>OU342746.1:140575941-141055083 GCA_910589775.1 Avena eriantha
TTTATCATCGCGGAGACGATTCGGGTGACCCAGGAGACGCAATCTCTTTGTAGGGGAAATTCTTTGAGGCGGTGTCGCCATAAGCTTCGAGTGTGGATGTTATCAACACACAGTATTTTGCATAAATAATCATAGGGTGCTCGATCAGCGCTCCCTATGGGAGTAGCCCTCGAGTGCCTGGTTGAGTCGAAGACTCAGGCAATGACTAAATAACTTTTGCGACTGCTGTCGTCTTTTGCTTGTTTGTTTTAGTCGAATTTGTTTCTGGCGCTCCCTATGGGAGTAACCCATGTCCAAAGTCGAATTATGTTCCGAGTGGTTTGGGTTTACTTCTGATTGTCCATGTTCCTGTAAAAAAGAAAAAGAAAAAATCATAGGGTGCGCGACCAGCGCTCCCTATGGGAGTAGCCCCCGAGTACTTGGTGGAGTCGAAGACTCCAGCAAGGACTAAAGTAGTAGAATTTTTCCACTGCGTAGCTTTGATGACGTCAGTGCCGACGCTTGCATGACCTCAGTTGCCCGCGTGAGCGAGTTTGACGGGACGTGACGAGCGGTGGGTCCCACTTCCTGACTTTGATTTGACTAGGCGTGCGTAATCTTTATTTTAACTGCGCCTCCTCAATTTTCGTGCGTAATGGGAGTAGTGGAGGGACGGTTCGTGCTTCCCCTTCTCCACGTGTCCAACGCGATGTGTGCCACGCGTCCGGTAGGGTTTTTCTGAGCCATTGGATTGCATCTTCTAGGGGTTAAGTAGCGGCGCTGCGTCGGTAATTTTCCCATCTACGCTCTTTCATCCTTGCTGCCATCGCCATTGTTGTTGCTCTCTGCTTCCTTGCGCTCTTTCTTGCTGCGGCGTTGGACCAACTCCGCATCTTCCCCAGCTACTTCCTCTGTTCTCACCGCCGTCGCGCAATGGGAAAGAAGAAAGGAGGCGCTGTTGTTGATTCCGCGGCCATCGCTGCCGCGGCGAAGAAGAAGGGTGGCTCCGCTGCTGCGGGCACCAGCACCACCGCCGGCGGGAAGAAGAAGGTCGCGGGCACCCACGTGACAAATGGTGCGTGGCGCCCTTCCATCATCAAGGCGTCGGATCTCCGTCTTCTTTGCCAAGACGGAGTTATCTCCGCAGCAGTCGCTGATACGCGCGTCCCCAGCGGTGAGACCATTCCTGCTCCTCCCGCTGGTTTTCGAGTGATGTTTCTTGCATTCATCATTCGCGGTCTTTCCTTGCCTCTCCACCCCTTTCTTAGGGGTTGCCACATCCCAAAATTTTCCAAATTTTGAAATGTGAAAATTTTAAACAAAACAAAAGAATCAAGTTCTTTGAAATTCAGAAGGAACAAAAACTTTTGGAACATTTAAATATAATGCCTCCAAACCCAAGCCAAACAAAATGAGTTAAAGTTTCTAAGTGATTTAGGTTACTTGTTTAAAGAAAACTTGTTGTTTTCTTTAATGAGTTAAAGTTGCTAAGTGATTGGTTGCTTGATGAATGTTTGATTGAACTGGTTTGTTTTGGGTTGAGTGTGTTAGAACTCCCTTAGATCTATCTATCTATCATTACTTATCCCTATTAAACCAACAGATGCCCCCAAGACGCGCCAACAACCATGATAACAATGGAGACAACAATAATAATGAAAATGAGATGCAATAGATGATGACTGCACAGACTCAGCTAATGTAGATGATGACACAATTCATGACAACTATCAACAATCAAAACTAGAACAACAACAATAACAACAATAATCCACCACCTCTGGATATGCTCACTAGATTTCTGAGGTTGAAACCTGCAAAGTTCTCTGCCACTTCTGATCCAATGGTAGCTGATGACTGGTTACGTTCAGTAAACAGGGATCTAGTAACTGTTGGATGCTCTAATGCTGAGAAAGTGAGATTTGCAGCGCACTTGCTTGAAGGCCCTGCAGCTACATGGTGGGACAACTTTCAAGTCACTCACCCCATTGAAGGAGTGACTTGGGAAATATTTGAAGATGGTTTCCTCACTAATCATATCTCTTCAGGCGTGATGAGCCTAAAGAAGAAGGATTTTCACAACCTTAAACAACGTCACCGCAGCATTGCTGAATATATTGAGGAATTCAACAATCTATCACGTTATGCTCCAGACGATACTGATACTGATGCTAAGAGGAAGGAAAAGTTCCTAGATGGACTGAATGATGAACTTTCCATGCAATTATCAGTTGCTTATGTTCCAACTTATCAATCACTATGTGACAAAGCTGGAATTTTAGAGAGTAAGAAGAATAAAGTTGAGAACAGGAAGAGGAAGCATAGCTTTGACAAATATCACTCAGGATCATCACAGAAGATGCGTTCATTCAGAAAGGACAATGGGGATTCTGGATCACATCATCATGAAGGAAATGGACATAATCACCATCACCATAAGAATCACCACATCAACAATGGAAGTGGTAGTAACAATGTGAATGGTACTAACAATGGAGATAACCTTGGTTAGAACCAACATAGTGATCCCAAGAAAGACATTAGCCAATTGCAGTGTTACAATTGTAGGCAACTTGGACACTTTGCAGCAAACTGTCCTGAGAAGAAGAATAACGAGAATATTGGAGACTCTAATGGAAGCAATTCCAATGTGACCCAGGAAGGACATGTGAACCACATCAACATGTATGGAACCCTTGAAGAACTATATGATGTGGATGGTAAGCTTTAATTAACTTAATTCAGTGGTATAAGAATCTCAAGATGAAGAAATGTTAACAACCTTGGATGTCAATCTTTGAACCCTTAGCCAAGTGAATCATCAAATGCAACCCAACAAAGATTCCTTTTAAGGGTGGTAGCACCCAAGTTATCCTAAAACCCAACCTATTCTTTCTAGCCTTCTCGAATCTCGGGACGAGATTCCTTTTAAGGGTGGTAGTATGTCACATCCCAAAATTTTCCAAATTTTGAAATGTGAAAATTTTAAACAAAACAAAAGAATCAAGTTCTTTGAAATTCAAAAGGAACAAAAACTTTTGGAACATTTAAATATAATGCCTCCAAACCCAAGCCAAACAAAATGATTTTTGTTTGTGAAGTGGTGTGCATGTTTTAAAATCCCAAATCATGAAGCATGCATGAGCATCTTGACTTGGTTGCATTTTAAAAAAAAACCCTAAGAGAAGTGAAAAATATCTCAAACCCTAAAACTCTAATTATTTGTTAAGACTAAGAACAACACAATATTATGGATATACTCCATATTTATATTAAACCAAAGAACTCCTATGAGAGATAAAAAGATAAAGGGGCAAACCAATAAAACAATAGAAATTGGTTTCATCCAATTTGGAGCCATGGATAAAAAGATATGAATTATTTTGAGAATAGAATTAAGAAAGGCAATATTAGCTATTAAAGCCAAAGTGAATAATTTGATTAGAAAAATTTGAGTTGGAAAGTAAATGTGTTTTATAATGCCCTAAAAACCTAATTTGAGTTTTACAAATTTTTAGAAATTTGTTTGATTCAAATTGATTCATTAAATCAAGAATTATTTAAGAAAACAGAAAAAGAAAAAGAAAAACTGTAAGAAGAAAAAAAACAGCAGCAGCTCGGCCCAAACCCCCAGCCCACTAAGCCCACCCAGCACTCCCCTTTCCCCCTCTCTTTCTCACCGACCCTTCCTCACACCCCCTCACTGACGGCTCGACCCCACTCCACGTCACCCTCCACCTCACCTTCTTCCACCGAACGACAAACACCCCTCCCCCTTCTCTGCCGTTTCAAAATCAACTCAAATTCGGCCGTTTCCCGTATTAATTGCCACTCCGACCACGGCCTCTTAATCCCCACTCACTCCCCTCTGTTTTCCCTCACACCCCACCACCTGAGAGCCCCTAGGCTGCTCGGATTCGATCTCGGACCGCCGCAGACACCGACGAGCTCCGGCGACGATTCCGGCGAGAACCAACTGCCACGTGCCCTCCCCTCTGTCCTGTTATCTCCACCACACTCTGCCGCATGGTCTAACATTTTTTTGTTCGATTTGTACTGCCCCAGGTCATCGCCACGGTCATCACCGGAGCTTTTTCTATCGCCGCCGTTCACCGACGAGTTCCGGTGAGTCGCAGGTTCCCGCCGCCCTCTTTTGGCCTCAGCCAGATTCTACACGACCTAGCGCACCTCGCTAACCTATTGCCTTGTCTACTCGAGCCCCAAGTCGACGACACCATCTCGGAGACGCGAGCTCCACCGTCAGCAGGTACTCCGGCGAGGAATCCCCGGCAACTCTGAGCGTCCCTCCCTCCACCGCGACCATCCCCGAGACCACCTCGACCTCGGTGATCGCTGGTAATAGTCCACGGTCTCCCTAACCCTCTAGAATCACCGGAGCACCACCCGTCCGCTGCGTCGCCGCCGCGCGCAGAGGACCAGCGCCGCCAGTTCTTGGCCACGCGCTGAGCACCGTCTGATCTTAATCCAGCGACTTAGATAGATCACTTAGCCGAAGCGGTATCAGCTGATCTGGTCCGTTAGTTCCTCTTAAAATCCAACGGCCCACGTTGCCGATCCACCCGAACCGGTACCAGCCAATAAGAACATGCCATGTCGCCCAGGCTATTGTTTAAATTAGAAAATAGGCAGATTTAGTATTAAACTTAGAAATTTCATAACTTTTGATCCATAATTCAGAAAAATACAAATTTGGTGTCTATGGATTCAGAAAAATGAGACTTCACTGCTGAGGCATTATTTCACCCTTTAGCTTCTGTAAAATAGAAGTTTTAGGCAGAACCTTTTTAGGAGTATTTTAACCATAAAAATTGTTTTGTAAATTATTTTTGGGTGAATCTTTTTGCTATGGATTGCAAATTGAACCCTCTGTCTAGTGAGACCAAAATATAAATTTGGTTAACTATACCTATTATCATGGGAATTATTTAGTGAGTCTAGCCTTTCCAAATACTAGAAATTATTGCTAATTATTACAATTGCACAAATGGTTGCATTTGTAATCTTGCAATTGTAAATTGTTCAGAGAACACTTAGTATTGTTCAAAACCTTTGTTATAACAATTTGTACAATAAAAATTGCCATCTTGCATGCTTGCATATTTTGCATGAATTTTTGTATTGCCATTAGTGTTGATCTTGTGCATGTTTTGTCTTGGTTGTTTTGTTTGATAGATTGTGTGGATTGTCAAGTGTGTTACTGCAAAGAGTGTACCAACACCACCAACTACTAAGGCAAGTGACACTATCATCCATGTCCTACTATTTTCATTACACTTAGTGGATTTTTGTAGTATGCATGATAGGATTACTATGATACTATGCTATGCTATATCCTATTAGGATATCCTTTATATATTCCTTAGTGGAAATACCATAGTGGTAGTATGCTTAGCCCTGCTATAGATTTGGGGTGGAATATACCATATTGTGACTATATGAGGAGTTGGAAAAATATATGTTTTATATAATAAAACAAGTACTCAATGAATCACCTAGGTGGAAAGTGGATACTCAGTTGAGAATAAGGTGGCAACGAAGGGAACCATGTCTATGGCTATCTCGTTCGTGTGTGCACTAGGAGAACACCACCCAAGAACTTAGAGATTGAACATGTTTCTCGTACAGTGGCTTTCGTGTACAGCCACATGCCAAATGGGCTCTGGCCTAGTCAATTACATAGTGGGAGACCCATGCATTGGTACCTCTTCAGGTTAACTGGAATTATGCATTGGAGGTTTATCCTTGCATTGGTGCCTGGTAGATGTGCTGGCATTATGTATTGGGAGGACTCCTGTGGAAAGACTTTGTCACATTCTCGATCTGCCCGTACTCCATCTTGGTGAGTACTAATCCAGCGGCCATTGGTGGCGTCAAGACGAGATTGTGTCTTGTGGGTAAAGTGTACAACTTCTGCACAAGATTAAATTCTAAGTACTTAGTTGTGTCCCCGGTTATGGACAACTCTGAGCAACTAAGGCCTGAAGCTATGGAAGATCTCGACATTCCAATTTCTCAAAGTAAAACTTGATGGTGTCAACAAGGGATTAGAAGAACTTGGAGTTTGCCAAGGAGTTCAGAAAGTTGTTGAAAGATCAAAACTATTTTTACAAACATAGGATAAAACCATATTGCTTTCTGCAAATGAGCTTAAGATCTACTTAGCCAAATATGCATGTAGTGATAGTCCAACTTATATTCACCAACTTGTGACACTTGCCAATACATTCAAAGTATTGACCCTTTTGTGGCTGCAACTTATCATGTTGCAGGTTATTCTATTGATGAGTGAGAATTGATGATAGGAGTTATGAGTCTACACCCAACATGTTTGCCTGTGGCACATGAAGATGAAGGACTCCATGCTTTACTTGTATTCTGCTGCTTTGTAATAAGATAGCCTATGGCTATGAGGATGTAATAAAGTATTCATATTCTGGATCATGCGATGTAATATGACCTTTGTATCTTGATATTACATCTTAAACTGTGGGTGCTAGCTATTTGATCCAGGGACTAGTACTGTAATCACAGGGATTCAAACCAAGCCAGGTTTGGGTCTTTACAGGGGTCTTCTTTGTTTCTACGGGCTCCAGCTCCATCAGCTGTCCCCAAATTTGATTCTCCACATCACCTGTTTCATCACTCTTTGCGAGTGCTGGCTCGGAATCGAACCACACTTTGGTCTTTTCAAGCGCATTTTTAAATTGAAGTCCACAAATGGCGCCAATTGACGAGGGTTTAACTCATCAATGCCCATTGTTATGGACTTGGGTTTTGGAGAAGGAGGGAGCGCTGGAGACATCTATCGGCTATCAAACAAGCACACAGGGGACAAAGGATTTACCCAGGTTTAGGCCTCGTAGAGGTCCCTACTCCTGCTTGTCTGCTCGTGGAATTATTGAAGGAGTCAAAAGTTACAATGGTGCGCAGATGCAATCTGGCGAGGGTTGTGGAAACTAGGGTTGCGTGTGTCCTCCTTGCCGCCCCCTCCTAGCCTTTATATAGATAGGCTAGGTCTCGGGTAGCAGGTCGAGTCGGTTACAAGTTAGGGTTTTTCCCCTTCAAACTTTCTATCTTTAACTTCTTCTTGTTCTTCAAGCAATCGGGAGTCCGTAGGCCACTCGAGTCCCTTGTTTGGGCCTTGGCGACACCGTGGGCCTGTACGTATTTGGACCATATATACCAAGCTCGAGTACCTGTAGGGTATGCCCATGTCAAGTAGTAATAGCAAAGTGATAGCAGTAGTAAAAGTAAAGACAGTAGTAACAATTGCAGTAAATAGTAGGATTAAAGCACGGTAGACATATGGATGGATGGATGGGCGTTGCATGGACAAGAAAATTCATGTAACAATCAAGACATAGGGCATTTGCAGATAAATAAGATAAATCATCTAAGTACTAAGTAAGCATAGGCATGTGTTCCATATATAGTCATACGTGCTCACAATGAGAACTTGCACAACATCTTTTGTCCTGCCAGCCCGTTGCAACGGGGCCTCAAGGGAATCTACTGGCAATTAAGGTGCTCCTTTTAATAGAGCACCGGAGCAAAGCCTTAACACTCCGTGAACACATGTGATCCTCATATCATAGCCATCCCCTCCGGTTATCTCGATTCTTGTCACTTTGGGGCCTTTGGTTTCGGACAACAATATGTGTATACAACTTGCAGGTAAGATCATAAACAATAATATCCTCATGAATCAATAACATGTTCAGATCTGAAATCATGGCACTCGGGCCCTAGTGACAAGCATTAAGCATAAAAAGTTGCAACAATGTCAAAAAGCACTAACAATAGATACTAGGCACCATGCCCTAACAATCTGATGCAATTACATGAACAATCTCATCCAATCCCTACCATCCCCATAGCCTACAGCGGGTGATTACTCACGCATAGATGGGGGAATCATGGATGGTTGATGGAGAAGCGATGGTGGTGATGATGGCGATGATATCCTCCAATTCCTCGTCCCGGCAAGGTGCCAGAACATAGTTTCTTGTTCTGAATCGCGGTATCTAGTGGTGGCGGCGCAACGGAACTCTATCTGGAAAAACGTCGAACCCCCCTATGTTTTTAGGTTAGAGGGCTTATATAGGCGAAAGGAGAGGTCTATGCGGAGTCCGAGGCGGCCACACCACCCCTAGCGCGGCCTGGCCTGTCCCGCGTGGCCAGGTGATATGGGCCCCTCGTGGCTCTTCTTCGTCTGGTCTTCTGGCTCCATAAGTCTTCTGGTAAAATAGGAGTTTTGCGATATTTTCTGGGATTTTTCCTAAAAGTTGATTTCCTGCACAAAAACGAGACACCAAGGCAATTCTGCTAAAAACAACATTAGTCCGTATTAGTTGTATCCAAATCACACAAATTAGAGAAGAAACAATAGCAAAAGTGTTCGGTAAAGTAGATACGTTTTGGACGTATCATAGGGTCCTAGGTGTGTACGAGGAGTGGAAAGACTGCCAAAAGCAAGTGAACAACTTCTCGGGCAACAACTACAAAGGCTACAAGAGTAGAGAGGTGGCAGAGGAGAAGTGGAGGAAGCACGGGAGGAAGAAGTGAAGGAACTTCGTCGTGATCACCACCTTGCTCTTCATGGTAGGCCGTGTGCTCTACTTCATCTAGAGAGCTTCGTCGTGTAGTTGTAATGTGATTGTGAACTTGTACTCGGTCCCTGAGAGATGTGAACTTGGCACACACTTATTGGTGTTGTGTGATGTACTAGTTGGTTCTAGTTGATGTACGAACTCGTATGTCGCGGATTAATTCAATTTGATGTGTGATGTACTTGTATTCATGTTGGTTCTACTATATTTTGGCCAATTGCAACTTTCTAGAAATTTTGTGTTGTTTATACTATATTCCGGACTGTATAATACATGTGTACTGTATTCTAGACTATACTGTGGATCTGTAAAATTTGAATTTCAAAAATGCCATTTGAGGCACATCTGTAAGGCTATTGGAGGCACATCTATCAAATATATACGAGGCGCATATGATATGCGATTGTGTATACCCTACATATGGGAGGCGCATATCGATATGCACCTCGTATAAATATATACAAGGCATGCGAGGCGCATATAGATGTATATATTTATACGAGGCGATATGCGCCTTGTATATATTTATACGAGGTGCATATCGATATGCGCCTCCCATATGTAGGGTATACACGGCACATATCAGATGCGCCTTGAGTAAAAAATACTAGCAGCGCGACCCTCAAGGCGTATCCCATATGCTCCTCGAATGTGATTTATCGTGCGCCTCGAGTAGAGTTTTCCCTAGTAGTGCTAATCGCTAGTCTACACATTTTTTCAGGTTTGATGTTCTGGAATATTCCTTCTACCTACCCCCTTCCCTTGTACTATAAATATCTCACCGTGACTCAGATGTGGCAGAGAATGAATATTGAGTAGATCCGTCTTAGCCTCCATCTTCCCATAGGGAACCTCTCTAGGATTTGTACCAAGGTTGTACAAGACCCTCGCGGTGAGTGCTCTTTCTACTTCGTGATCTCTATTGCATTGATCTCTCCCTTTGGGTCTCTATCGATTGTAATCTCTTCACGAGTAGATTCTAGCGTTCTCTTTCACAAGAATTCGATCTTTCTTTTGTGGATCTCTACCTAGCGTTCTCTTTCACAAGGATTCTAACGAGTTGGTGATTTGGGCATGCGAGGACAACCGAAGCATGTGTGTTTTGCGTGTGTTTGTATCTTTACCTTGCATTCGAGTGAGTTCATCGCGTTCATCAGGTTTCCCCTCACTCTCCGCCTCAAATCCGTGAAGATCGGGCCACCCCAAGGATAAATTCACAAGGGAACCCATAACAGAACCTCACACCGAGAAACACCAAGAAGCAATAATAACAAGGGGATTCAAACTATGTAAATGATTGAGCTCCCTAAAATGATGTGACCAAGTTACCCAACCGAAAGCCCCTCTTGATAGTGCGACTATCTATCCTATAACTCGGTCTCTCAACAACCACCTTGAGACCGACCAAAGGAAAACCTAGTAAGACCATACCTTTGCCTTGCACATCCTGCTTGATCTTGATGACACCGGTTCAAGCTCCATTCTAGACGGAATGCTTCACTTGATCATTGTTGCTTCGTGAAGACTCGTAATTTGCTCCTCATACACCACTATGGGATAGCTTTATTAAGGCACATATTCACATGTCCATTACCCCATAATAGACATCAAGGCTCAAACATATGATCTTCTCAAGATTCTTATCTTGATTTTGCCCTTCTCAACCTTGACGATGATCACCACTTAATATCATCCTCTCACGGACTATATGAAATCTTTACTTCTGATGCATGCCCATGGAAATATACCTAACCCACACAGGTAATACAAATTAATAGGTTAGTTCATGAAGCATAATTGACAAAGCTTACCATACCACAAGATCCCATGTGGTACATTCTTTATGCTTCATTGTTGACCAACTTGAATCCAATCTTCACTTTTTGTATTGGTCAATCATGCATCTTCTCATGCTCCATCTAAATATCTTGAGGTACATAAAAAATTCTTCATTTAATTGCATGCTCTAATAGTCAACCATAGTTCAACTTGTGAGACTATCATAACACCAAATTAGATCCATATCTTGAATTCTTCTCTTGAGATCAAACTCTCAATATCTTGATCATATCATATTCTTCTCTTCAAATCGATGATTTTGATGCCAATACTCAAGGTATACCTTTATCTTCATGGCATCCATATCTAAATCCAACACATGGACTACAAGCATGACCTATGGAATATTCTTTCATATAAAACTCAATAAAAACATTAGTCCAAAGGGATTGTCATTTATTACAAAAATCACACATAGGGGCAATGTACCATTACAATCTCCATATCCATCGGTCCGCTCATTGCGTGCCGGCAAAGATATCCATGAGAAGTTTTGTGTTCTCACATACATACATGTCCGATATTCAACAATATGTGGAGTTTTTACAAAAATAAGCATTAAAACGCTAATAACCGTAGAATTATACATTAATAGTAGCAAAAGCCCAACCAAACAACATAATCATAATACTTAGTCTTGTGCAATACTTAAATATCTCAATGTTAGTGTCACTAGAATATAGATCTCACATGCTAGATAGATATCCATAGAGCGATATCAGTGTCCATTGCCAACCCATCAGTTAGCGGGTACCTGCACCATGAAATCCATGAGCAGAACGAGTCCTACGTTATCCGTGTCCAACTGCAAGGGTTCATGGATAAATTACAATTCCTAACTTTTTTTCTTCGGAAAATCAAATGTTATTCATGTCCAACAGACCAGTTATCTAAGGGTCTGTGGATAAATTACATTCTTAACTCTTGTTTAGAAAACCAAGCAAATATATGGATAAATTACCATCCTTAATATATATAAGTTAAAGTGTTAAACCTTGAATTAGGGTTGCAAGCATGGACCCGCATAAATCCGTATATATAGGTGTTTAAAAAAATTAACCTAGTGCAATTTTGTTTGAGATTAGTTCATGTTCGACTTTCAGTATACGGACATGCGGGTTTCTAGGATGTCCACTTTGCAAGCTTACCTTGAAGGGTGAAGCATACAAACACGTCCATACAATATGCGACCGAATTCGTTTTAATACGTAAGTCAAACCATGAAGGGTGAAGCATACAAATACATCTATACAATATTCAAACGAATTTGTCTCTCTTTTTTCCTTGTTGAGAATGAGAAAGCTAGCTAGAGATTCAATCGAACTAACCATCGCCAATCAGTTGGAGAGACGACAAGTTAAGGCTACCCTGCTTTGGAGTAAGAGGCGGTCTCCTCAAGTCTCCCCGTGCAATACGTTTCGTGCGCGTAGCAATTTAACCAACCCCCAATCCCCACTACTCGTCCCTATCTCTTCGTCCTTTCCCCTCCTTCCCACAAGGCCGGCCTCGCTAGTCATCTCTCTTCCTCCGCCGAATCCCGTCCAGCCCGATCTCGTAAGCGTCTGCCCTCCCCTCACTCTCGATCGATCCCTTCGCCGATCGCTCCGTTTCTCCGATTTTTCTGACTCGACTTTGTGGTTATTTTTTATGTTTTCTAGGATCGAAAACGCAGGCGCTTCACCCGGTTCGATCCAGTCCGTGAGGATTCGTTCTTGTCGGTGGTTGTTGGGGTTTCGATTGGCGATTTTTGTTCTGATCTCGTGGTGATTTGTTGTTTGCTCGTAGGACGGTCGTGGAACGCGTGATGGCGAGGAGTTCGTTCAAGCTGGAGCACCCGCTCGGTTCGTCTCTCACCGCTGGCCCCCTCTTATCTTCACCGAATTATTGGTGTAAAAACTTGTGAAATTTTGGGGTAACCTGTTACCGTGGTTAATAGTAGTCTAATTAGATAGCCTGCTAAGGCCAGTTAGTTCGATGGACACCGTGCCTAGTTGCGTAGCTGGTACCGTTTGACTGACTTTTTTGCTGTTCATAGTTACATGTTTCTCAATATGATTTCTGATGCGAGTGAAAGACTGTAGCGTCTGGCGTAAGATAACGCATTATACTCTAATGATATTCTGGTGTAAATTCTCTAGGAAGTTGCTCTTTCATTACATAAGAGAATTTAAATGTCTTACATACTTGTAACTTCGCCATGAGCTCTTTGCTCCAGTAGGTCTTCAATGAGAGCCATAAGCTATTAGCTGTGTAATATTCTGTTATTATGAATTTGGGGGTGCCCTTTCTGGAATCTATGATCTTCGTCCTACTGTTATTGGGTCATGATTGTTCTATCTCTCCACTTTCTAGTTATAATTTAGTTAGGTTAGATGTCGTTGTTACCTTTTCTAGTTTTGTTTCCATGTCTTCTCTAGTTCAGCGACACCTTCTGCAGTCAATTTGGCTCAGTTTGTTCCGCATACTGGTTTACAAATATATGATTCTTTTACTGCCTGGTTTTCTATAGAAATTTCCTCAGTTCTTCTCTACAGAAATGAATGTTTTCATTGTAGAATAATCTTAATCTCATTCTGTTTATGCTATGTATGTATTGCAGAGAGGAGGCAGGCTGAGGCCAACCGCATCAGGGAGAAGTATCCTGATAGAATTCCTGTAAGATCCTTTTGCCTGTTCCATGTATTTTGCTTACTTTTCTATGATGGTTTGTTCTTCCAATCTAAAGCAACTAACATGTGAACAGGTCATTGTTGAGAAGGCTGAGAAGAGTGACATCCCAGACATTGACAAGAAAAAGTCAGTTCTGTTCATTTTGTTAATATTTTCAATGGCATTTAATAAATAACTGTTTACTAAGTTCTATATGAAATTAGCCTTTTATGTGCTTCTGAGCCATCTCCTTGCAGCAGTTTATGTTGTTGAGTTTGTCAGACTAATAACGTTGAACTGTTAGTTGGTGAATTGCTTTGAGAATTATTCATCTGCCAGTTATCTATTTTATTCCTATTTGTCCATGTCTTACATGTCTTCTTACTCAATAGTTTGCTTTTTCTCCAAGTTTCCATCTAATATTATTTACTTATTCCACATTAGAATATTCATGCTTGCACCTTGTTCCAACTGTACATTGGAGAATGAACATTGGCTTATACATTTATGCTGTTAACCTGTTAATTGCTTTCTGCACTCTTGCATCTTTGAATCAGCTTTTACATAACCATAGTCCTTGTTCAAGTTTTGGTTTCTAATATATGTTATACTTCATACAGGTACCTTGTTCCCGCTGACCTCACTGTCGGACAGTTTGTGTATGTCGTACGGAAGCGGATCAAGCTCAGTGCTGAGAAGGCGATCTTCATCTTTGTAAAGAACACTCTCCCACCAACAGGTATGAAAGATATTAAAAATCTATATCCCTACCGTAGTGTGTTGATAACCTTAATGTTGTCCCTAAACATTGTGGTACGTTGGTCCTGCAGCTGCTCTGATGTCTGCAATCTACGAGGAGAACAAGGACGAGGACGGCTTCCTCTACATGACATACAGCGGTGAGAACACCTTTGGGCTGTTCTAAGTGGGCAAGAACAATGATGCATGCCGGTGGATAATCCCCTCCTGTAAATAGGCAACTGAAGAAGGAAGACCTCTGTATATATCATGGTTTACCTTGTCGCTGCAAGTCCTTGCACTTAATTGTTGAACACCTGTCTGGCGTTCGAAGCATATGATGCTCGGTACATTTTAAGTATTGTCTGATCCTTCTGCCACAGTAGTTCCATTGCTTCTATGTGGTTATTGAAGTTACTGTTGTTCTAACAAACTGCTATCCCGATTTATGTGGTTTCAGTCCCATTTGCTCTTGTGTTTCTATTCTCTTTATTGTTGCTTGTTCCTGCGGGTGAATCTGACCTAGAAGGCCAGCAGCAATGCAGCCTTGTGTTATGTTTTTTTCATGAGGCGTTTGTTATATATCAGTAGATAACTATGCTGTTATAGCTTTTTACTCGGTCACAGCTGTCATAAACAGTTTGCGCAATGAAGCGATAGCAGATACCTCACCACAACGTTTTTCCAATAGAAAATGGCTAGAAAACTGTTGCAACTTGCAAACAGTGAAACTCCGGGGCTGCGAACTTCGAGCAGAGTGCAAGATGAAAGAAACTTGGACATATACCTCTGGCTGGCTATTCGTTTTGCCACCTCTGGCTGGCTGTCCGTTTTGCGATTTTTTTACAAATATGATAAAACTGCCCACCTGCTGAGTCGATTGCCAAGGCGGGAAACCAAAATAGCGCCGCGTGGCACATACCGCTACAGCCAGAGATGGTTCATATATCCCGCCAATGAGAAAGGCCAAAGGTCCTTCCCGCCATGACGACTGGCGGGAGGTTGTATTGTGCACATTAATTTCTATCGTTGTCTGCCTAGGTCTCGTCACTGCTCCCTAAGCACTCGTTTTATATATTTGGATTTCAGATGAATCGTTGGTAGAAATTGTAGATCAAGGTGCGATATTTTAGACAATAATGTTTTATTACATGCATGCGAGTATGCGACTAACTGCCGATGTGTAGAAAATCAACCCCATGCGTACAATACAGGCATATATATTTGGATTTCAGATGAATCGTTGGTAGAAATTGTAGATCAAGGTGCGATATTTTAGACAATAATGTTTTATTACATGCATGCGAGTATGCGACTAACTGCCGATGTGTAGAAAATCAACCCCATGCGTACAATACAGGCAGTCATCCCGCCACTGCCTGTGTCAGTTGCCCCTTCCACCAGCGTGATAAAAACCATCTGGCAACGTCGACGACGTCACCCAGCAACCTCCCGCCGGTCGCCATGGCGGGAAGGACCTTTGGCCTTCCTCAATGGCGGGACATGTGAACCGTCTCTGGTTGTGGCGGGATGTGCCACGCGGCGCTATTTTCGCCTCCCGTCAGGGTATTTTTGCCAATAGATTCAGCCGATGGATAGTTTTAGCGATGGAAAGTTGCAGGTAAATATGACTTCCTGTGACTTCCTATCGCTAAAACTGCCCACCTGTTGAGTTGATTGGCAAAAATGCCCTGGCGGAAAACTGAAATAGCGCCGCGTGGGACATCCCGCCACAACCAGAGACGGTTCACATATCCCACCAATGAGAAAGGCCAAAGGTCCTTCCCGCCATGACGACCGGCGGGAGGTTGCGAGATGAGCGCGTGACGCCTCTATTGTACACATGCGGTTGATTCCCTCCACATCGAGTCACATGCTCAGCTGATTAATTTCTATCATTGTCTGCCTAGGTCTTGTCACTGCTTCCTAAGCATTCGTTCTATATATTTGGATTTCAACTAGGAAGGTGAATCACTAGTAGAAATTGTAGATCAGGTGCGATATTTTAGACAATAATGTTTTATTACATGCATGCGAGTATGCGATTAACTGCCGATGTGCAGGAAATCAACGCCATGCGTATAATATAGGCAGTCATCCCGCCACTGCCTGTGTCAGTTGCCCCTTCCACCAGCGCGATAAAAACCATCTGGCAGCATCGACGACGTCACCCAGCAACCTCCCGCCGGTCGCCATGGCGGGAAGGACCTTTGGCCTTCCTCAATGGCAGGACATGTGAACCTCCTCTGGTTGTGGCGGGATGTGCCACGCGGCGCTATTTTCGCCTCCCGTCAGGGTATTTTTGCCAATAGATTCAGCCGGTGGGTAGTTTTAGCGATGGAAAGTTGCAGGTAGGCATATTTGTAAAAAAATCTTGACTCCCTATGACTTCCTATCGCTAAAACTGCCCACATGCTGAGTCGATTGGCAAAAATGCCCTAGCGGGAAACCGAAATAGTGCCGCGTGGCACATCCTGCCACAGCCAGGGACGGTTCACATATCCCGCCAACGAGAAAGGCCAAAGGTCCTTCCCGCCATGACGACCGACAGGAGGTTGCGAGATGAGCTCGTGACGCCTGTATTGTACACATGCGGTTGATTTCCTCCACATCGAGTCGCATGCTCAGCTGATTAATTTCTATCTTTGTCTGCCTAGGTCTTGTCATTACTCCCTAAGCACTCGTTTTATATATTTGGATTTCAATTGGGAAGGTGAATCACTGGTAGAAATTGTAGATCAAGGTGCGATATTTTAGACAATAATGTTTTATTACATGCACGCGAGTATGCGACGAACTGCCGATGTGCAGGAAATCAACCCCATGCGTACAATACAGGCAGTCATCCCGCCGCTGCCTGTGTCAGTTGCCCATTCCAACAGCGCGATAAAAACCATCTAGCAGCGTCGACGACGTCGCCCAGCAACCTCCCGCCGGTCGCCATGGCGGGAAGGACCTTTGGCCTTCCTTAATGGCGGGACATGTGAACCGCCTCTGCTTGTGGCAGGATGTACCACACGGCGCTATTTTCGCCTCTCGTCGGGGCATTTTAGCCAATAGATTCAGCCGGTGGGTAGTTTTAGCGATGGAAAGTTGCAGGTAGGCATATTTGTAAAAAAATCTTTTGCGAATTTTTTACAAATATGACTCCCTATGACTTCCCATCGCTAAAACTGCCCACCTGCTTAGTCGATTGGCAAAAATACCCTGGCGGGAAGCCAAAATAGCGCCGCGTGGCACATCCCACCACAACCCACATATCCCGCCAATGAGAAAGGCCAAAGGTCCTTCCCGTCATGACGACCGGCGGGAGGTTGCGAGATGAGCGCGTGACGCCTGTATTGTACACATGCGGTTGATTCCGTCCACATCGAGCGCATGCTCAGCTGATTAACTTCTATCGTTTTCTATCTAGGTCTAGTCACTAGTCCCTAAGCACTCATTTTATATATTTGGATTTCAGCTGGGAAGGTGAATCACGGTAGAAATTGTAGATCAAGGTGCGATATTTTAGACAATAATGTTTTCTTACATGCATGCGAGTATGCGACTAACTGCTGATGTGCAGGAATTCAACCCCATGCGTACAATTAGGCAGTCATCCAGCCACTGCCTGTGTCAGTTGCCCCTTCCACAAGCGCGATAAAAACCATCTGGGAGTGTCGACGACATCGCCCAGCAACCTCCCGCCGGTCGCCATGGCGGGAAGGACCTTTGGCCTTCCTCAATGGCAGGACATGTGAACCGCCTCCGGTTGTGGCGGGATGTGCCACGCGGCGCATTTTCGCCTCCCGTCAGGGTCTTTTTGCCAATAGATTCAACTGGTGGGTAGTTTTAGCGATAGAAAGTTGCAGGTAGGCATATTTGTAAAAAGATCTTTTGTGATTTTTTTACAAATATGACTCCCTGTGACTTCCTATCACTAAAACTGTCCACCTGCTAAGTCGATTGGCAAAAATGTCCTGGCGGGAAACCGAAATAGCGCCGCGTGGCACATCCTGCCACAGCCAAAGACGGTTCACCTATCCCGCCAATGAGAAAGGCCAAATTTCCTTCCCGCCATAACGACCAGCGGGAGGTTGCGAGATGAGGGTGTGACGCCTGTATTGTACACATGCGGTTGATTCCCTCCACATCGAGTCGCATGCTCAGCTGATTAATTTCTATCATTGTCTACCTAGGTCTTGTCATTGCTCCCTAAGCACTCATTTTATATATTTGGATTTCAACTGGGAAGGTGAATCACTGGTAGAAATTGTAGATCAAGGTGCGATATTTTAGACAATAATGTTTTATTACATGCGTGCGAGTATGCGACTAACTGCCGATGTGCATGAAATCAACCCCGTGCGTACAATACAGGCAGTCATCCTGCCACTGCCTGTGTCAGTTGCCCCTTCCACCAGCGCGATAAAAACCATCTAGCAGCGTCGACGACGTCGACCAGCAACCTCCCGCTGGTCGCCATGGCGGGAAGGACCTTTGGCCTTCCTCAATAGCGGGACATGTGAACCGCCTCTAGTTGTGGCGGGATGTGCCACGCGACGCTATTTTCGCTTCCCACAAGGGTATTTTTGCCAATAGATTCAGCCGGTGGGTAGTTTTAGCGATGGAAAGTTGCAGGTAGGCATATTTGTAAAAAAATCTTTTGCGGTATTTTTACAAATATGACTCCCTGTGACTTCCAATCGCTAAGATTACCCACCTGCTAAGTCGATTGGCAAAAATGCCCTGGCGGGAAACCGAAATAGCGCCGTGTGGCACAACCCGCCACAGCCAGAGACGGTTCACATATCCCGGCAATGAGAAAGGTCAAATGTCCTTCCCGCCATGACGACCGGCGGGAGGTTGCGAGATGAGCGCGTGACGCCTATATTGTACGCATGCGGTTGATTCTCTCTACATCGAGTCGCATGCTCAGCTGATTAATTTCTATCGTTGTCTGCCTAGGTATTGTCACTGCTCCCTAAGAACTCGTTTTACATATTTGGATTTCAACTGGGAAAGGTGAATCACTGGTAGAAATTGTACATCAAGGTGCAATATTTTAGACAATAATGTTTTATTACATGAATGCGGATGTGCAGGAAATCAACCCCATGCGTACAATACAGGCAGTCATCCCGCCACTGCCTGTGTCAGCTGCCCCTTTCACTAGCGTGATAAAAACCATCTGGCAGCATCGACGACGTCGCCTAGTAACCTCCCGCCGGTCGCCATGGCGGGAAGGACCTTTAGACTTCCTCAATGACGGGACATGTGAACCGCCTCTGGTTGTGGCGGGACGTGCCACGCGGCGCTATTTTCGCCTCCCGTCAGGCTATTTTTGCCAATAGATTAGTTTTAGCGATGGAAAGTTGCAGGTAGGCATTTTTTTACAAATATGCCTTCCTGTGACTTCCGATCGCTAACACTTCCCACCTGCTGAGTCGATTGGCAAAAATGCCTTGGCGGGAAACCGAAATAGCGCCGCGTGGCACATCCCGCCACAGCAAGAGACGGTTCACATATCCCTCCAATGAGAAAGGCCAAAGGTCCTTCCCGCCATGACGACCGGCGGGAGGTTGCGAGATGAGTGTGTGACGCCTGTATTGTACACATGCGGTTGATTCCCTCCACATTGAGTCGCATGCTCAGCTGATTAATTATTTTCGTTGTCTTCCTACGTCTTGTCACTGCTACCTAAGCAATCGTTTTATATATTTGGATTTCAACTAGGAAGGTGAATAACTGTTAGAAATTGTAGATCAATGTGCGATATTTTAGACAATAATGTTTTATTACATGCATGCGAGTATGCGACTAACTGCCGATGTGCAGGAAATCAACCCCATGCGTACAATATAGGCAGTCATCCCGCCACTGCCTGTGTCAGTTGCCCCTTCCACCAGCGCGATAAAAACCATCTGGCAGCGTCGACGACGTCACCCAGCAACCTCCCGCCGATCGCCATGGCGGGAAGGACCTTTGGCCTTCCTCAAGGCGGGACATATGAACCGCCTCTGGTTATGACGGGATGTGCCACGCGGCACTATTTTCGCCTCCCGTCAGGGTATTTTTGCCAATAGATACAGCCGGTGGATAGTTTTAGCGATGAAAAGTTGCAGGTAGGCATATTTGTAAAAAATCTTTTGTAATCTTTTTACAAATATGACTCCCTATGACTTCCTATCGCTAAAACTTTCCACCTACCGAGTCGATTAGCAAAAATGCCCTGGTGGAAAACCGAAATAGCGCCGCGTGGCACATCCTGCCACAACTAGAGACGGTTCACATATCCCGCCAATGAGAAAGGCCAAAGGTCCTTCCCGCCATGACGACCGGCGGGAGGTTGCGAGATGAGCGCCTGACGCCTGTATTATACACATGCGGTTGATTCCCTCCACATCGAGTCGCATCCTCAACTGATTAATTTCTATCGTTGTCTGCCTAGGTCTTGTCACTGCTCCCTAAGCACTCGTTTTATATATTTGGATTTCAACTAGGAAGGTGAATCACTGGTAGAAATTGTAGATCAAGGTGTGATATTTTAGACAATAATGTTTTATTACATGCATGCGAGTAGGCGACTAACTACCGATGTGCATGAAATCAACCCCATGCGTACAATACAGGCAGTCATCCCGCCACTGCCTGTGTCAGTTGCTCCTTCCACCAGCATGATATAAACCATCTGGCAGCATCGACGACGTCACCCAGCAACCTCCCGCCGGTCGCCATGGCGGGAAGGACCTTTGGCCTTCCTCAATGGCGAAACATGTGAACCGCCTCTAGTTGTGGCGGGATGTGCCACGCGGCGCTATTTTCGCCTCCCGTCAGGATATTTTTGCCAATAGATTCAGCCAGTGGGTAGTTTTAGTGATGGAAAGTTGCAGGTTTTTTTACAAATATGACTCCATGTGACTTCCCATCGCTAAAACTACCCACCTGCTGAGTCGATTGGCAAAAATGCCTTGGCGGGAAACTGAAATAGCGCCGCGTGGCACATCCCGCCACAGCCAGAGACGATTCACATATCCAGCTAATGAGAAAGGCCAAAGGTCCTTCCCGCCATGACGACCGGCGGGAGGTTGCGAGATGAGCGCGTGACACGTGTATTGTACACATGCGGTTGATTCCCTCCACATCGAGTCGCATGCTCAGCTGATTAATTTCTATCGTTGTCTGCCTAGGTCTTGTCACCGCTCCCTAAGCACTCGTTTTATATATTTGGATTTCAACTGGAAAGGTGAATCACTGGTAGAAATTGTAGATCAAGGTGCGATATTTTAGACAATAATGTTTTATTACATGCATGCGAGTATGCGACTAACTGCCGATGTGCAGGAAATCAACCCCATGCGTACAATACAGGCAGTCATCCCGCCATTGCCTGTGTCAGTTGCCCCTTCCACCAGCGCTATAAAAACCATCTGGCAGCGTCGACGACGTCGCCCAGCAACCTCCCGCCGGTCGCCATGGCGGGAAGGACCTTTGGCCATCCTCAATGGCGGGACATGTGAGCCGCCTCTGGTTGTGTCGGGATGTGCCACGCGGCGCTATTTTCGCCTCCCGTCAGGGTATTTTTGCCAATAGATTCAGCCGGTGGGTAGTTTTAGCGATGGAAAGTTGCAGGTAGGCATATTTGTAAAAAAAATCCCGTTTTGCTACACAGTAGTTCGTGCAAAAACAGAACAAAAGGACTACCGTTTTGCTACATAGTAGTTCGTGCAAAAACAGAACAAAAGGACTATCCCTCATTAGAGACACCGTAGCACAAAAAATCTATTCGCCGGAGACTTGACGGATACTTCGTAGCAAAAAAAACTATGCTAATATAGTAAAACTGGAGAACAATTGTAAAATGTCAACTTCGCTAGAGAGCTGGATGTCGTCGGAGAAGCCGTTGTTGCCACGGTAGCAACATCAGCCACCTCTTGTAGCAGAGCCTCACCCCTCTAGCAGCAGAGCCTCACGCCACTTGTAGCAACACCTCTGTGGAAGCGCTGGCAGGTCTCTATAGCAGGGCACGCCGCCAGTTGTAGCAGCGCCGCCGTGCCTATGTAGCAGGGATGCCGCGCTTATGTAGCATCGCCCCTGCCGTCCGTAGCAATGTCAATCGCCACCATATGTAGAAGCGCCACCCACCGTCGTTGTAGCACCACCCGCTGTCGCCTACAAGGGTGCCCACTATCGTTGCAACACTGCCCGACGTTGCCGCCAGTGGTAGTAACACCAGCCGTTGTTGCAGCACTGGCTCACGGGCATGGAGTCGAGCAGAATGAAAGAGGGCGCGGTGGCGCCGGCCACGACCATCATGCGAGCACAGAGGAGGAGGCATGGCGGAGGAGGCCACAACGGATGAGAGAGTTGCGAAGGAGGCACGACGGCACTACGAGGTGGAGGAGCTGCCAGACGGAGGGGCTACGAGGAGGAGGAGGAGCTATTTTGTACGGAGGAAGGTAGGAGAAGGGAGAGATAAGACCGTCCCCACCACTCTCCGTGCGGTGCGTTTCGATGCGATCGGTGCGAGCGATAGCTTCGTTAGGGCATCTCCACTGGGCCGACCCAACCCGCCTGAGCGCGTCCGAATGCATCCGCGTGGGGCGTGCTCGGCCTCCCAGTGGTGCGACCCATCTGGACAAACGCGCGTAGACTGACCCATCCGTGCATCTAATTTGGGCAACGCTTGGGTCGGCCCGGACAATGCGCTCGTCCTCGCGTGTCCTCCGTTTGTTCACCCGAGCCCTATAGCCAGTGGCACAATAGACACTCCTCCCCCAAACCCTCACCCTCCATATCCCGCTGCTAGAGTAGGCGCAGCCATCGCCACCACCACCGTTGGCTGCCGCTGTCGTCCCCCGTGATATCGAGCAGGACGACCGTAGGCCATACGCGTTGCTGGAGTTGACTGGATGCTCCATAGGCCATCCCGCTTCCCCCGGCCTCCGCCTATAGATTGGACGTGCACAACTTGTTCGGTCGTTTGCCGAGGTGCATTCGCTAATCCTTTCTTTGTTATTTGGTCCACTACGGGAGTTGGCATAGCCATTGACGGTAGCCTGCTGGACAGATGGGTAGCGGTCGAAGGAAGATCGAGTTCTTCTACAAGAATTACGTCGAGTCATCATCCGACGAGGAGTCTGGCGGTGAGACCGAAATACTGCTTGTAGCTACACAGATGGTGCATGACCACTACCTCCTCCCGCCACGTAGAGGTGGCTCGGCGAAGCGGCATTGTAACACCCTCAAATCGGCCCTATGCAAGTTTTAGCCCTTTTCCGCCAAACCCGCATAGAAACGATTCAAGGACGCCCACCAGGCACTTTCGTGCGGGTGGAAAACGAAGTAATACCATTACACAACAGTCCTCGATGGGACCCACAGAACAGATATATATACAACAACGACTCAACGAGTCAAGAATACAGATATACAATACAAAGATCCAAATCACCTTGAAAACGATAGAGCGTCCGACTACGGACAAGATGCAAATGGGGCTAAGAGCCCTGAAGAATAACCAATGGCGTCCATAACCCTGCCCAGGCCAAGCCGGAAGGGTAACCCTGCTGACGACGTCGATCTCAAACCTGCTAAAACAAAAGGGGTGCCGACAGAGGGCAAAGGAGAAAGAGGAGCGTCAGTACCGAGGCCAGTACACGGCGAGGCTAGAATTCGGCGGCTCTCGCCTACATAGGTATGGTGGGCTGAAGCGGCAGCGCAACGGCACTAAACAACCTATAGAGACTCGATACAACTGGCGGTTATCAGAGAGGGATAAGAAAGACCTATTCGGATCCAACCTAAAGCTCGCACCAAACAAACCCATCCTGGTATTCCCCCTCGAGACCCAACGAGGAAGTTAAGCCGAGGATACTCACACGGTTGGCAGTTTTATTTAATCTTTCCATTATAGTTGCAGCACTTACTATTCAGATATAGCTAGCATGAGTCATCCTGAAGCATAAGTAGTGGGCAGTTTTAATCACCATTTCGTGATAGTTGGAACACTTACTAGTCAGATATAATTGTCCTGAGGAATCCCAAACCCAACAGTTGTTAACACTTTTATCACATTCCATTGGAGTTGCAATGCTTACTAGGCATATAGCATGTCACAAAACAATCCAGATCCACCAGCTGTTGGCATTTTTAATATCCATCCTGTTATACTTGAGCTGATTACTAGTCACATATTAAGTCAAATTTATAGCACTACTTTAGTTATGCTTGCCTATGATCGAGATACTGTGCTCCAAGTCATCCATAACCGCGGACACGGCTTTCAGAAAGTTTTTCCCTGCAGGGGTGCACAAATAGCAACACACACTCGATCAACCTCGGAAAAACCAACTCAAAGCCCAACGAGGCATTCACGACAAAGCGATCACAGGATTCAGAAATATTTCAGGGGGCCACCCCACTAAGCTACATGCAACGAAGTTGGCCGGCTCCGGAACGGACCCAGGGTTGGTGACAATGGCTTTAAATAACTAGGAACCTGAAAGTGTGACTGGGCTTGTCGATACCGCGAAAACATTCCACGATCCAAAACAGTACAGGTGCTCCACGCACAATATTAAATAAAGCAGTAAAGCATGGCATAAGTACATGATAGTAATAAAGCCCCAAACTAGTTGTGGCCCCAAGAAATGAATCAAGCTCTGGCTCAGGGGGTCCGTAAGGCCTCCCGGATGTGGATAGTGCGAAAAATCAAGGAACAGGTATCAAGTACTCGGGGTCCTACGGGACACAAGTGAGCGTGGAAGAACCAAATAACATCTATTGCCCACCGATGCCTCTGCATTAGTTATAGCTAGCATTTTAATAGTTGTATTTAAAGTCATGACCATATCCACCATAAACATCTCCACCATAAACATCTGCCAGCATTCCAACAACTGTGGTATTCGACAACACGAGATCGCACTTGAGCAAGCGACTACGACTCGCAAGGCCAGCTATCTACCAAACACAGGTAATAGGAGGTGCCAAGGCAATATAGAGGCTGCACGGGATATAACTGGGGTGCGGAAACTAAAGCATCGCGACACGGATAACAATAGATCAACAGGAGGAAATAAAGACTATAAATGCAAAATAGGTAGAAAGGGGGAGAATGCTCGCCTGGGAAACATTGCCGGCGGATCATATCCGGAGAACTTGTCGATACTAGTATCCACTCATCGGCCTAATCCGCGAAGAAGCAAACACTGGCAGAAACACCGGATGCAATATTTAATACTACGACAGAAGATCCGGCATGTTTATGATATGCATGCGAGATGAACAATTATTATGCAACAGGTTTTACATATAGCATTTATAAAATATGGGCTCGGAGAAGGTTGACACATCTGGGTTCGGCCGATCTTGGGTTCCGGGGGTCCGGGGTTCGACAGGGTTCGACGGGGATCGGTCTCAGCGGAAATGTTCTCGGATAACGGAGTAGATCTTGTCGCATCCGGGAAGAAGGACTTGGTTTCGCGTCAGGGCGCATCGGATTTGCCCTGGTCGTTGTCGATCTTGTCATCGCGGAGATCTTGTCGGGTCCACGTATCGGGCCGGTCTTGGCGTTCGGGATGAAGAACTTGGTGTTCCGTGTCGGTGGCCTCGGTGTACCGCGGTGAAGTGCTTGTCGTTACGGTGACGATCTTGGCGGGCTTCGGACCCAGGTCTTGACGTGGCCTTCGGATCACCGGGATCGGACTTCGGGGTCTCGGTGGGATCGGTCTTCGGTTCCAGGAAGGAGTTCTCGGTGTTCCGTGATGTAGGTCTTGTAGATTCCGCGGTCTTTGGCCCCGTGTTGGCGTGCTTGTCGTCCGTGATGGCGATCTCGATGTCCCAGGTCAGGAACCTCGTAGTTTAGCTCCGGTAGAAGTTCTTGTCCGTGTCGATCCTATAGTGGCTCCATCTAGGCAGCTATACAAAGATCCTGGTGCAGGCTTTGGTCATCTCACAAACACACAAGCTCACCCATACACGTACCACAGAGAACAAAACGAAGTGCACACTTAGCACAACCAACTGAGAAACCGCACACGGACGGTACGGTCGACGTCGTGGCTCACCGACGCTGGCGACGGCGGACGGAGGCGAAATTGCGCGGGATGGCGACCGGGGTGGAGCTGGGCCTGCTGCAACATAGGGGAGGCAGGGAGGAAGGCGAGGCCGGGCGGTGGGGTCCGCAGAGCGGCGACCGGTCGCCAGGAAGGCGGAGCTCGTTAGGACACGAGGTGGCCGAGGTCGTGATGCAGGGCGGCGGGGCAGGAAGCGCTCCGGAGGAAGCCGACGGAGGCTCGAGGTCACGACAGAGGGGTCGGGTAGGTGGCACTGCGGCGTGCTCGACGAGGAGGCAGGGGCGGCGGCCCGCGGAGCTTGGCGAGGCGGGGGCGCCTCTGGCGGGGCGAGGTGGTCGTGCGGGTCGAGGAGGAAGGGAGGCAAGAGGCGGGGTCGGGCGAGCGCACGGGGGAGACGCAGGCGGCGACCGGGGAGCAGAGCGGAGGCCGCGGTGCCGGTGAGGACGGGGAGACGCAGGCGGCGACCGGGGCCCTGGCGGCGGCGGTCGGTGTGGAGAGGATCGAGGCGGGGCTGGGCGACTCTGTCAATGGAGGAGGCGACGAGGGGCGCGAGGTCGGGCCGGGGATCGCAGCGAGCGGGGCGGCGAGAGGAGAGCGTGGGATGGCGAGAGGCGGCGGCAGCTCGGTCGAACGGGTGGCGCAGGGACAAAGGAGAGAGACGGGGTAGGTGGGAGTGTGTGTCGAGGCCCAGGGGGAGTTGGCGCGGTGGGGCGTGTCGGCCGGCCAGGTGCCTGGGGATTGACGCGGGGTGGGGCTGGGAGCGTGGTAGGTGGGGTGGTGGGAAGTGGGCCGGCTCGCGGGGTGGGGCCCAGGGACCAGGGGAGGAGGCGGGTGGTGGCTGAGCGGGAGAATGGGGTTGGGGCGCGCGGGGCGTGTGTGTGAGTGCGTGTGTGGGTGGGGTGGGTCTAGGAGAGAGAGAGAGGGAGGTCGCGACCCGGGGTTGGTTGAGGTGATGTGGAGGGTGTGAGGTGGCAAGCACCGATTGGTGCAGGTGAGGTGGAGGGGCTGGGTAGGATAGGCTGGGTAGGTTATTTGGTAGGAAGGGTTTGGGATTTAGTTTAGGTTTTATTTTAGGGCGTGGAGGTGGCCGGCCGGGCTTTCGGGCCTGGCAGGCTGCCTCCTAAAAAATAAAAGAAATATTTTATTATTTAAAACGAGGCTTTTGAAATCTGTTGGTAGACGAAACAAAATATTCCGGAGACCCGGGTTTTAATTTGAATTAAAGACGGGGCGTTTAGAAAACAAAAACAGACTTTTCGAAAATAGTTTTATGCAAACAAATGCAAGATGACATGACGATGCTCAAATGCAAGGTGGCATGATGACATGAGCATGCGGTCATGGCGATGCAATGCACAAAAACAACACGATTTTCTAGTAGTGGTTTTTGCGGCGCGCCACAATTCGACACCACTAACAATGGATCTCGCCCTCGAGATCCGCCTCATGGTACCGGAAAGAAGGTCGGCGGTCTGAAACTTCTCGCTTCATGTAGATCCTCGCGACACCACTAACAAGTGGTCGTTGTCCGTGACCGTCGCGAGAACACTCCGGAAACAAACGGCGAAAGTAGAGGTATCAACAAATTAAGCCACCTCTATCTTCAGGGGAAGGAGTAATTGCAGATCCACCGATTCAATGTACGAAAGCGAATGCTAAGAGTAGTCGGATGGTGATCAGTCCATCGCGCACCCAAACCAGTACTCTGCACACGAATAGGTGAATTATGCAACCAACTCTCGGAATCAGACTGAAGATCTCGACAAGCGAGGTTCGGGAACAAAGAAGGGATGATGCATGCTCTGCATCGGAGCTGGCGTAGATGACGTTGTCGTGTTGGAAAACACCGGAATGCACAAGAAGGAACAGAGAGAAGTCCAACAGATGAAGGATTCCTCAGATAGCACGAAGACCGGATGTAGAAGCACCGTTACCAAAGGAGGAAGCGAAACCCTGAAGGTACGACGGAAACCCAACCACAAGAATTCCTGGACTCGAAGAAAAGATGAGAGAGAAGATTCAAAACACGCAGAGGTAAGAGGAGAACAGCAGAGGGGTAAGTAGTAAAACAGACCTAGTCAGATCTATCCAACCGACTTTGCAAAATAGTCTTGACACTCTACTTTGGCCGTTAGCTAGGTTATCCTATAGGCTGGACTTGTGGGGTATCGCAACTGCTGAGCTCTGATACCACTCTGTAACACCCTCAAATCGGCCCTATGCAAGTTTTAGCCCTTTTCCGCCAAACCCGCATAGAAACGATTCAAGGACGCCCACCAGGCACTTTCGTGTGGGTGGAAAACGAAGTAATACCATTACACAACATTCCTCGATGGGACCCACAGAACAGATATATATACAACAATGACTCAACGAGTCAAGAATACAGATATACAATACAAAGATCCAAATCACCTTGAAAACGATAGAGCGTCCGACTACGGACAAGATGCAAATGGGGCTAAGAGCCCTAAAGAATAACCAATGGCGTCCATAACCCTGCCCAGGCCAAGCCGGAAGGGTAACCCTGCTGACGACGTCGATCTCAAACCTGCTAAAACAAAAGGGGTGCCGACAGAGGGCAAAGGAGAAAGAGGAGCGTCAGTACCGAGGCCAGTACACGGCGAGGCTAGAATTCGGCGGCTCTCACCTACATAGGTATGGTGGGCTGAAGCGGCAGCGCAGCGGCACTAAACAACCTATAGAGACTCGATACAACTGGCGGTTATCAGAGAGGGATAAGAAAGACCTATTCGGATCCAACCTAAAGCTAGCACCAAACAAACCCATCCTGGTATTCCCCCTCGAGACCAAACGAGGAAGTTAAGCCGAGGATACTCACACGGTTGGCAGTTTTATTCAATCTTTCCATTATAGTTGCAGCACTTACTATTCAGATATAGCTAGCATGAGTCATCCTGAAGCATAAGTAGTGGGCAGTTTTAATCACCATTCCGTGATAGTTGGGACACTTACTAGTCAGATATAATTGTCCTGAGGAATCCCAAACCCAACAGTAGTTGACACTTTTATCACATTCCATTGGAGTTGCAATGCTTACTAGGCATATAGCATGTCACAAAACAATCCAGATCCACCAGCTGTTGGCATTTTTAATATCCATCCCGTTATACTTGAGCTGATTACTAGTCACGTATTAAGTCAAATTTATAACACTACTTTAGTTATGCTTGCCTATGATCGAGATACTGTGCTCCAAGTCGTCCATAACCGCGGACACGGCTTTCAGAAAGTTTTTTCCCTGCAGGGGTGCACAAATAGCAACACACACTCGATCAACCTCGGAAAAACCAACTCAAAACCCAACGAGGCATTCACGACAAAGCGATCACAGGATTCAGAAATATTTCAGGGGGCCACCCCACTAAGCTACATGCAACGAAGTTGGCCGGCTCCGGAACGGACCCAGGGTTCGTGACAATGGCTTTAAACGACCGGGAACGGGCGGCGCAGGGACAAAGGAGAGAGACGGGGTAGGTGGGAGTGTGTGTCGAGGCCCAGGGGGAGTTGGCGCGGTGGGGCGTGTCGGCCGGCCAGGTGCCTGGGGATTGACGCGGGGTGGGGCTGGGAGCGTGGTAGGTGGGGTGGTGGGAAGTGGGCCGGCTCGCGGGGTGGGGCCCAGGGACCAGGGGAGGAGGCGGGTGGTGGCTGAGCGGGAGAATGGGGTTTGGGCGCGCGGGGCGTGTGTGTGAGTGCGTGTGTGGGTGGGGTGGGTCCAGGAGAGAGAGAGAGAGGGAGGTGGCGACCCGGGGTTGGTTGAGGTGATGTGGAGGGTGTGAGGTGGCAAGCACCGATTGGTGCAGGTGAGGTGGAGGGGCTGGGTAGGATAGGCTGGGTAGGTTATTTGGTAGGAAGGGTTTGGGATTTAGTTTAGGTTTTATTTTAGGGCGTGGAGGTGGCCGGCCGGGCTTTCGGGCCTGGCGGGCTGCCTCCTAAAAAATAAAAGAAATATTTTATTATTTAAAACGGGGCTTTTGAAATCCGTTGGTAGACGAAACAAAATATTCCGGAGACCCGGGTTTTAATTTGAATTAAAGACGGGGCGTTTAGAAAACAAAAACAGACTTTTCGAAAATAGTTTTATGCAAACAAATGCAAGATGACATGACGATGCTCAAATGCAAGGTGGCATGATGACATGAGCATGCGGTCATGGCGATGCAATGCACAAAAACAACGCGATTTTCTAGTAGTGGTTTTTCGGGGCGCCAAAGGCATGGAGCCAACCATGAACGCGATCAGGAAGAGGGGCACATACGCCTTTACAAGTATTACTTCCACCCAACTAATCTGGTCTTCAAAGAGAAGGCATTTCATCGCTGCTATAGGATGTCCAGGAACCTGTCTTGGACATACTCAATGGGGTGAGGGAGTACGACGACTACTTCGAGGCCAAATGCGATTGTACCAGTAAGATTGGCTTCTCCTCCTACCAGAAATGTTCTGCTGCCATTCGACAGCTTGTATATGGAGTGTCCCGTGATCTCCTGGATGACTACATGCGCATGAGCGAGTCTACATGTCATGATGCCATGTACCGATTCCACAACACAGTTGTAGCTGTGTTTGGCAAAGTATATCTGAGAGAGCCAAACACCAAAGACACTGCCCGCCTTCTCTCCATCAACGAGAGTAGGGGGTTTCCTGGGATGCTTGGCAGCATTGACTGCATGCATTGGCAGTGGAAGAACTGTCCTTTTGGTTGGCAAGGATTGTTCAAAGGGCATGCAGAAGGTTGCACTGTTATACTAGAGGATGTTGCATCACAAGATGTCTGGATTTGGCACTCTTTTTTTGGCATGGCTGGATCAAGCAATGACATCAATGTGCTGCAGAGGTCTCTGGTGTTTGCTAGGCTGGCAGAAGGCAATGCCCCACAAGTTTCCTATGAGATAAATGGCAATGCATATGATATGGGTGAAGGAAATATGCCCTGAGAGGCAATAATAAAGTTGTTATTATGTATTCCTTATATATGATAGATGTTTATTTTACATGCTAGAATTGTATTGATCGGAAACATCAATACATGTGTGTTTAATAAACAAAAAGGGTTCATAGTTATGCCTCTCTTATAGACTAGCTTGTTGATTAACAAGATGATCAAGGTTTCCTGATCATGGACATTGGATGTTGTTAATAACAAGGTCACACCATTGGTGGAATGATGTGATGAACATTCATCCGAAGTATAGCATTACGATCAAGTCATTATGTTTATATTGCTATAACATCATACGAAGTAATCTTTATCCTTAGACCATGAGATCATGTTAATTGCTAACACCTGAAGAGTATCTTGATAACATCAAACGTCACACCGTAACAGGGTGACTATAAAGATGGGTTCAGTACTACGAAGGTGTTATGTTGAGGCTCATGGATCAAGAGTGGAATTTTTCAATCCCAATGACGGATATATATACTCTGGGCCCTCTCGGTGATATCACATTGAGATAGCTTGCAAGCAAGTGATGTGATCACTAGAATGTTATATCACGGGAACGAGAAAAGAGTGCATGTCGGAAGCAAGATCAAACTAGGTATGGAGATACCGATGATCGAATCTCGGACATGCAATATATTGAGGGACAAAGGGATTTAGTTACAAGCGTTAAAGGTTCTCACAATCACCGAAGTCATCGTTGAATGTGTAGGAGTCAGTACGGATCTCTAGGTCCCGCTGCTGATTATTGATCGGAGAAGGGTCTCGATCATGTCTGCATTATTCGCGAACCGTAGGGTGACACACTTAAGAGTTACCGGACACCATTTTGGAGCACATATGTTTCAGATGAAAGAATTGCAAAGCGCAGGAATTGTTTCAATAGAAACCGGAAATTGTTTCGGGTGAAATTGCAGAAAGTGGTTCTGCATGTGATATTGAAATATTGCAAAGGGCTATATGTGAATGTTTGTTAATTAAAGTAATTAACAAAATTCTGAATAAATTTAATAAAAGAGTTTTATTAAATGAGAGAGCATTAAACTTGGAGAATTTTAATGCATTTAAAGTGGAGACTTTAAAAGTGAATGTGAAGAGGCATTTTAATGTGGAGGGGTTACCACCACATGAATGGGGGAGGTGAGGGGTCACCCCCATGCGTCGGTCATGGAGAGAGGGGGTACCCCCCTCCTCCTATAAAAATCCACCCATTCCCTCCTTCATCCTCACACCTCCTTGTGAAGGATCTCTCTCCCGCTCTAGAATTATTTCCCCATGGTCTCGGATTAGCGAGATACATGTTCCCGGTGGCATTTCGTCTAGAAGGAGTTGCTGCTTCCGCTGGATCGCTGGAACGAGGAGGTGGAGGTTGTCCGATGGCTTGAACGTGTGTGCGAGTACGGATGCGCTGCTGAGTTGCGGTGCTCGGACTTCCTCACGATCTTGAGATCGGCAAGTGTACGACTACATCAACCACGAGTTCCTACTCGGTAACAAAACTCGTTGTCTTCGAGGGTAAGTTCTCGTTGGATGTATGTCCACCCGTTGCTTTGTACCTAGTAGATAGATCTTGGCGTGTAGTTCACATCGTAGGAATTTTTTGTTTTCTATGCTGCAGACTCAATAGTGGTATCAGAGCCTGATCTATGCGTAGGTGCTTTGCACGGGTAGTACACATATGTTTATATGTGGGCGATGATGATCATGTTATTGAATCTTCTATGTATTTTGGATATTGGTGGCATAGTGGGATGAAGCGGCCCGGACCAACCTTACATGTCATCGTACATGAGACCGGTTCCAGGACTGACATGCAACTTGTTTTGCATAAGTGGATGGCAGGTGTCTGTCTCTCCTACTATAGTCAATATCTGATTTACAACGAGTTGCTAATAACATAATTATCATCGTTGTGGTTCATGTTCGTAGGTGAGAACGGTTCTATCTCCAAAAGCCCTAAGCCACGTAAAACTTGCAATTGATAAATTAGAGGCGTCTAGTTTAGATCGTTGCTGGGCTAGTGTCTTGATATGGTATTGTTGTAAGTAGATGTATGATATATACTCTTACAACACACTTAATGTGTAAGTTCCATAGACCTTGGTGTTACACACAAAGAAATGATAGAGATCATACCATGATGCAAATGATAGAGATCAAGATAGAGATCAAATGCATGGACCATATCTTCTCACTTTACACATTAGATGTTTGCATCTTATATTGCTAGTTTGGCGCTTTTGGTAGCATTATAAGATGATCCCTCATTTAGATATCAAGATAAAATGTGTTCTTCCTTAAGTATGCACCGTTTTATGGATCGTGTTTCGAGACATCACGTAATGATTGGGTGTTCTTGACTCCACGCTTTCATACGACGGGTGTAAGACAGTTTTACACACGTGAATACTAAGGTTCTTATTTGGCGAGCCTAGCATGTACAGATATGGCCCCGGAACACGGACCGAAAGGTTAAGCATGAGTCATATAGTTGATATGATGCCCATATAGATGCTCGCCTTTGAATCTACATCAACTCACGTGATGATCGGACTTGGTGTAGTGGATTTGGTTCATGTAATCACCAAAAGGACACGAGGGATGTCGTTTTTGAGTGGGAGTTCATTAGTAATTTGGATTAGTTGAACTCAATCTATCATAAACTTAGTCTAAATAAACTTTACAAATTCTGTTGTAGATGGCACCACCTGCTTTTAATTTCAATGTGTTCATGGAGAAAGAGAAACTTGCTGCGAATGGTAGCAACTTCACCAACTGGGCTATGAATTTGAGGATTCTCCTCACTGCTGCACAAAAGCAATATGTGCTAGATGCGCCGCTAGGCCCCCCACCAGCTCCTGATGCCCCTGACGAGGAAAAGAATGTCTATGTGACTCGTCAAGAGGACCACAACTTAGTTTATTGCGGCATACTGTATGTGCTAGAGCCAGAACTTTGAAAGCGTTTCGAAAATGGCAATGCCTTTGATACCATGGGAGAATTGAAAATGATTTTCGATACCCATGCTGCCGTAGAGAGTTATAATGCTACATAAAAGTTCTTTAGCTGCATGATGGAAGAAAACAACTCCGTTAGTGAGCACGTACTCAAAATGTCTGGGTATGCCGATAAACTTGTGTCCTTGGGAATAATGATTCCCATTGACTTAGGCATACATCGTGTTCTCCAATCTCTGCCACCTAGCTAAAAGAGCTTCGTGATGAACTATAATATGCAAGGCATGAAGAAGTCTCTTCCCGAGCTTCTGTCAATGCTTAAGACTGCAGAATGGAGATTAGGAAAGAACATCACGTGTTGATGATCAATAGGACCACCGGTTTCAAGAAGGACAAGAAAGGCAAGCACAAGGGAAAGAAGGGTGGCAAGTCTGTTGCCACGCCTGAAAAGAAACCCCGTGCTGGCCCTAAGTCTGACACCGAGTGTTACTATTGCAAGGGGACTGGCCATTGGAAGCGCAATTGCCCCAAGTATTTGGCGGACAAGAAGTCCGGCAAGGCAAACAAAGGTATATGTGATATACATGTTATTGATGTGTACTTGACTAGTACTTAGTAGCACCTGGGTATTTGATACGGGATCGGTTGCTAATATATGTAACTCGGTTCAGGGGCTACGGAACAAGCGGCAACTAGCAAGGGATGAGGTCAGGATGCGGGTCGGCAATGGATCAAAAGTTGATGTGATTGCCGCCGGGACGCTACCTCTCCATATGCCATCGGGATTAGATATAAACCTAAATAATTGTTATTTGGTGCCTCCACTGAGCATGAACATTGTATCCGGATCGTGTTTGATGCAAAGTGGTTATTCCTTTAAATCTGAAAACAATGGTTGCTCGATTTATAAGAATGATATCTTTAATGGCCATGCACCTATGTTGAATGGTTTATTTCTGTTGGATCTCGATAGTAATATTACGCATATTCATAATGTTAATGCTAAAAAGATTAAACTTGATAATGATATATCTGCATACATGTGGCACTATCGTCTAGGTCATATTGGTGTTAAACGCATGAAGAAACTCCATTCTGATGGACTTTTGGAATCACTTGATTTTGAATCATTTGATACATGTGAGCCATTCCTTATGGGCAAGATGACTAGAACGCCGTTTTCCGGTTCAATGGAACGGGTGACAGATCTATTGGAAATCATACATACTGATGTGTGTGGACTAATGAGTGTGTCGGGGCGAGGTGGATATAGTTATTTTGTTACTTTCACGGATGATTTGAGTAGATACGGGTATATCTATTTGATGAAACACAAGTCTGAAACTTTTGAAAAGTTCAAGGAATTTCAGAATGAAGTGGAAAATCATCGTAATCGAAAGATCAAATTTCTACGGTCTGACCGTGGAGGAGAGTATCTAAGTTACGAGTTTAGCACACACATGAAAGAGTGTGGAATAGTTTCACAACTCACGCCTGCCGGAACACCACAACGTAATGGTGTGTCGGAATGTCGTAATCGTACCTTATTGGATATAGTTCAATCTATGATGTCTCTGACTGACTTGCCACTGTCATTTTGGGGTTATGCACTGGAAACAACTGCATTCACTTTAAATAGGGCACCATCTAAATTTGTTGAAACGACACCATATGAATTATGGTTTGGAAACAAACCTAAGCTGTCATTTCTTAAAGTTTGGGGATGCGATGTTTATGTGAAGAAACTTCAACTGAATAATCTCGAACCCAAAGCGGAAAAATGTGTCTTCATAGGATACCCTAAGGAAACAATTGGGTATACCTTCTATCACAGATCCGAGGGCAAGGTTTTTGTTGCAAAGAATGGGTCCTTTCTTGAGAAGGAGTTTCTCGCGAAAGGTGTGAGTAGTCGGAAGGTAGAACTCGAAGAGGTTATTGAACCTTCTCTTCATGAAATGGCGAGTGGCGCAGCACCAGAAGTTGTTTCGGAGTTGACTTCACCTAATGAAGAGAGAGCTAATGATATTGATCATGAAACTCTGAAAGAGGACACTACCAAACCTCGCAGGTCAAGCAGAACACGTGCAGTTCCTAAACTGTACGGTAATCCTGTTGTGAATTTCATGGTTGATGAAATGGATGACCTTGCGACATATGAAGAAGCGATGATGAGCCCGGATTCCAACAAATGGCTAGAAGCCATGAAATCCGAGATGGAATCCATGTACGAGAACCAAGTTTGGACCTTGGTGGACTTACCTCACGATTGAAAGGTCGTTGAGAATAAATGAATTTTCAAAAGAAAAACGGATGTTGATGGTAATGTGACCATCTATAAGGCTCGACTTGTCGCAAAGGGGTTTCGACAAATTCAAGGAGTTGACTACGATGAGACATTCTCTCCCGTAGCGATGCTTAAGTCAGTTAGGATTATGTTAGCAATTGCTGCATATTTCGATTATGAAATATGGCAGATGGATGTCAAAATTGCGTTCCTCAATGGTAATATTGAAGAAGAGTTGTATATGATACAACCTAAGGGTTTTGTCGATCCTACGGATGCTAATAAGGTATGCAAACTTCAGCGATCCATCTATGGACCGAAGCAAGCATCCCGGAGTTGGAATCTCCGCTTTGATGAGGTGATCAAAGAGTTTGGATTTGTCCAAACTTATGGAGAGGCTTGTATTTACAAGAAAGTGAGTGGAAGCAATGTGGCATTTCTGATATTATATGTGGATGACATATTATTGATTGGAAATGATATAGATCTTTTAAACAGTGTTAAAAGTTATCTAAACAGCAAATTTTCGATGTAAGACCTTGGTGAAGCGTCATATATATTAGGCATTAAAATCTATAGAGATAGATCAAGGCGCCTAATTGGGCTATCGCAGAGTACATACCTTGATAAGATATTAAAGAAGTTTAATATGGACGAAAGTAAGAAGGGGTTCTTACCTATGATGCAAGGCAAGACATTGAGTAAGACTCAAAGTCCGGCTACGGCGGAAGAAAGAGAGATGATGGATAAGATCCCCTATGCCTTGGCCATAGGCTCTATTATGTATGCCATGCTATGTACAAGACCGGATGTGGCAAATGCTATTAGTTTGACTAGTAGGTACCAATCTGATCCAGGTTCGGAACACTGGATAGCGGTAAAGAACATCCTCAAGTACTTGAGAAGAACTAGGGATATGTTTCTTATATACGGAGGTGAAGAAGAGCTAGTCGCTAAGTGTTATGTCGATGCTAGCTTTGACACCGATCCGGGTGACTCTAAGTCTCAATCCGGATACGTATTTCTCTTGAACGGAGCAACAGTTAGTTGGTGGAGTTCCAAACAACCTGTGGTGGCTGGATCAACGATGGAGGCGGAATATGTTGCTGCTTTAGAAGCTGCGCAGGAAGCGGTTTGGATGAAAGAGTTCATTACGAAACTGGGTGTGGTTCCTAGTGCATTGGACCCAATGGTGATCTATTGTGACAACAATGGAGACATAGCCAACGCAAAGGAACCAAGGTCTCACAAGAATTCCAAGCATATTAAGCGCCGGTTTCACTCCATCCGCGAGCATGTAAAGGATGGAGATATAAAGATTTGTAAAGTACACACGGGCCTAAATGTAGCAGATCCGTTGACTAAAGTTCTCCCTAGGGAAAAACATGATCAACACCAGAATTCCATGGGTGTTAGATTGATCACTATGTGAACTAGATTATTGTCTCTAGTGCAAGTGGGAGACTGAAGGAAATATGCCCTGAGAGGCAATAATAAAGTTGTTATTATGTATTCCTTATATATGATAGATGTTTATTTTACATGCTAGAATTGTATTGATCGGAAACATCAATACATGTGTGTTTAATAAACAAAAAGGGTTCCTAGTTATGCCTCTCTTATAGACTAGCTTGTTGATTAACAAGATGATCAAGGTTTCCTGATCATGGACATTGGATGTTGTTAATAACAAGGTCACACCAGTGGTGGAATGATGTGATGAACATTCATCCGAAGTATAGCATTATGATCAAGTCATTATGTTTATATTGCTATAACATCATACAAAGTAATCTTTATCCTTAGACCATGAGATCATGTTAATTGCTAACACCTGAAGAGCATGTTGATAACATCAAACATCACACCGTAACAGGGTGACTATAAAGATGGGTTCAGTACTACGAAGGTGTTATGTTGAGGCTCATGGATCAAGAGTGGAATTTGTCAATCCCGATGACGGATAGACATACTCTGGGCCCTCTCAGTGATATCACATTGAGATAGCTTGCTAGAAAGTGATGTGATCACTAGAATGTTATATCACGGGAACGAGAAAAGAGTGCATGTCGGAAACGAGATCAAACTAGGTATGGACATACCGATGATCGAATCTCGGACATGCAATATATCGAGGGACACAGGGATTTAGTTACAAGCGTTAAAGGTTCTCACGATCACAGAAGTCATCGTTGAATGTGTAGGAGTCAGTACGGATCTCTAGGTCCCGCTGCTGATTATTGATCGGAGAAGGGTCTCGATCATGTCTGCATTATTCGCGAACCATAGGGTGACACACTTAAGAGTTACCGGACACCATTTTGGAGCACATATGTTTTAGACGAAAGAATTGCAAAGCGCAGGAATTGTTTCAATAGAAACCGGAAATTGTTTCGGGTGAAATTGCAGAAAGTGGTTCTGCATGTGATATTGAAATATTGAAGGGGCTATATGTGAATGTTTGTTAATTAAAGTAATTAACAAAATTCTGAATAAATTTAATAAAAGAGTTTTATTAAATGAGAGAGCATTAAACTTGGAGAATTTTAATGCATTTAAAGTGGAGACTTTAAAAGGGAATGTGAAGAGGCATTTTAATGTGGAGGGGTTACCACCACATGAATGGGGGAGGTGAGGGGTAACCCCCCCCATGCGCTGGCCATGGAGAGAGGGGGTAACCCCCCATGCGCCGGCCATGGAGAGAGGGGGTACCCCCTCCTCCTATAAAAGGCCACCCATTCCCTCCATCCTCACACATCCTTGTGAAGGATCTCTCTCCCCCTCTAGAATTATCCCCCATGGTCTTGGATTAGCGAGATACATGTTCCCGTGGCATTTCGTCTGGAAGGAGTTGCTGCTTCCGCTGGATCGCTGGAGCGAGGAGGTGGAGGTTGTCCGGTGGCTTGAACGTGTGTGCGAGTACGGATGCGCTGCTGAGTTGCGCCGCTCGGACTTCCTCACGATCTTGAGATCGGCAAGTGTACGACTACATCAACCACGAGTTCCTACTCATTAACAAAACTCGTTGTCTTCGAGGGTAAGTTCTCGTTGGATGTATGTCCACCCATTTCTTTGTACCTAGTAGATAGATGTTGGTGTGTAGTTCACATCGTAGGAAATTTTTTGTTTTCTATGCTGCGGACCCAACAATGGGGTACTATCTAGCTGGCGGTATCTATCCATCCTGGGCCACCTTTGTTAAGACAATCTGCAACCCTGGAGATGAGAATGCAAGAGGTTTGCGAAAGATCAAGAGGCCGCTAGGAAGGATGTGGAGCGAGCATTTGATGTGCTTCAGTCACGGTGGGCTATTGTTTGATACCCTGCTAGAACCTAAAGCACGGAGAGGATGTGGGACATGATGACTACTTGTGTGATCATGCACAACATGATCGTCGAGGACGAGCGTGATGACGATATCTTGGACCAAGGCTGGGATTTCCAGAGTCAATTGGTTGAGCTAGAACCAGGTGTAGCGTCTTGGGAAGAATTCATGCAAGTGCATAAAAATTTGAGTCACATGCAAAGCCATGACCGGCTTCAACTAGATTTGGTTGAGCATATATGGGCTCGTGCAGGAAATCAAAATGCTTAACTCCTTATTTGTTTTCCGCAGTTCGAGTGACCTTTGGTTATTTTTTATTGAACAATGTGCGTGTGTACTGCTCATATGTAAGCACTATTTTAATTATATTACCTAATATAGTTTATTTGCTTGTCAAAATATACATTTCTCTACATAATTTGACTGAACTATTCATATGCAAAGGTCAACTCTAGACACCGCTGGCCAGGCACGGACATTTGGGTCGCGTCGCTTGGCGCGGCTGGCCGGACAGACCGAACCGCGACCCTAAAGAGATCGTGGCCGAATGCAAATGGATAGAAACAGACCGTTTCGATCGCATGTTTGGATTGGCCTGGTGGAGATCGCGTTACCTACTGAGCGGTGCGACCCGGGGGATAGTTAGCTATCACCGGGGGAGCCCAATCATTTCCCATTCCAAAAGCCCGAAAAGTTTCAGTGTGAGATGGAAAGAAACAGCACACAAGATTCCTGAAAGAAACTATGGTCTTCAAGTAACTGAATCTGTACTATTTAATATAGTGGCTGATATGTTGGCTAAACAATGACAAAGTTAATTGGTCCTTTCTTCAGCAAACACTCCGTATGAAAGGTTGTTCGGAGTAGTGGTGTGCTCTCATACAATCTTTTGTGTCTGGTGGTAGTGTTGCCATCAATGTTAATGATGACACTGACAAATACTTCCAGACCAAAAACGGCTGAGACAAGGGGATCCATTATTGCCTATACTATTTAATATAGTGGCTGATATGTTGGCTATCCTTATTGAGAGAGCCAAGGCTGATGGCCACATTGAAGGATTAGTTCCCAATCTGGTTGATGGTGGTCTATCAATTCTTCAATACGCTAACGGTACAATCTTATTTATGGAACATGATCTAGAGAAAACTAAGAATCTGAAATTAATATTATCAGCATTTGAGCAACTCTCTGGCTTGAAAATAAACTTCTATAAGTGACGAAGGTTAAACTCATCAATGCCCATTGTTATGGACTTGGGTTTTGGAGAAGAGGGGAGCGCTGGAGGCATCAATCGGCTAGCAAACAAGCACACAGGGACGCAAGGTTTACCCAGGTTCAGGCCTCATAGAGGACCCTACTACTGCTTGTCTGCTCTTGGAATTATCGAGGGAGTTGAAATTTACTGGGGTGTGAAGATGCAATCTGGCGATGGTGTGGAAACTAGGGTTGTGATTGTCCTACTCGCCGCCCCTCCTAGCCTTTATATAGATAGTCTAGGTCTCGGGATAGCAGGTCAAGTCGGTTACAAGTTAGGGTTTTTTCCCTTTAAACTTTATATCTTCAAGCTTGCCGTGTGTCGCAAGTAGTCGGAGTCTCCTTCGGTCACCCGAATCTTTGATTGGGCCTTGGTAACACCGTGGGCTTCTGCCAGATTGGACCGTATATGCTAAGCTCGAGTACCTGTAAGGTGTGCCCACGTCAGTAGCCCCCGAGTGTCCGGTTGAATCACAGATTCGAGCAGAGACTAATGAAGTCTTTCGAGTGCACAGCCGAGCATGTTTTTGAGTGCTCAAATTTATATCATAGGGATTGTTGATATACGTGCCCGATTCATCCGATGTATCGGGATCATTTAACTGCCTTAGGGAAAAATAACGCAATCTACTCAAACTCGAGTCCCCAGACTCGAATTCGGAAAAGTGCTGGCGTAATTCGACCCAGGCTGCGAAGGTCTTAAAGAGTCAAATCCCAGTGTATAAGTGTGAGCACTCGACGCATCCGTCAAGGCTTATTTCATCGTACCTGCAGGCACGGATTGTTTCTGGTAGAGCGCAGCAGGTGTGTTGCCAGATCTTATTTAGGTCCTATCTTCACGTCGTAGATGCGGCATCCGAATTTTATCATCACGGAGATGATTCGGGTGGCCCAGGAGACGTAATATATTTACAGGGAAGATATGCAGAAAAGTAACCAATGCTTTTGAGTGTGGATGTAGTCAACACACAGTTATATATAAGAAAAAATCATAGGGTGCGCGACCAGCGCTCCCTATGGGAGTAGCCCCCGAGTGCCTATTCGAGTCATAGACTTAAGTGGAGACTATAAGTATCTTGTGACTATTGTCATCTTTTGCTTGTTTCAGTCGAATGTTCTTCTAGCGCTCCCTATGGGAGTAACCCGAAGTCCATAGTCGAATCATTGATTCGAGTGAAGGGTTTTTGGTGAGAAAATATGTTCACATAATGTTTGGATGTCTTATAAAGTTTCTCGGGTGCATGGCCAGCGTTCCTGTTAGGAGTACCCCCCGAGTGCTTGGTGGAGTCGAAGACTTGAGTAAGGACTAGAGTAGTCAATAGGTGCTCCTGCTGGAGTTAATAACGTCAGTGCTGACGATGAGATGACCTCAGTTGCCCACGTGAGCGGTTTTGACGGGACGTGACGAGTAGTGGGTCCCATTTTCTGACTTGGACTTGACTAGGCGTGCGTAATCTCTGTTTTGAGTGTGTCTCCTCGATTCTCGCGCGTAATGGGAGGAGTGGAGCGACGGTTCGTGGTTTACCCTTGCCACGTGTCGACACTGATTTGTGCCATGCGTCCAGTTGATTTCCTTCTAGGCGTTGGATGGCATCATTGATGAGGTTAAGTAGAGGTTCGTCATGCGGTAATTCCCCATACCTTCTTCTCACTCGTGCACTTCCGCCATTGCTGCTCGTGCTATTCCATTACTCTCATCTTCCTTGTGGCACTAGACCAACTCCGCACTTTCCCGAGCTACTTCCTGTGCTCCCACCACAGGCGCCAGATGGGGAAGAAGAAGGGAAGATCTGTCGCTGGATCTGCAATGGCCACTGCTACGGCCAAGAAGAAAAGCGCCGTGACCGCGGGCACCAGCGTTGGCGCCGGAGCTGGGAAGAAGAAGGGCCCCAAAACCCGCGTCACGAATGGGTCGTGGCGCACATCCTCCATCAAACCATCGGAGATCTTCACCCAGCGTCAGGATGGGACGCTTGCCGCCATGGAAGATGACTACCGCATCCCCGGCGACGAGGTAATCCCTAGTCCTCCTACGGGGTTTCGAGTGATGTTCCTTGCTTTCATCATCCGCGGTCTTTCTCTCCCCCTTCACCCTTATGTGAGGGGGTTGCTTTGTTTCTACGGGCTCCAGCTGCACTAGCTGAACCCGAATTCTATTCTTCATGTCGCCTACTTCATAACCCTTTGCGAGTGCTCGCTCGGAATCGAGCCACACTATGGCCTCTTCAAAAAAGGGTTCAAGCTTAAACGTCAGTCGGGTTCGGGTTCAGTAGTCTACGATATAGGAGGCTGCGGAATCCACGTTGACTCCAATGTCACCTATTTCTCCATCAAGCTCACTGCATCTGTCCAAGGGTGGAGGGAGAAGTGGTTCTACATTCGCGACCAGAAGGTCGACGGAGAGCACCACAGACTTACGCCCTTTGATCCGGTGGCAGCTTGCAAGAGGAGGAGGTCGAGGAAGAACGTTGTGATGCCTAGCAAAGTGGAGGAAATAGAGATGCTGTACCAGCGTGTATGTGACTTGGAGCGCCGCATAGGCAAGGAGATAGGTGGTGTTGTTCTCATTCACACTTGGATGCGCCGTCGAGTGCAGCCGCTGCAGGCCAGGGCGCACCCCATGTGTTGCTGGACTAGTGCTGGTGATGTAACTCGTATCTCCGCAGAGGGTATTTCTTCTGGCAAAGTAGACAAGAGGTTTCGACTGGTGACCGAGTACACCACCAAGGAGGATCTCTCGGGTGACTCAGTCGAGCCTCCCCTTCTCTGCAAGCCATCCTCTGCCTAAGGTAGATTTCCTTTAAAAGCTATTCTTATTTTTTGATTGCTTGCTCATTGTACTTTATACTGATGCTTGGTTCTGGTTTCAGGACTAGAAAGTGGCCACCAACTTGCCTCCTCAGCCTGAGGGAATAATTCTGCGCGAAGCAGAAGAGGAAGATGAGTCGGGCTCCACCGTCCCTGTTGGGGAGGAGAAAGAAGCCCCCGAGTCTAGCGGGCACGGGACTCGCAAGCGCTCCCGAAGCAAGGACTCGGATGCCTCTTCACCAACGACGCCGGAGGGTCTTCCTACTGCAGTAGAGGAGCCAATCCCTGCCATGCATGTACGCGCCATGGCTCCTCCATCAAGGAAGAAATTGAGGTTGCCGAAGGAGTCATCTAGGGATTCCTTCGACCTCGAAAATTTTGACGGATATGTACTCATATTCTGGCGAGTTTGTCTTGTCTTCCCAAAATATCTCCTTCTGGAGTAGTGTTGGATACTTTTGTAGTCAAATGGCATCGTCATCTTTCGACAACTGTCAATATGTCAAGGAGTCTGGAGTCATAGACTCCAAAGACAAGGAGGTGGCGACACCATCTCCTTCTCATACGGTTGCGGCCCACTCTGGTGCCAACTCTTCGAGCTCCCCCCACGCTGGGGAGCATCAAATTGTTGCCCAGGCGTTAATTCTGAAATAATTTTTGGAGTCCCTTGAGGAACACATGAGTTTTCTCGTGCCGTTGATAGTTGAATTTTGTGTTAATGCTCACGCTTATTTTCTTTGGTGTAGCCTATCTTGAAGAATTCTGCTCGCCTCGCTGAGCAGATCATTTCCTTGGGTCGACAACATGCTATGATGGATAACCGCCATCGTGCTTTCGAAGGTTAGCTTTATACTTTTCTTTCCGCTCTTCTTGTATAGAGGTTGGTGAGCTTAGGTTTTGCCATTTTTGTCTCTTCTAGGTGAGCATAATGAGCTTCTTCGTCGCGTCACTTCCCTCGAGAAGGGACTTGCCGTGGTGGAGAAGAAATGTGATGAGGCAGTCGAGGCTCTTAAGGAGTCGCAAAAGCGCGAGGAAGATTTGCGTTCTTCCACTGCTAAGAGGGAAAAAGTGTTCGTAGAACAACTCTTCTCTATCGCGAAAGCGCTCTCATGTATGGCACTATATCGCTTGTATTTTCCATGTACTTTGCCTTCATGTTATTATGCTCATATGTGTATTCTGCAGATGTCACCGGCGTGGATTTTGATACCTAGGCTTTGGCCGGCGCCATGGCTGTAGTCAAGGACCGCAGCGTCTCTGCAAAGGACTCACTCGGGAGAGCCAAAGGCGTGCTAGGCCGTCTTCGAGAGGAGATGGTTCCCAAGGCCGAGCTGATCAAAAATCTCGATGACCTGGTGGAATCCTTTGCAGAAGGCGTGCCAATGAACTTCAAGAACTTGCAACGGTCAGTTGGAGTGACCATCGGACTCGCGATGGCGCAAGCCCACGTCGTGGAACTGGACCCCAACAAAATCTCCTCAGCGATGCCGGTCACTACGGATGGCCAGCAGGTAGTATTTGCTCCTTTCGCCACTAGTTGCAGTAAGTATGGGCCTCGGCTCATTGAAACACTCGCCGCTTATTCGGCGGTTGAAGAATGCAAAAGCTACGGCTTCTGGGGCTGTAGCTGGGAAGTCTATGGCATCAGAGACTGCTACAGATTCGAGGAAGCCCCCGAATTCGAAAATGAAGCAGTAGAGCAATGCCTGGCTGCCTTTTGTAATAGCCTAGCTTTCCTTGTTAAATTGTGCTATTTTGGGAGTGTCCCTGTCAAAACTTGTATAACTTGGAATTGTTCTCCTTGTTTATCGATGAATGGTTGGTCTTATTTGCATCTTTTCTTTGGCTGTAATAGGGTCCTTCGAGTGGTCCGCCAGATTCTCCTCCCACCAATGAAACTGTGGCGCGACCACATTCAAAAGTGGAGGACCTGTCGTTGCTCGCGCGACTACACGGCCGCATAAAGCAGTTGGAGCGGGAGATGCCCATAATCCGCGGTAACGCGGATGTGTGGAAGTCGAGGGATGAAAAGGCCGGTGCGCGCGATAAGTACCTTCTAGGTGAGGTGGCTTAGTTGAATGACCAATTTAAGTGTTAGTTCTCTAGCCTCTTATCCTTTCCTAGCCATTCGCAGCGGCGCTTTGTCCTTATGCTTTGTCTCTGCCTTTGTAGTTGTTAGCGCTCGTCACCCAGATGATGAGAGGCACCAAGTTGCCATTCGACTGAATGACCTGACCTAGGAGCAGCTGGAAGCTAGCGGGTATTTCTGGGTGGATCGCGATCGTGGATTCGCGTTGGTGACATTGCAGGATCGTGCATCGCGAGTGCTGCGGTACTTGAAGAAGTCACAGTCATGCCTGAAGCATATTTTTCAGGCGATGTTTCCTCTAGATGTGGTGCCTTCAAGCTTGCTAGCCTTGCTGTCGAAGTTTCAGGATATCAACGCACTCCACGAGTGTGTGCACCAACAGTTGGTCGCAGGTGCCAAGGCTGCGTTGGCGCTTGTTCGCTTGCACCGGTCGGATATAGATTTCGCAGTTGTTGCCGCTGGTCCACCACCTCCGACAGAAGGGATGACATGGAATATGGTGCCACACTATCGGGCTGTTGATCAACCAGCTGAAGATATTGTCGATTGTCGTTGGATTAATGACAAGTACGCCATGAGGGGGTCCTCGGGGCGTGTGGAAGAGAGGGGTGTGAGACGTACGGTGTTCGGGGACGGTGAGCACACAAGTTTACCCAGGTTCGAATCCGCCGGCTTTGGACGGATCCTACTCCTGCTAGCAATCCAGTAATACGGCAGAGCCAGAATATGGGTTACACGGGTTTCACCTGTGCGGGTTGAGATTGTAGACTATTGTGAGGTGCCCTAAAGGCTTACCCTAGGATGTCTTATATAGATATCCGGCCTAAGGTTTGAAGGAGAGACCTATCCAGCTATGACTAAGAGTCGGTTACAGAGTACATCTTGAACTACAAGTAACATAACAAGCCTATGTCGGTAAGTCTTCTAGGCCTTCCCGTAGCCGGACTGGACTCCGTCTCTTCTCCCTGACTAGGTCGCCCGTGAAGCAAAGCTCTAACCCGAAGTGGGTCACCCTGGTCAGTGAGGCATAGTGAGAATACCCGGAAAGTATATCCCCGACAGCAGCCCCCGAAAGCCTCCAAGATCCAGAGTCGGATTTCATCATCGTCTAGCTTGATCTTCGGCTTGCAGAATCTTGAAGGGTTCCTGAAACTTAAAAAGAAAGGATAGGATTTGAATCTCAAAATGAGTCGGACCTATGAATATGCTATTTGGTTTTCCAGCTTGAAATTCAAACTAAGCCGAAACTTGGCCTCTGACGTAACCTGACATCAATCAAGGTCAAGTCACATCACTGAGAGACATTCCTATCAGCATGACCGTTGGCAGTTCCTCCTTTCGCGGAACCAAGGAGTCGTTTTAATGCGTCCGCGGAGATCGAGGCGGCGTAATCATCACCAGGGAGTTACCCAGATCCTTCCACGACGCGTGGCATGGTTACTATTTACATTGCACGAATCTTGGTGCAGGTGAAGGATATAAGGGGTCTAGATTTCTTCCTACCTCCTCTCCAGTGCCAGTTCCTCATCCTTCCTCTCGACGTCTCCTGCGAACAGAGCTCCTCTGCCTCCTCCAAATTCCACCTCGACAGAGGCTTGAGCTTTCCACCCTCAGATTTCTTTTCTAAGGTTATAGAACATTATGGAGTGCAACTCCACCATCTCCCCAAAACTCTGTCTTAGAGATGAGCGTTATGCCTCTTTGTGTGAGGGATATCTCGGTATTATACTGAGTCTCATACTCTTCCGGTATTACTTTCATATCCGGAGAAATTCTATCACCACCGGTAATCCTTATATTACCGGAACTCTTAGCTTTTCTATTAGGAGAGAGCGAGTCTATCCTAGGATTAAGGCTAGTGAGTCGGTGAAGCAATGGTCGTCCATGTTCTTCTATCACAAGGACATATCGGCTCCTGGCAAAGCATCTGCTTTGCCGGTTTTCGTTGATGGCGCCGCCACGCCCCAAGAGTCCTGGGACGCGGATCCTCCGGCTCTCACTAACGATCTTCTTCTTGCTAAGAGTCGGATCGAATATCTGATGCAGCACAAGGGTCTGAAAGGATCCGATTTGATCCATTGCTGGCTGGCATGCCGGATCCAGCCTCTCCAACACCATGGTGACTGGCTCATGCACTCCATCACCAAGAGCAAGTCAGAGACTCTCTGAATCTGCTCCCGTCCTTACTCGGAAAAGGACTATGAGTCCCAAATCACGTGGTTCATAAGGGAGTGGATCGAGAGGAAAATTCTGGAGTTGTCCTTGGACATGCATACGGCTGATGATCCTGTTGTACCAGTAGGTTTTCCAACAATAACTGTAATTATGTGTTCATCTATACATTATTGTTTCTTTCTGCAATGCTAAGATATTTCTTCTTTTCAGCTTGCTGACCTCCCTGATTCGGAGCTTGCTCCTCTCGAGGGATATCCTCCTGAGATCTCTTAGGATGATGGAGAACTGGTCCCATTGCCGGAGACCTTTACCCGAAAGCGTAAGGTTCCGATAGTTTCAATTGGCACAAAGGAAGTTCTCGTTGTGAAGAGGTAACTTTCTTCACAAGGTCTCTGTATTTTATTTCTCATTCTTTCTGAAGTGTAACAATATTTATTCTATTACCTCCTCAGAGCGAAACGGCTCACCAAGGGCAAGGGGAATGGAGGCTCATCGAAGCCCCTACACTAGTCAAAGTGAAATTTTACTTCTCCTGCCACAACGCCTCCGACTCCTGCCCCGCAGCCTTCTACAACACCAGAGATTACTCCATCTCTGACCATCGCAGAAGATCCAGCTCTTCATTCCGAGCCAGTGAACCTTGGTTCATAGACTGACATCTCCATGGGTGACTCAGCAGTTGATAAGGGTGAGCCCTCAAAGGGTAATGACCCCTCGGTAGAGGTTTTTGCTGATAACCTTCTCAACAATCCGGGTCTTGCCAAACTTGGCATTACTCGGAAATCTGCGGAGGAGATCCAATAGCTAGCCCAGCAATGCTTGAAAAGCTGGAACATCACTGCCGAGGAGGAGGCACAAGAAGCAGAGGACGTCAAGTACTCCGAACTTCTCGAGAAAATCCGTCTTCATGACGAGAGGCTGAAAACCGATGTGGCTCCTCCACCATCGGTAATCCCGCTGACCCTCGCCGAGAAGGTCAGCACCGAGGTGAACATGATCTTAAGCAAGCTTACTCATGAACATCATGTAAGTCGAATTTCCAACTCACCTTTTTACTTTATTTCATATCATATCCTCTAGCCCCGAAGCATGAGGTTGGATAGACAATCCGGATTTATGCTTTCATAGGATGCCAAAGAATGAACTAGTGTAGCCCCCAAGGCTCGTGCTGATATTAGTAAAAATATTAGCCCGAGTATTTAGTAGACTTCTGACTCTGGGTATTATTCTGACTTACAGAAAGTTAATTCGTATAACCAGGAATTATTGAAGAATATTTGCAACAAGTGGAGAGAAATCAGAGCTCTCTGGCTTGAAAATGCTCAATTAAAGGTGTCCAAGGATGAGACTGAAGGTAATCATTTCAGTCCATAACCTTGCTCTTTTTTGCTTTCATAGTCAAATTACCTATTCAACTGTTGCTCTTTTGCTTACAGCGCTGGTTAAACAATCACATGCCATGATTGAAGAGGCCGGAAATCTTCAGCTGGAGGTGGAGAACGCTGACTTACGTCGAGAGCTGAATAAGCTTAAGGCGGATCACGAGCATAGCATTGCACAAGTCCTTGAATCCTCCTCCAAGTCCACCGAAGAACGTGATCGAAGGATCACGGCCCAGGATCAAAAAATCTCGGATATCAATGATGCATTATTCAGAGAGAAAGACATCACCGAGGCACTCCGAGCTGAACTCCAGAGCCTTAGGGCAGAGAAGAGCAAAGTTGACGATGCCATCTCTAGGAGTCTAGATATATTTTCTAACCTTTGCTTTATATGCGTAGGTGCTTTGAATTTACTGGATTCTTCCTCCACCGAGTCTCGCACTAGCCGGCTTACACAAGTCAGCGATTTGCTTCACGATTTCCACCAATCTTTGGAGGATATTGGCGAAGTACTCAAGGTTCCGGACATGAACAGAATGTCTGGCTTTGAGGTGCGAGACAAGGCCAAGGAGATGCCCCAGCTCATCCAAGACTGGAACATGTCCTATGCATGAACCGCAGCGTAAAACGCCCTCACCATGGTTGTGAGCCACCATGGAAACATGGAAATCTCGCAGGTAACCAGAGGGTAGTGTAAAGTGGATGAAGGCAGACATGAGCAAAACTTCAAGGCCATCATGGCCTCCTGTGCCGGATATGGATGTCACATAGCTGATCTGACCAACTACGGCACTCCTTTCTTCACTCGCGTGGAGACGTCTCCTCCGCCTATCGAAGAAACAGCCGAAGTCTCCGACGACGAGCAAACCGTTACAGATTTGAATGTCTCAGAAAGATATCAAGGCGAGGTCGATGTCTCTAGTGATCCGACAGCTCCTACCTCTTCTACTGCATCGTAAAGTACCAGAAAAAACGATGTGTTATTCTGAAACGATCGGATTGTAAATAAGTAGTGTAATACTTTTGCTAGTGCTAAGATTTGCTACTTCTATTTAGCACTTTTGGCTTTATTTTGATGTGCCTGGAATGTTTACATAAGCATTTTATGTTTTTGTGTATACTTATAGTTTATCTAGCTTTCCGCCTCGTCCCTTTTGTGAGCCAGCCAAACTTCAACACGAAAACTTTGCCGAGCAACGGAGCTCAATTGCTAAACCAGTTTAAACTCGGAAAATAAGCCGGCTTCCAGTATCGACAATTTACTACTCGGAAAATGCCCGCATCCGACAAGCAGATAAAGAACCAAAGTATAAACTTAGAAAATTTAGATTTATACCCGAAGGTAGTATTTTTAGAATCGTAAATCTTAACCAGAACAAACATGAGCATAAAGTACTTTCAAGTATTCTGGGATTTTTGACTGTGACATGATCATTCGGAAATAAGATGCAATATAAAACTTCTCAGAAAAATTTGAGGCAACCAATACTTTATTTCTCATTGAACATGTACACATATATGATTACAAAGAAAGAAAACTTAAGAATAAAAGGGACATAGCTGAGCAATATTCCACGATCTATCTAATTCTTCTGGGTTTTTACTGCCTCCAGCTCTCTTTCTTTTCTTAGTAGCATGTCTTTCTTTGACTGGCCGCACATTAGTTAGATAGTAAGAACCATTGTGCAATACTCGGCTAACTAAAAAGGGCCCTTCCCATACTGGGGAAAGTTTGTACTTTCTTTTCTGCACAAGCTGGAGAACCAAATCTCCCTTATTGAAAGACCGGTTTCTAACTTTATGGCTATGATACTTGCGTAACTTCTACTGATAGGATGTTGATCTCATCTTAGCAACGACGCGAACTTCTTCGATTAAATCGAGATCATTTTATTGAGAAATTTCGGTATCCTCTTCAATATACGCAGCAACTCGGGGAGAAGTATGAATCAAATCACTAGGAAGAACTGCTTCTGCACCATAGACCAAAAAGAAAGGTGTGTGTCCGATTGACCTGTTCGGAGTTATTCGTAAACTCCATATCACAGAAGGTAATTCCTCTGTCCAAGCCCCTTCAGCACGACGTAGTCGTGCTTCGAGTCTTGGTTTGATGCCTTGTAGGATTAAACCATTTGCTCTTTCAACTTGTCCATTAGCCTGTGGATGTGCGACTAACGCAATGTCAAGCTGGATATTTTGTTCATCGCAGAATTCGGCAAGCTCTCCCATAGAAAAATTACTCCCGTTGTCCGTGATAATGCTATGTGGATAACCGTATCGGATTATAACATCCTCGACAAATCTTATGGTTGTTGCTCCATCACAACTAGTGACGGGTTTAGCCTCAATCCATTTTGTGAATTTATCCACCATCACTAAGAGATGAGTAAATCCACTTGGATCCCGTTTAAACGGTCCTACCATGTCAAGGCCCCAGACTGCGAAAGGCCATGTTATAGGTATTGTTTGCAGCTGATCAGCCAGAACATGAGCTTGTTTGGCATACTTTTGGCAGCCTTTGCACGTCTTGACCAGCCGTTCGGTATCTACCTTGGCTATAAGCCAGAAAAATGTGTGCCTGGAAGCTTTTGCCAGTAAAGATTTGGCTGCAGCGTGGTGGCCGCATTCGCCTTCGTGGATCTCTCGTAAGATTTCCACTCCTTCCGGAGATACGCATCACTGAAATACCCCAGATACACTTCCCTTATAGAGCTCACAATTTATTATTGTATAGGTTTTTGCTCGTCGAATGATCTGCTGGCTCAGAACCTCATCTTCGGGTAATTTGCCATCTACCAAGAAATTAAGGTAGGGTTGGGTCCAGCTGGGAATTACATCTAGAACTGCCACTAAAGGTGAGTCGGATTTGGTCGGATATTCCTCATCTATTCCTTTTATAGAGGGAACTTTGAGGTGCTCTAAAAAACGCCATCGGGGACCTTTTTCCGTCGAGAGCCTATTCGTGATAATGCATTTGCTTCCTCATTTTCTATTCGAGGGATGTGTTGAACCTCAAACCCTTCGAATGATTTAGATAGTTCATCCACGATAGCTCTATATGTTGCCATGTGTTTATTTGCATTACAGATATCCGACATTTGTTGGGAAACAAGATCCGAATCTCCATAACACATTAACCGTCGGATGCCGATATCCTTAGCAATCCGGATTCCATGCAGCAATGCTTCATATTCGGCAATGTTATTTGTTGTCATGAAGTGGATCTGCAACACATAGAAAAGTTTATCTCCTTGGGGTGACTTGAGCACCACGCCATCCCCCGAGCGCCTTAGACCCATCAAAATGTAAGGTCCAGTATTCCGACTCTAGGAGGGTCCTATTCTCCGTTGTCTCTGTCCAATCAGCGACAAAGTCAACGAGGATTTGGGATTAGATTTTTGTACGAGGTTTGTACTCAATGTCGAAAGCTGAAAGCTCTATGCCCCATTTTGCGACACATCATGTAGCATTGCTGTTGTTTATTATATCTCTCATGGAAGTTATGCTCACCACGGTAATTGGATATTCCTGAAAGTAATGCCGTAACTTCCAGGATGCGAAGAACACACCGTTATCCAGCTTTTGATAATGCGGATACCGCTGCTTTGATTCAGTTAGGACTTTGCTGAGGTAGTAAGTCGTATGTTACACCAGGTGTTCCTGTTTTTTCTCTAGTCTCTCCACTACCATGACGACACTAACAACTCTGTTTGTCGCAGCGAGATAGAGCAACATCGGTTCACAAGATTCTGGTGCTGCAAGGATAGGAGCAGATGAGAGTACTGCTTTCAGGTCTTGTGCAGCTTCAGCTTCATCAGTCTAAACAAACTTTTTGGTCTTTTTCAGGAGCTTGTAGAGTGGTGCGGCTCTTTCACCGAGCCGGCTTACAAACCGACTGACTGCAGCAATGCAACCAATAAGTCTTTGAACATCCTTCAGGCGAGTCGGCCTGGAAATATTGAGTATAACCTTAATTTTGTCTCGGTTTCTATGCCTCTTTGAGACATGATGAAACCTAACAATTTTTTGGATGGTATTCCAAAGAAACATTTCTTCGGGTTAAGCATTATGTTGTATTTTCGTAGATTAGCAAATGGTTCCTCCAAGTCGGAATTAGGGTTTCCTTCTTTTTGGACATCACCGCTATGTTGTCCATATATGCATGTACATTCCGTCTGATTTGATCGTGGAGGCAACGCTGCATAGTGTGCTGGTACGTAGCTCGTGGTTCTTGAGACCAAAGGGCTTCATAACGAAACAGAAGGTTCCGCAGGGGGTTATGAATGAAGTTTTGACTTTGTCTGATTCCTTCATCTAAATTTGGTGATAACCGGAATATGCATTGAGAAAACATAGGAGTTCCGAGCCTGCCGTAGAATCAATAACTTGATCAATTCTACGCAGAGCGAACGGATCTATGGGACACACCTTGTTCAAGGCAGTATAATCAACACACATCCTTAAATCAGGGGTGTCCTTTTTAGGGACCATTACAGGATTGGTCGACCACTCAGTGTGGATGACCTCTTCTATGAATCCAGCTAACTCTAGCTAAGCTAGTTCCTTAGCTATTACTTTTTTATTTTCATCGCCGAAACATCGTAAGGACTGTTTGACGGGTTTAGAGTTTGGGTGTACATTTAGAGAGTGCTTGGTAAGTTCCCTAGGTACTCTAGTCATGTCAAATGGCTGCCATGCAAAGATATCTTGATTTTCTTGGAGGAACTTGACGAGCGCGCCTTCCTATGTGCGATCTAAACCTACACCTATCTAGGTCACCTTGGAGGGGTCATCATCCTTCAACGGCGTCGTCTTTGTCTCTTCCGATGCCTTGAACTCCAGAGTCAGCTTTGTCACCTCCTTCTTCGTCACGGGCATCTCGGACGGGTTGATGGCCTTCTTGATCTCCTGGTACTCCTGGGCGTGTGATGTCTACACACTTCTATTCTTTTAGACAGTTGTTGGGCCTCCAAGTGCAGAGGTTTGTAGAACAACATCAAGTTTTTCCTTAAGTGTATTACCCAAGGTTTATCGAACTCAGGGAGGAAGTGGTCAAAGGTATTCCCTCTCAAGCAACCCTGCAATCAAGATACAAGAAGTATCTTGTGTCCCCAACACACCCAATACACTCGTCAGGTGTATAGGTGCACTAGTTCGGTGAAGAGATAGTGAAATACAAGTGGTATGGATAATTATAAGTGGTAACGATGCTAGAAAATAACTTGATGGCGTGGAAAAGACTAAAGGCAAACTGAAATAAAGATGGAAGCAAGCAAACATGTAACAGATCTAGTTGCAAATGGTGTTTCAATGCTTAGGAACAAGGCCTAGGGATCATACTTTCACTAGTGAACACTCTCATATAAATATATCATCTTCATGATACTACCCTGAACTACTCTCCGGTTAGACACTCTAATCCATGGTAGGGCTATAACAGCACACCTTAAAGTTCGCTTTCCACATTTAGATAACCCCACACTGTCACCTTGAGCACTAGATGGTTCCAACAAACACCACAATTTCATAAAGACATCCAACTCCAAATATAACTCATAACAAGTATTTGTAATCTCTAGCCTAAGTGCCACCATGGTGTGCACACTGTCAACTTCACACACATGGGGAGAGTAGAGATCTATTAAAGCACCTGAGTAGAAAGGTAGATCTATAGATTACAAGCTCATGATCTCAATATGATCATGCATAGAGAGAGAGAGATGAACACATAGCTACCGGTAGAACCCTTAGCCTCAAGAGAGAACTACTCCCTCCTCATCATGGGACTCAGCAATGGTGATGGAGATGGTGGTGGAGATCGACGGAGATGGCTCCGGGGGCACTTCACCGTCCTGGCAGGGTGCCGGAACATAGACTTTCTGTCCCCCGAATCTCCCCTTCGGTGGCGATGGCGCTGCAGAACTTTTCGTGGCTAGAGGTTGGATGACTTAGGGTTTATGCATCGGGAGGCTCTTATAGGCGAGAAGGGAGACTGAGGGGGTGCCAGAGGGGCCCACACCACCCCTGGCGCGGCCTGGCCTGGCCCACGCCACCAGGTGGTGTGGCCAGCCCCTGGCCCCTCTCCGTCTTGTCTTCTGGCTCCATGAGTCTTCCGGTAAAATATCGACTTTGGCTTTTGTTCGGTACAATTCCGAGAATACTGATTTTCTGACTTTCCTGGAACCAAAAACAGCAGAAAACAGCCAACTGGCACTGTGGCATCTTGTTAATAGGTTAGTCCAAGAAAGTCTATGAAAAGTAGTCCAAAGTTGGAACAGAACATAAGAGAGTAGATAAAACCAAGCATGGAACATCAAAAATTATGGATACATTTGCAATGTATCAACATCCCCAAGCTTAACTCCTACTCATCGTCGAGTAGGTAAGTGATAAAAAGAAAGAATAATTTTTTAGGTGACTTGCACCATCATAAACTTGATCAAAGTATTTGTAAAACATTGATAGCTGGGATCATAGTACTTCAATCATAACTTGAAAGATAAAGTTCTAACAATAAGACAAAGCAACTATGTTGCAACATGAAAAGGCACAAACAAAAGATTCATGAACAACAATGCTTTGCAAGACGTTTGTTTGTTTCACATAAAGAAAACATAGCATAGTAGTATTCAGCTTGTCCCTCATAGAGTAGCAAACATAAATGCATAGGACACATTCAAAGTTTATAAGAGTGACTAAATACAAATAGTTTAAAAAAAGCAATATCAAAGCTATGCATAAATCAACAAGTCTTGGGACAATGCACATAGAACTAAGAATGGCCACTATGCTCTCAAAGTAGGTGCATAAAGATAGAAGGTGGAGACTCAATATAATGGTGGAAGAAAGGCCTTCATAGAAGTAAGTAGGGATTCGAGTCTCATAAAGAGCTTACAAAAATTATGGTACTTAATAGCTTTCAGCTCTCATTGCCCCTATCATAAGCATCTTGAAGGTGAATAAGGTTAAAGTGACACAACTAAGAGGATATGCTTGACAAGTTATAAGCCGAAATCTCATGCCCCTTACTTACGAAGACCGAACCTCATGCTAATCAACTTTAGTCACAAGTAAGCCCTTGTCATTGTAAGTACATATGTATCATAGAGAACCACCAACGGGGTACCCCTTGCACATGATACATGAGCTATCCCATAATCAAAATGACAAGGAAAGCAGACAATGAGCATCTCAGCAGTCTTTTTATTTGCTATTTGCATAGGATTTTATCGAGGACGCTTCATTGAGTGCTCATTATGGTGATGCTGCAAGTTTCCACCATGATTAGGCATGGCTTAGGCTAGCGGCCCAAGTGTTTCTCTAACACACATACAAACTCCATGATCTTACAAGTTCCACTTTTATTTCACACCATTGGGATACATAAGCAAAAGAACATGATATCAACGGGGTACAAAGTACAGGTGCAATGTTGAAACCGTTCCCCATGATACATGGTTCTGCTAACTTCAACTTATAAAGAGCAAGCATATACGCAACAAAGAAGGACCCAATGGTTCAAGTTTATTAACTGCAAGAAAAGTAAAGTGTGCCATCAAGTTCGTGAGAGCTTTAATCACTAGTTTTATCATAACAAGTTTAATTTGGAAGGTAGACAAAAGCATGAATATACTTGGAATAGCAATTTCTAATAGGTAGGTATGGTGGACTCTTTGGAATAACTTGGTTTAAGGAGTTGGATGCATGAGTGGAACTCATACTTGGTTATGGAGGCTAGCAAAAGACTGGGAGCGACAAACTAAGAGAGCAATAATGGCCACAATCATGCAGAGCGACAAAACATCATTGACTAAAGCATAAAGTGATATTACAAGTCGAATCATCAAGGCTATGGTGACTTTGGATAGTCATAACATGGTGTGAGCATGCGCCAAGTCAACCCAAATAAAGCATCAAAGGAGAATACCACAATACTATGCTTTAATTTGCTAAAACAACACATGATTCTTTCAAGGCACATTAAGCAATCTCAATTGTTTATAACATGTCGTGCTACAACAAAAATCACTAAGCATAAAGCCAAAACAATATCAAGCATGACATGACAAAGTCCAAGTCATAGTCAAAAACAAGCTCCTTTTACCACTTAAGCATGAACTTTTCCTACTCTTTTCCAATCCAAACCAACTTATTTGAAAGAACTCACAAAGATAATAATAAATAAAGATCAGTGAGATTGTCTCACAAATCCAAAAAGAAGAACTAAAAAGTTCTAAGCTGAAAGCACAAGAAAACTAAGGCTAAACCCAGTGCTAGCAAAAGAGAACACTCACAAAACAATAAGAATGAAAACTAGAGTGTTCCAAACAATGAAAACAGAGTGTGTCTCTCTCCAAAAGAAGTGTTGGGATCCAACCAACTTATTGCAGAAAACCAAGCAAAATAAGCAAACAAAAACTAAGAACGAAAATGAAGACACTCCAAGAACAACACAACTATGCATGAAACAATAAAAATAAAGTGTTTGGAAGAAACCTGAGATTTTTATTGATGAAGAAGGGGATGCCTTGGGCATCCCCAAGCTTTGACGCTTGTACTTCTTGGATATTTCATGGGGTGACACGCGTGGCATCCCCAAGCTTGAGCTTTAGTCCATCCTTCATCTCATTACTCATTCCTTCCATACACCTGAAATTTTTCCTTCATACAAAACTTCACACAATCTTTATTAGCAACATTAGTGCACTCAAGATAATAAGTCTTTAGGTTCAGTTCTAACACCAATAAAACTTCCATTAAAACACTAGCTACTGCAGCACTTCCCTCAAAAAGCTCAATTCCCCAAAAGAACTCAAAAAGGAACCAACAAGAAGCAAATGCAGAAAATGGCAGAAATCTGTCAAAACAGACCAGTAGGTAAAGACGATTTTTTTCGCAGACCTTCTATTGCGCAAATCAAAAAGTGTTGAACTAACGAAAGTTATATAACAACCTGGGGCATAAGCACAAAAATTCACGCCTCAAAAGGACATACAGAGATTTTACATGAATTTTTACGGTGAAGCAAAGAAATCTGTTTCAGGACATCAACTTTCCCAACCATTACTTCTCTCTCATTAGAGGTTACTCTTGGCACAAAAAGCAAATAAAAAGGATAAGGAGCGGTTATTAATGAAGTAATAACTTCCAAGACTCATCTAAAACTTTTGGGTTATCTCCCAATAAATACTTTTCTTTAACGCCTTTAGGTTAGGCATGATAGTTTGAGAAGATGCTCACATAAGAAATATGAATTGAAGTAAAAGAGAGCATCAAGAAGCAAATTCAAAGAACATTTAAGTATAACCCACTTACTATGCATAGGAATCTTGTAAAGAAACAATTCATGAAAGCACAAAGCAACTATAGTAAAGCAAAATAAGTGCAACTTCAAGACTTTCAACATAAAGAGGGGAAACTTAATATTATTGAGATACATAAGACCATGTTTCCCTCTCTCATAATAACTTTCAGTAGCAACATGAATAAAATTAACAATATAACTATCACATAAACTTATCATGAGCCACATGCATAAAAGAATTAATACTCCCCACATAAACATAGTCATTCTTATTAATTGTAGTGGGAGCAAATTCAACAAAGTAGCTATCATTATTATTCTCATCACCATAATCATCAAATATAGGAGGCATATTATAATCATAATTAATTTCCTCCTCAATAGTAGGTGGACTGAAAATATCATATTCATCATTGCAATCATCATATATTGGAGGTATAGTATCATCACAAGCAATATAATAGTTATCTTCCAAAGTGTGTTCATTTGTAAACATATCATCATTGGAAGAAACATGGATAACACTAATAGTACAGCAATTATCATCATTTTTAGAATTGGTATCGAAGAGATTATCAATATCAAAAGTAATGTGCTTTTCCCAATCATGATCACTACTGTAGGTAATAGGCATAGGAACATCATCGAGTTCAGACTCATCAAAAACTATAATAGGAGCAACATGCTTAGGGGAAAATACCGTTTCCTATATCCTTTTACTCCTCCTCTTCTTCTTTTTCTTCCTCTCTTTAGCAGGGAGAGGCTTGAAAGGAAGCTTCTCCATATACCCTGGTTCATTGTTAGAGACAATAGAAGAAACTTTGGAGGATTCCTTCTTTTCATTAATAAGAACAAAACACATATTAGTCCTATCATATTTTGGTAAAACCTCATCTTTTATAATATTTTGTATGTAAGTATTTGTGTGGCAATTATCAACACAATAAATATGACAACCATGTAGGACACTATTCATATCAAAAGCACCCATATCTACCAAAGAGGTTTTTCTTGATAACTCTTCACATCCCAAAAATAAAGTAAGTTCATCATCCTGACTAGGAGTGATCATGTCATCACAATACAAACTTGCAGTACTCATTGGATTAGAAGGGCTATTATTATGGCCTCGGCATTGAAAATTGAAATGACCCACTTCAAAGTAAAGTTCACAAATAAAAGGATAAAGGGCACAAACTTTTTTACCAAGATCATTTAAATCCCTATACCATATTCTAGTTTTTTCATTCCTATGGGAGATACAATATTATTCTTCAATTTTATTATTTTCACAAGGTCTATGTATTCCACAAAAATTAACATGCTTATAAGAAATAGTACTTTCAAGGGTTTGAGCATGTTTATTGCTATCATTAACAACAATTTCATTTTCCATGCAAGTGTCTTTAAAAGGCTCATGATACATGTCCCACTTTTCTTTAGGAGCATTAATATGAGAAGCAAAGGTTTTAAAACAATCAATAAGAATTTGAGGATCAAGACCATATTTAGCACTAAGCTCTTGAAAATCAGCAGTTTCAACAAAAGACTTAATGCAATCATACTCATAGTTTATAACTGGTTCTTTACCTTTGTTGTTATCCCAATCTTCGGTATTGCTTGAATTGTTTCAAGAAGATCCCACTTAGCTTTGACCTCCTTATTTGTGAAGGATCCCTCTAAACAAGTATCTAGATAGTCCTTGTAATGCCCTGAAAGCCTTGCATAGAAATTATTAATAACAATATTCCTAGGGAGCTCATGAATAGGACATTTGAGCATTAGTGACTTTAATATCCCCCATGCTTGGGCAATACATTCTCCATCATTAGGATGAGAAATATAAATGTTATTCCTATCTTTATGAACTTCATGAGGAGGATAAAATTTAGAGTAAAAGAGAGGTACTATTTCCTCCCATTCAAGAGCTTGACCATTCTTCAACAGCTTATACCATTCTTCAGCTCTTCCTTTCAGTGATAATGAGAATAACTTCTTCTTAACTTGATCTGTTGTAATACCTGCACACTTGAACAACTCGCATAATTCGTGCATAAAGAGCAAATGATCACCGAGATGGACAGTTCCATCTCCAACATAATAGTTGTTTATAACACGTTCCACAATTTTTATAGGTATTTTAAAAGAGATGCTTTCAGTATGTGGATTTAAAATATCACAAGTATCATTAGAATTACCACATATGGGAGATAAAGTATCATCAGAGCAAATTTTCTTCTTTAAAGCTAGGGAATTAAAAAGATCATTTTCATAAAAACTAACTTCCCCAAGATTAGACGTTTCCATAGCATTAGTAACAAAGGTGTTCAAAAGATTCATACTAATAACATTGCTATTAGCATGCAAAGAAGGTTCCAAGGGTTTTTTAATTTTCTTTTCATAGAATTCATGTTCTACCTTAGGGAAAATACTAAAAAGCTCTCTAATTTTGTTGTTGTTTTCCATTACGCCTAACTAGTGAAAACAAGAAACAAAAAGACAAAATTGCAGAATCTAAAGGAAGTAACTTCGAGCACTCACACCGGAGGATGTGAGTACCTTTTACCTTACCTCCCCGTAGCTTGATGTCTATGCACTTCTATTCTTGTAGACAGTTGTTGGGCCTCCAAGTGCAGAGGTTTGTAGAACAACATCAAGTTTTTCCTTAAGTGTATTACCCAAGGTTTATCGAACTCAGGGAGGAAGTGGTCAAAGGTATTTCCTCTCAAGCAACCCTGCAATCAAGATACAAGAAGTCTCTTGTGTCCCCAACACACCCAATACACTTGTCAGGTGTATAGGTGCACTAGTTCGACGAAGAGATAGTGAAATACAAGTGGTATGGATAATTATAAGTGGTAACGATGCTAGAAAATAGCTTGATGGCGTGGAAAAGACTAAAGGCAAACTGAAATAAAGATGGAAGCAAGCAAACATGTAACAGATCTAGTTGCAAATGGTGTTTTAATGCTTAGGAACAAGGCCTAGGGATCATACTTTCACTAGTGAACACTCTCATATAAATATATCATCTTCGTGATACTACCCTGAATTACTCTCCGGTTAGACACTCTAATCCATGGTAGGGCTATAACAGCACACCTCAAAGTTTGCTTTCCACATATAGATAACCCCACACTGTCACCTTGAGCACTATAGGGTTCCAAAAAACACCACAATTTCATAAAGACATCCAACTCCAAATATAACTCATAACAAGTATTTGTAATCTCTAGCCTAAGTGCCACCATGGTGTGCACACTGTCAACTTCACACACATGGGGAGTCAGAGATCTATTAAAGCACTTGAGTAGCAAGGTAGATCTATAGATTACAAGCTCATGATATCAATAAGATCATGCATAAAGAGAGATGAACACATAGCTACCGGTAGAACCCTTAGCCTCGAGAGAGAACTACTCCCTCCTCATCATGGCAATCAGCAATGGTGATGGAGATGGTGGTGGAGATCGATGGAGATGGCTCTGGGAGCACTTCCCCGTCCTGGCAGGGTGTCGGAATAGAGACTTTCTGTCCCTCGAATCTCCCCTTTGGTGGCGGCGGCGTTGCAGAACTTTTCGTGGCTGGAGGCTGGATGACTTAAGGTTTATGCATCGGGAGGCTCTTATAGGCAAGAGGGGAGACCGAGGGGGTGCCGGAACGGCCAGCGCCACCAGGTGGTGTGGCCAGCCCCTGGCCCCTCTCCGTCTCGTCTTCTGGCTCCGTGAGTCTTCCGGTAAAATATCGACTTTGGCTTTTGTCCGGTCCACCGAGAATATTGATTTTCTGACTTTCCTGGAACCAAAAATAGCAGCAGGCAACTGGCACTGTGGCATCTTGTTAATAGGTTACTCCAAGAAAGTCTATGAAAATTACTCCAAAGTTGGAACAAAACATAAGAAAGTAGATAAAACCAAGCATGGAACATCAAAAATAGTAAATACATTTGCAATGTATCAGCGTGCAGTACGGCTTCAGCAAAGGCGGCATTTCCGTCTTCGCACTCTCGTGCTTTCTTCAGGTCTCCCCTGATGGTGATCTCGCCCTTTGAACCTGGAATTTTCATCATATTGTAAATGTAACATGGACGAACCATGAAAGCCTAGTAAGCCGGACGTCCGAATATAGCGTGGTATGCGCTCTTGAATGGGACCACTTCGAAGGAAAGTGCTTCCGTCTGGTAATTCCTTGAAGTTCCAAAAGTAACACCCAAAGTGATCTCTCCTAGGGAATTTGTTTTTCTTCCTGGGACGACTCCGTGAAAGATCACAAAGTTGTGATTCAGCTGAGTTTCCGAGATCCTCATCTGACGCAGTGTTTTGATGTAGAGGATGTTGATGTTGTTGCCACCATCCATGAGAGTCTTGGATAAACCATAGCCGTCAATAAGGGATTGACGACTAAGGCGTATTTTCCTCGCCTGTGCTACTTTGGCGGATGATCACCGTGGTCAAAGTTGATTGTCACTTCCGACTAGTCCAAGAATTAAGGGACAGTCGTAATAGTTGCGTTGAGCTCATGCAAAACTGCCTTCTTGACCTTAGCTGGTTGAGACCCGAGGAAAGTGACAGATGTGTCTTTCTTCTTTGGGAAGTTCTCCTTTCCATCCGACTTGGGATTTGAAGGGTCAGCTTCCTCCATGTCGGAATCTTCCCGTGTCTCCTTTTCTTTTTCGGGGTTCTTCTTTCCCTTCCTCCGCTCAGCCCTGTAGCCAGCGGAGTTGTCTTTTTTGATGTCATCATTGAAAGGACACTCATCATTTGTGTGGGACGAGCCCCCGTTGGCATCTAAGTGATTACACACGGGTTGTTGGCAATGTTGGCCCAGGAGTAGGTTTTTGCCAGGTTGCTGGTCTCCTCTACCCTAGACTCTTAACGTCCCACGACCACGTCCGCGGCCGCCTCCGCGCTCTCCTCGTCCTCCAGACCCAAAAGTTGCAGTGACAACTGCGGTTTTTCGCATTGGGCTTTTCTTCCAAGGTGTTCTTGCGCTTCTAAGCTTGTTGCTTCGGTTGTTTTGCCGACCCTTGTACCGCCAGGACGTTTAGTAGTCCTTCTGCGTCGTCATCGGCATTGATACATTGCAAATGCATCTATAATTTTTGATGTTCCATGCTTGGTTTTATCCACTTTCTTGTGTTTTGTCCACACTTTGGAGTACTTTTCATATGATTTCTTGGACTAACCTATTAACAAGAGCCACAGTGCCAGCTGCCTGTTTTCTGCTATTTTTGGTTCCAGGAAAGTTAGAAAATGAATATTCTCGGAAGTGGACGGGACAAAAGCCAAAGTGCCTATTTTTCCGGAAGTCATCAGATGCCAGAATACGAGACAGAGAGGGGCCAGAGGCTGGCCACACCACCTGGCCGCACGGCCAGGCTTGGACCGTGCCAGGGGGTGGTGTGGTGGCCCCTGGCACCCTCTCGGCATCCCCTTCCGACTATAAGATGCCCTCGGGACGAAAACCCTAAGGGCCCGATCAAAAAATCCACGAAAGAGTCTGTAGCCGCCGTCATCTCCATCCCTAGATCGGGAGGGATCTGAAGCTCTTCCCGGCACCCTGCCGGAGAGGGGAATTCACCCTGGAGGCCTTCTTCATCACCATGCAAGCCTCCGGTGTGATGCATGAGTAGTTCATCCTTGGACTACGGATCCATGTAGTAGCTAGATGGATGGTTCTCCTCATTTGTGCTTTCATGTCTAGATCTTGTGAGCTCCGTTCATGATCAAGATCATCTATTTGTAATTCTGCATGTTGTGTTTGCGGGGATCCGATGGATGTTGAGATGCTATTTTAGATTGATTATTGATTTTATCATGTCTTTGTTATTTGTTATCTTGCATGCTTTCCATTGTTAGTAGCTATCTTGGCAAGTAGATGCTAGCAACTCCAAGAGTTAGTATTTATGCTCGATAGTGGGTTCATGCCTCTGGTAATCTAGGGAAGTGACAGAAATCTCTAAGGTACTAGATGTGCTGTTGCTACTAGGGAGAAAACAACAATCCTTTGTTCATAGAACAATCGTATTGTTTACTTTACATGCAGTTCATGAAGCAATAATCTGTTGCTTGCAACTTAATATTGGAGAGGGTTCGGATGATAACCTGAAGGTCGATTATTAGTCATAGATGCAGTTGGATGGAGGTCTATGTATAATGTTGTAATGCCCAATCGAATATCAAAGGAGTCAAGATGATTAGTATATGCATGTATTGCTTTCTCGATGTTTGTCAATTGCCCCACTGTAATTTGTTCACCCATCATGTTATCTATCTAAGGAGAGCCACCTCTAGTGAACTATAGATCCCGGTCCTTGTCTTTTACATACAATCTACAAACTGTTTACTTCTTTGTGTTTACTTTCTGCAAAATTTTATTTCTTTCCATTCGATACGTTTAATTCTTTGTTTCCTGCAAAACACGATGAGATTGACAACCTCATCGCAAGTTGGGGACAAAGTTATGTGGTTGTGTTGTGCAGGTCTCCATGTTGCTACTAGCACCGGTAGTGCGCCCTGCCAAAGCTCATCTAGTAACACCTTTGGGGTGTTTCCTTGCTCCTACTGTTTCGATTAAACCTTGATTTCATAACTGAGGGAAACTTGCTGCTGTGCTCATCATACCTTCCTCTTGGGGTTCCCAACGAGCTCTATATCATCATTTCTCTAGCATTTTTCTGGCGCCATACACAAAGCCATCAAGCATTTTTCTGGCGCCGTTGCTGGGGAGTCAAGGACATCTTCACAAGGGGAGTCCCTCATAACCAATCTCTTTACTTTGTTATTATTGTTTTGCTTAGTTTCTTTTTGCTTTGTTTGCTTTATTTATTTATCAAAAAGCACAAAAAATTAGTCTTACTAGTTTGCTTCCTTATTAAAAAACACAAAAAAATTAAGTCTCCTTTAGTTGTCACCTCTTCCTTAGATCACCATGTTGATCCCTACATTCACCCTGAAAGACCTTCCAATTGGTAGTGGTTCTATAATTGGGAAAGATAACATTGAAGAATTCTTTAATCATGTTAGTAAGCATGAAGATACTGAGGATAGATCCCTTGTGGAACTTGCTCCAAACTATGAGATTGCTGCAGCTTCTTTAATTCACATGTTAGAAGCTAGGTTTGTTAACCTCAACCCCTTAATGCAAATAATGTTTCTTAAGCTTAAAGAAATTGAGGACCCTGAAAAGAGGGATTTTATTCTAGAGACTTTGTTTAAGGAGTTCTATGATGTTGCCAAGGAAGCTAGGAAAGTATTTGAACGTTTCACTATGCTAGGCTCATGTGTAGATGTTGTTGGTACACGAGAGAAGATGAACAAAACCGAACCTAATGGGGAGGAACCTAAGATACCAATACCCTTCAAACTAGTAGCAATACATGATGCCATAGAAAAGAATCTTCATTGGATTGTTCCTGCAAACCCTTGTGATGAGAATAGTGAACCTAAGAGCATTGAGATAGGATCCTCTAGAACTTATTTGGATGATATACCTTGCCTTGTTGAAAATATTTCTGGTATTGATCTTAATGCTTCTTCATTTGAGAACACTTGATTCTTTTTCTTGCTTCTTATGCCTAACTTAAAGGCGTTGAAGAAAAGTACTTATTGGGAGATAACCCAAAAGTTTTATATGAGTCTTGGAAGTTATTACCTCTGTAATAACCGCTCCTTATCCTTTTTATTTGCTTTTTGTGCCAAGAGTAACCTCTAATGAGAGAGAAGTAATGATTGGAAAAGTTGTTGTCCCGAAAAAGATTTATGTGCTTCACCGTAAACAATCGTGTAAAATCTCTGTATGTCTTTTTGAGGTGTGAATTTTTGTGCTTCTGCCCCAGGTTGTTATCTAACTTTCGTTAGTTCAACACTTTTTTATTTGAGCAACAGAAGGTCTTCGAAAAAACCCGTCTTTCCCTGCTGGTCTGTTTTGACAGATTTCTGCCATTTTCTGCATTTGCTTCTTGGTGGTTCCTTTTTGAGTTCTTTTGGGGAATTTAGCTTTTTGAGGGAAGTGCTACAGTAGCTAGTGTTCTAATGGAAGTTTATTTGGTGTTAGAACTGAACCTTAAGACTTATTTATCTTAAGTGCACTAATGTTGCTAATAAAAATTGTGTGAAGTTTTGTATGAAGGAAAATTTTCAGGTGTATGGAAGGAATGAGTAATGAGATGAAGGATGGACTAAAACCTCAAGCTTGGGGATGCCACGCGTGTCACCCCAAGAAATATCCAAGAAGTACAAGCGTCAAAGCTTGGGGATGCCCAAGGCATCCCCTTCTTCATCAATAAAAATTCCAGATTTCTTCCAAACGCTTCATTTTTATTGTTTCATGCACAGTTGTGTTGTTCTTGGAGCATCTTCTTTTTCGTTTTCATTTTGGTTTTTCGTTTGCTTTAGTTTGCTTAGTTTTCTGAATAAATTGGTTGGACCCCCTCTTTCATACATTGGTTTGCAAATAGTTTGGTTTGGTTTGGAAAAGAGTAGGAAAGTTCATGCTTATGTTGTAAAAAGAGCTTGTTTTTGACTGTGGCCTACGCTCTGTCATGCCATGCTTGATAATGTTTTGGCTTTATGCTTAGTATTCTTTGTTGTAGCATGATTATGGCTATTATTTCTCTCTTAGTTTGTCGCTCCCAGTCTTTTTTGCTAGCCTCCACAACAAAGTATGAGTTCCACTCATGCATCCAACTCCCTAAACCAAGTTATTCCAAAGAGTCCACCATACCTACCAACTAGCTTATGCTATTCCAAGTATATTCATGCTTTTGTTTACCTTCCAAATTAAACTAGTTATGAGATAACTAGTGATTAAAGCTCTCACGAACTTGATGGCACACTTTACTTTTTGTATCTAATAAACTTGAACCATTGGGTCCTTCTTTGTTGCGTATATGCTTGCGCTTTATAAGTTGAAATTAGCAGAACCATGTTTCATGGGGAATGCTTTCAACATTGCACTTGTACTTTGTACCCCGTTGATATCATGTTCTTTTTCTTACGGATCCCGGCGGTGTGAAATAAAAGTGGAACTTGTAAAATCATGGAGTTTGTATGTGTGTTAGAGAAACGCCTGGGCCGCTAGCCTAAGCCATGCCTAATCATGGTGGAAACTTGCAGCATCAGCACTCTATGAAGCATCCTCAATAAAAACCTATGCAAATAGCAAATAAAAAGATCGTTGATATGCTCATTGTCTGCTTGCCTTGTCATTTTGATTATGGGAAAGCTCATGTATCATGTGCAAGGGGTACCCCGTTGGCGGTTCTTAATGATACACATGTACTTACAATGACAAGAGCTTACTCGTGACTAAAGTTGAGTAGCATGAGGATCGGTCTTCGTAAGTAAGGGGCATGAGATTTTGGTTTATAACTTGTCAAGCATATCCTCCTAGTTGTGTCACTTTAACCCTAATCACCTTAAAGATGCTTATGATAGGGGCAATGAGTGCTGAAAGCTATAAGTACCATAATTTTTAGAAGCTCTTTATGAGACTTGAATCCCTACTTCCTTTTACAAAGGCCTTTCTTCCACCATTATATTGTATCTCCACCTTTTATCTTTATGCACCTACTTTGAGAGCATAGTGGCCATTCTTAGTTCTATGTGCATTGTCCCAAGACTAGTTGATTGATGCATAACTTGTTATTGCTTGTTTTAAACTATTGTATCTAGTCACTCTTATGAACTTTGAAGGTGTCCTATGCATTTATATTTGCTACTCTATTGAGGGACAAGTTGAATACTATTATGCTATGTTTTCTTTATGTGAAACAAACAAACGTCTTGCAAAGCCTTGTTATTCATGAATCTTTTGTTTGTGCCTTTTCATGTTGCATCATAGTTTCTCTGTCTTATTGCTAGAACTTTGTCTTTCATGCTATGATTGAAGTACTATGATCCCAGCTTTGAATGTTTTACAAATACTTTGATCAAGTCTTTGATGGTGCATGTCACCTCAAAAATTATTCTTTCTTTTTATCACTTACCTACTCGAGGATGAGCAAGAGTTAAGCTCGGGGATGTTGATATATTGCAAATGTATCTATAATTTTTGATGTTCCATGCTTGGTTTTATCCACTTTCTTGTGTTTTTTCCACACTTTGGAGTACTTTTCATATGATTTCTTGGACTAACCTATTAACAAGAGCCATAGTGCCAGCTGCCTGTTTTCTGCTGTTTTTGGTTCCAGGAAAGTCAGAAAATGAATATTCTTGGAATTGGATGGGACAAAAGCCAAAGTGCCTATATTTCCGGAAGTCATCAGATGCCATAATACGAGATGGAGAGGGGCCAAAGGCCGGCCACACCACCTGGCCATGCGGCTAGGCTTGGCCCGCGCTAGGGGGTGGTGTGGTGGCCCCTGGCACCCCCTCGGCCTCCCCTTCCGACTATAAGATGCCCTCGGGACGAAAACCCTAAGGGACCAATCAAAAATCCACGAAAGAGTCTGTAGCCGCCGTCATCTCCATCCCTAGATCGGGAGGGATCTGAAGCTCTTCCCGGCACCCTGCCGGAGAGGGGAATTCACCCAGGAGGCCTTCTTCATGAGTGTGATGCGTGAGTAGTTCATCCTTGGACTACGGATCCATGTAGTAGCTAGATGGCTGGTTCTCCTCCTTTGTGCTTTCATGTCTAGATCTTGTGAGCTCCGTTCATGATCAAGATCATCTATTTGTAATTCTGCATGTTGTGTTTGCGGGGATCCGATGGATATTGAGATGCTATTTCAGATTGATTATTGATTTTATCATGTCTTTGTTATTTGTTATCTTGCATGCTTTCTGTTGTTAGTAGCTATCTTGGCAAGTAGATGCTAGCAACTCCAAGAGTTAGTATTTATGCTCGATAGTGGGTTCATGCCTCTGGTAATCTGGGGAAGTGACAGAAATCTCTAAGGTACTAGATGTGTTGTTGCTACTAGGGAGAAAACAACAATCCTTTGTTCATAGAACAATCGTATTGTTTACTTTACACGCAGTTCGTAAAGCAATAATCTGTTGCTTGCAACTTAATACTGGAGGGGGTTCCGATGATAACCTGAAGGTGGATTATTAGTCATAGATGCAGTTGGATGGAGGTCTATGTATAATGTTGTAATGCCCAATCGAATCTCAAAGGAGTCAAGATGATTAGTATATGCATGTATTGCTTTCTCGATGTTTGTCAATTGCCCCGCTGTAATTTGTTCACCCACCATGTTATCTATCTAAGGGGAGCCACCTCTAGTGAACTATGGATCCCAGTCCTTGTCTTTTACATCCAATCTACAAACTGTTTACTTCTTTCTGTTTACTTTCTGTAAACTTTTACTTCTTTCCATTCGATACATTTAATCCTTTGTTTTCCGCAAAACACGTTGAGATCGACAACCTCATCGCAAGTTGGGGACAAAGTTCCGTGGTTGTGTTGTTCAGGTCTCCACGTTGCTACTAGCACCGGTAGTGCACCCTGCCAAAGCTCAGCTAGTAACACCTTTGGGGTGTTTCCTTGCTCTTACTGGTTCGATTAAACCTTGGTTTCATAACTGAGTGAAACTTGCTACTGTGCTCATCATACCTTCCTCTTGGGGTTCCCAACGAGCTCTACATCATCATTGCTCCAGCATTTTTCTAGCGCCATACACAGAGCCATCAGGCATCTGCATATTTGCTTGCCGTTTCTATCATCTCTCCTAGATCAGTAACCTTGTCACACTTCAAGCAGTGATGTAGTAAACCAATTGGGAGTCCTGCAATGAATGCTTCAATCGCAGTTTGATCATTTACCCATTCGCAGGAGTTCTTGGTGTCGATCCATCATCCGAGGTAATCTCGGCAAGTTTCTTCGGCTTTCTGGGTGCAACGCTGTAGGTCTCCTACCGTGCAGGGCCTCTGATATGTGCCTTCGAAATTCTGAAAGAACGTGCTTTGCATATCATACTAGTTGTGGATGGTATTCTTCGGAAGTTCATTGAGCTAGGATTGTGTCGTCTTCCGCAGCATAAGTGGGAGATACCGGGTCGCGACCAAGCTATTTCCGCCTTTGGCGATTCAGCAAGCCCGGAAAAAATCCTGGAGCCAAGTATCTGGCCAGGCCACTCCATCGTAGGCTTGGATGTGTCTTGAGATGGAAAATCCTTCCGGGAAGTGTGTTTGTCGAATTTGTTGTCTGAAGCATTTGGACCCATGTAGATATCATCGTTCTCGTAGTGCCACGCATCTATGTTAGAGTTGATCCGGTGTCTCGTGTCACTTAGTGACAGAGCACACCGTCTTGGTTGTTGGCTGTGGTTGTGGTGCGTTGGAGCCGGACTTCTACTTCTGCCACCACCTCCTCCGCCACGACGCCCTCCTTGGCCTCCTTGAGAGCCGTTGTGATGGCTGCTTGGTGGAGAGGGTGGTGCAGATGGGTTGTTTCCGGCTGATCGCCAGCCTCCATCCGGAGCGTCATTATTCCGGTTCCGGGGAGGGTCTTCATTACGACGAGCCCCCTGTCGGCTTGACTCGGCACGGTGTCCGCCGTTCCTTCGTCCATCATTACCCCAACTGTGGTGGTGTTTTGCCGGACGGCTTGTATATCTAGGAGGTGGCATCCTTTGTTGGTCCTCATCCCGACGTTTCTCTTTGTCTTCTTCCCTGCGATAGTTCGACTCTCGTCGGGGAGGGTGTCTCGGAACCAGTTCCGCAACAGTGTCTCGCTCTGTGGCTGGAGCAACATTGCTCCAGTCATTTGCGGTTCTCTGCTGTTGCCCTGAAGATCCGGTTCTTGAGTAGTTATCTTCCCGATAGTTGGAACGGTAATGTTGTTCCAGGACCTATTGGGGCATAATGTCATTCCAGGACGGATCTGTGCGACATTGGTCTGATTGAGAGACTAGTTTTCTGCTTCCGGATTTCGCGACCCTCTGTTGCTCCAGACCCTTGGTGAGCAGCTTCACGCCCAACCAGACTTGATCTGGGTTTGGATTGTTCGCTAAGATCTCTTGAGCTACAGCTGTATTTTGCATTGGTGTTGGATACACCGGGTCTTCCTTGCTGTCGAGCCGAGGTGCTCCTGGGTCTCCCTCAAAGAGGACTTTGTGGACCTCCGGAAATTTGTCGGCCCGTACGTGGCCTTTCTGGGTCTTCTGGTACTGTAGAGAGTTAAACAGTTCCACAGACGCCATGCGCTTCTTCTCTTACATAAGGTTGTTAGCCTCATCCAGGAGTACTTGACAACACGCTTCTAGGGCTTGAGCCCTTTCTTCCAATTCTGTAGGTGTAAGATCTGCAGTTGTAGGGATAGGCGTAGTTAACGCAACATCGATGAGTTTACGAGCACCAGCGGTAACTACGTATCCATCAACCTTAGTTTCCTTTGGCTCGTCTAGGATTAGTGCTCCATACGAGTCTTCTTCATACTCCTCGGCAACCACTTCCTCCGCTGGAGGATCTTTTGTCAGGGTCTTGTTCTTCTTGTTCCTCTTCTTTGCCTTCTTGGTAGCGCCGGTAGCAAAGACGGCTATGGGTCCGTTTCCCGGAGTCAAGCTATGATCAGTACTTTCGGACATCTGGACGTCGGGATTATCTCTGAGATCCATGTCATCCAGCGCTTTGGGAGAGTTTTCTCCGGATCCTTCATCCATGGCTTCTCCTTCTTCTGTAGCTTTGGAGTTGAACTCCTCTTCGTATTCCATGGAGAACTTTCGGAAACCTGTCGACGTCATGGAATAACCCGAAGATTCCCGTAAGGCGGTGTTTGTTCCAATCGCCTCCAGCACCAAGTCTTCGTTGTCTCCAGCATCGGCAGAGCCGGATCCGGATCCAACATATCCGACAAAGTGCGACGCGTGTGTCCTGAGGTAGTTGCAACTTTCCTCGTGGGCTTCCTCGAAACGCCTGATGGTCTTGAGAACCTCATCCACACCTGCACCTTGTAGCAGTATGCGCCTCAACATGTGCCTCAGGAAGGGTTGATCTGTTCTGGCATTGGTAGAGCCGGAACCAAAGTTGTTGTCTTGCTCCTCCTGGATTTCGACCTAGGCTGGTAGATCGATCTGGGATTCGGCCCTGCTAGGGAGATCCACTTGCAGATTCGACTTGCACCTAAGATCTGATTCAAGCTCAGCTTTCTCCACTATCTCTGCAATAGGTGTGGGCTGGGTGGGATTAGGGTTTCCCAAGATCCGGAACTCTACCGCCTCCGTGGACAAAGTGGACCCAGAAACTTCCTCTGCCTCTATCATCACCGCTAGGGTGGGTGGGGCAGGTTCAGCGAAACCGATGTAAACATCGATCTCGCGAAAGGACATGATGGTGTAGGCAGTCACAACCTCCCTAGCCAGAATCCAGGTCTCCTCAAGAACGATAAGAGGGATGTCGCTGGCGTAGAGGACACGACCGACGGCGATGGTCTCGCTGATTTTGATTCTTGCAGATTCCACTCAGAACGCAGATCTGAAGCTCTCTTGCCCCACGGTGGGTGCCAACTGTCATCGGATTGATGACAAGTACGCCATGAGGGGGTCCTTGGGGCGTGCAGAAGAGAGGGGTGTGAGACGTACGGTGTTCTGGGATGGTGAGCACACAAGTTTACCTAGGTTCGAATCCGCCGGCTTTGGACGGATCCTACTCCTGCTAGCAATCCGGTAATACGGCAGAGCCAGAATATTGGTTACAAGGGTTTCGCCTGTGCGAGTTGAGATTGTAGACTATTGTGAGGTGCCCTAAAGGCTTACCCTAGGATGGCTTATAAAGATATCCGACCTAGGGTTTACAGGAGAGACCTATTCGGCTATGACTAAGAGTCGGTTACAGAGTACATCTTGAACTACAAGTAACAGAACAAGCCTATGTCGGTAAGTCTTTTGGTTCTTCCCGTAGCCGGACTGGACTCCGTCTCTTCTCCCTGACTGGGCTGCCTGTGAAGCAAAGCTCTAACCCGAAGTGGGCCACCCTAGTCAGTGAGGCACAATGAGGGTACCCGAAACGTATATCCCCAACATCGATTTCTTTGAGGAGCAGACGAATGTTCTTCTTTTGCAGCAGTAGGATAATATGGTCCTGCACATGAAATGCATAGGTGCTGTAAAATTCATAGAATTGTCCCGGGTGTTTTTTACACCTGTTAATATGTAAAGAGCTTGCTAGCTTGTATATTTTTCTAGTGTTTTTGTACTCTACAGTTCCTTTTCATTAGCCTGACGTATATTCATCTCAGCACCTTGTCAACCTGTTAGGTGCGTTGCAGCTGGGTTGATTTTGCCAAGGGTTTGATTGATAGTACGTCAGCTACTCAGGATACTGTGTTATTCGTGTAACGAGGTTAAAAGGGTGGCGTAGCCCCCAAGCAATGTAATTGCAAGTAAAATAGAGACACAAAGTTTGGAGCACTTAGCTTTATTTATTCTCAGAATATCACGAGGTACAATGTGTGGCTAAGTAGCCTGGCTGAATAGCCTTGTTTGTAAAGTAAAAACATCTAGGGGTAGAAATGACGTAGCTGCGCGACGTTCCATGGGTTGGAGTATGCGACTCCACTTTCAACGTCTTTAAGGTGGTAGGCGCCACCTGGGATTACTTCGGTAATCACGTAAGGTCCTTCCCAAGGGGACTCGAATTTGAGGTGCCCTTGCTGCTTTAGTCGCAGGACCAGGTCTCCTTTGACAAAATATTTGGGGCATAGCCTTCTACTATGGTAATTGTGGAGGTTCTACTGGTAGATCATAGATCTCTCTGCTGCAATCTCACGTGCCTCATCGAGGAGGTCGACGGAGTCTTCGAGTGCGAGGGTTGATTCTGCCTCGCTATATGCTACTACCCGTGGGGCCTTGTAGCGCACCTCTGCAAGTAGTACCGCTTCAGCATTGTGTACCATGGAGAATAGAGTGCAGCCTGTAGCGCTGTTTGGAGTTGTGCATAGGCTCCATAATACCGATTGCGGCTCCTCGGCCCAACACCCGACAGCTCTTCCGAGTGGCCGGAGGAGCCTTTTCTTGATCCCGCCGCAGACAAGACCGTTGGCCTTTTCGACTTGACCGTTGGTCTGGGGATGTACCACCGAGGCGTAGCTAATGTTGATTACCAGGTTTTCGCAGAAATCATGAAACTCCTTGGAAGTGAAGTTCGTCCAATTGTCTGTGATGATGCTATGTGGCACCCCGAAGCGGGAGACGATGGACTCGAAGAATTTGACAACGCTGGCACCTTATTGGTTTGTCACCGATATGGCCTCAATCCACTTGGTGAATTTGTCGACCATGACTAGGAGGTAGAGTATCCTCCTCGTGAAGATTTCTGGAGCTTGCGACCATGTCAAGTCCCCATTGCATGAAGGGCCAAGCCACAGGTATTGGCCTGAGTTCTATGCCAGGTGCATGTGGTTTATCCGCGAATTGTTAGTAGGCCTGGACGATGTCCTTAGCATCACGCATTGTCGTTGGCCAGTAGAATCCAGCTCGCAGAGCTTTGGTGGCAAGGGCGCGACTGCCAGCATGGTGACCGCAAGTGCCCTCATGTATGTCGAGGAGGATGCCTCTTCCGTCTCTATTGGAGACGCATCATTGAAGGAATTATGGGATGATGCGCTTGTACAATTCGCCATTGATAACGGCGAATGCATTAGATCATCGCGCTATATGACGCGCATTAGTCAGGTCATCTGGTAACCTTTTGCTGAGCAAGTATGTGATGTATGGTTGTGTCCAGGATGGCTCGATCATCATGACCTCCATGGGGCCTTCGAGTCCTATATCTGGCTCCGTGTTGTCGAGTGCCATTGGCTCATTGGGTGGCGTAGCCCCCGAGTCCTTCGACGTGCTAGTTTTATGCTCTAGAACCTTAGGCTTAATGGAGCGCTCGTAGATGCGCTCTCAGAATACTCCGGGTGGCACTGGGGCACAAGTGGAGCCGATGTTGGCGAGTGTGTCTACTTCCTCGTTGCTCTCGCGGCTAACATGCCGTAGCTCGCAACTGTCGAAGTCTCCCTCCAGTGCGTTGTAGAGGTCATGGTAGGCGATCATGTTGTAACTCAGAGCATCGCACTCTTTCATTGTTTGGTTGACCACCAGTTTGGAGTCGTCATAGATGACGAGTCTCTTTGCGCCGAAGGCTTTTTCCATACGCATCTCGTGGAGTAAGGCTTCGTATTCAGCTTCATTGTTGGAGGCGTTGAACTGCATTCGCAGAACATATCTCATCTTGTCACCTTGCGGCGATGTCAGGATGACGCCTGCGCCAGCTCCCTCCTTGCGCTTGGACCCATCGAAGTGCATTGTCCATAGATAGGACATGCCTGGCTTGTCGGGGAGTTGGTTTTCCATCCAGTGCATGAGGAAGTCCGGAAGGACTTGCGACTTAATCGCGTCTCGCTTCTCGTATGTGATGTCTCGTGGAGAAAGTTCGATTCCCCAGAGCACGACTCGTCCGGTGGTGTCGGGGTTATTGAGTATGTGCCCTAGCGGGACATCGTTCACCACAATTATTGGATGCTCCTGGAAGTAGTGGCGCACTCGCCTGGCTGTCATGAAGACGCCGTACGCCATCTAATGCGGGTACCGCTGCTTTGTCAGTGTGAGCACCTCGCTGAGATAGTAGACTGGGTGTTCTACCCCGTGGACTTTATTTTGTTCGGCTCGTTCCACTACGAGCACAGTGCTAACCACCTGGTTGGTGGCGGAGATGTATAATAGTAGCGGCTCCTTTTCACGAGGTGCCACGAACACCGGCGATGTGGATAGTAGACGCTTGAGGTCTTCGAATGCTTCTTGTGTTTCGTTTGTCGACTCAAATTTGTCAGTCTTACGGAGAAGTTGGTAGAAAGGCAATGCCTTTTCACCCATCCGACTGATGAATCGACTGAGCGCCGTGATTCGCCCAGCCAGCTGCTGGACACCTTTTACATTCTTCGGATTCTCCATAGCCATTATGGCTTTTATCTTATTCAGGTTGGCCTCGATCCCCCTCGCAGAGATGAGGTACCCGAGCAATTGCCCAGATGGTACACTGAAGGCGCATTTGTCCGGGTTCATCTTGATCCGGTAGCGGTCGAGGTTATCAAAGGTCTCACAGAGATCGTCGAGTAACAAGGCTTCCTCCTTGGTTTTAACGACGATGTCGTCAACGTAGACTTGGATGTTGTGACCAAGCTGGCTCTTGAGGCAGGCCTGCATACATCACTGATAGGTGGCACCTGCGTTTTCAGCCCGAAGGGCATCGTTGTGTAGCAGAAGACACCGAAGGGCGTGATGAACACCGTTTTCTCCTGGTTCTCCTCCTTCATTCGAATCTGATGATAGCCTGAGTAGGCGTCGAGGAAATAGAAGGACTTGCATCTCGCGGTGGAGTCGATTATCTGATCAATCCGTGGCAATGCGAAGTGTTTCTTCGCGCAATGCTTGTTCAAGGAGGTGAAGTCCACACACATCCGCAGGATATCTGTGTCTTTTTTTAGGAACAAGCACGGGGTTTGCTACCTAGGTGCTTTCCTTGATCTCGCGTATGAAGTTGGCATCGAGGAGTCTGTTGACTTCCATACCAACCGCTTTTGCCCTTGGTTCAGACAGTCACCGTATTGTTTGTTTGACTGGACTTCCTTTGGGATTCACATTGAGTGAGTGCTCGGCGAATTCCTTGGGAACTCATGGCATGTCCGCTGGACACAGCCGAAGATTCCCAACGCTCATGGAGGAATTCGACGAGCGCGAGTTCCTATGGGGGACTCAAGTTGTTGGCGATGAGGACATGTAACACCCCAGCATTAGAGCTTAGAAATAAGCTGAGATAAGGTGTGTGCATTGCATTCATGCATAGAAAGTCCGGATAATTTTCGCGCTTTTAAATAAAACTTGTCAAAGAGATTGAAGCTTCTCTTAACTTGGTGGAACTGAAGTAGATCATCAAGTTGACTACGGTAAGTTTCTATATGACCTTTGCTAAAACCTTATCTTTGGGGAATCTAATTTGATCTAAGGGTAGATCAAATGTAATAAAACTAAGTCATAACACAGTACTTAATAAGGAGTACTTGATCTTCTAGAGATCATTACATGGTATTCTATATCACAACTTAAGGATGAATACTTAATATTCCTAAAATTATATTAATGTATTACTTACAGCAAACCCTGAATACCAAGTTAAGTATATAACTCAAGTAAAGAAACCCATAACTAAATCTTGATACACTTGTTTGCCATAGTTATTCCTACCATGGGTATCATGGTAGTTTTTAAACATTAACTCTTATCACAAATAGAGTCGAAAAGGAAGTCAAGCCTATTTAATCTAGTCCTAGAGGTAATTGATCATCAAAGTTGAGTGATCAATTATTAACCTACCACATATTGACTTTTAGCTTTAACCTATTATATTGACCTTCCAAAACCCTGAAGTAAATTAATAAGAGGAAGGAACTAGTTATGGTAGGGTGTGCCATCATCAATGGAATGTGATCTCTGGTGGAGATCAAACCATCTGATGTTGGAGGAGTTAATTCACTTATGAGTTCACTAGTAGAAGTATTTAAACCCAAGAAGTAACTAGTGCTTGAGGAGCCATGAGAAAGCTAGTAGTGTTAGAATATCAAGTAATAACCTTGTTAAGCCAAGTAGGTATAAACTTAAAAGTAAGTTTCTTTAACAAGATAACTCTTATAGAGAGATAAGTACAAGTCTATTACTTAGTGTTAATGGGTCTTGATCGGACAATTAGAATTTTAAGCTAAGCATGATCAAGGGTTGGTGATCATCGTTCTCAAGTCAACTGAGTATGGATGCTCAGGTGTTGAAGTAGGCTTGTGAGTATACTAAATTAGGCAAGCCCTAGTAAACTAAATCATTTAGCTTGATCATGAGAAGTCAAGCTAGAGTTTGATGGAGTATGTAATATGAGTTGTATGGAGTAGCTGGAGGCATAGTAGTTTAATCAAGCTAATAGAAGAACAAACTTGTATTATGGGAGTAGTACCATACCTATTCTAGAGGATTGTTATCACATGTGATATATAGAGAGAACTATAATCTTGCAAGCCTTGGAAGAAGTTGCAAGATGGAGTTAAGGAAGTTAATAGATGGAGTTAGCAGTAGCTACATTGATAGGTGTATCAATGGTAGTTAATTAAAGAGGAGTTATATACTAGGAGTAATAATGGAGTATTGTTGGACTGGCATGACCATGCCATCATATGATGATGGATATGGTGGAGTCAGATGATTGTCTTATTCAGGAAGATGTGATCTTTGTGAATAAGATAAGAGAGATATATAGAGTATATTTAGGAAAGGAATTCCTTATCTAAGGATAACCTTAGTGAGGTATTAAGGTAAGGATTCTTTAGAAGCCTTTACCAACAATATATCAAGCCATGAATAGAACCTTGTCTACATATTTGTCCAAAACCCTAGAATGGAGCTAGCAGTGAGAGTAATTCCTATTCCTAGGTAACCATTGAACAATATCTCTTGGACGAATGAAGCTTCCAAGAAATAATTAGAGGACCAGATGAGTGTTTATGGGTGAAAGTCTTGTTTGCCTTATTATCTTAAAACCTAATGAAACCAAGACCCATGAATCATCAAGACCACATTAAGAAGTAACCTTTATAGCTCACTTTGAGTTGAGATTTCTTTCAAGACTATAAAGTCAGGAGCAGTCCTTGAACCTTGATACCTAACAACATTCACTAATAAACTTGAGGGTAGTGTATCTGATAACCCACAAGTATAGGGGATCATGTGTAGCCTTTTCGATAAGTAAGAGTGTCGAACCCAACGAGGAGCTAAAGGTAGGATAAATATTCTCTCAAGTTCTATCAACCACTGATACAACTCTACGCACACTAAATGTTTGAATTATCTAGGAAATAAAACTAGAGCAACAATACGAGTAATAGAGATAGCTTTGCATGATAATAAATAACAAGAAAGTAAAGCTAGTTGTTGCAGCAATAAAATACACTAAACTAACAGAACCATGAGTGTGGAATAGTGGTGGTAATTGTGGTGACTTTGTCCAAGTTTAAATAGCGAATAGATCAGGTTCATTGTCGTCGATACAGTTTTCTATGTGGGAGAGGGTAAATATACATGCGCTTCACTACTTGGAATTACATGTACTATATGATTGGCTTGTTAGCAAACATCTGTAAGTACTAATAAATGCATTAAGGTTTACCCAGCCATAGCCTTAAGTTTAATGGTCCTCTTACTCCCATACGTGCAACGTTCCGGTTCGCGTCCTCAGGTTTCTATCACTCCGGCAGAACTCCCCTTCCTTTTACACATACTACAAATCCTATGATGTTTAATCCATGCGCACACAAATATAATGGACACCAAAGGACTGTACCATGTCAACATACAACTCTAATGAACCAAAGTCGTTCAACTATTCAATCTAAGAACAAAGAAACTATGCAAACATGACATAGATCATAGGATTATAACTTATAGCATCAAACACCATGTTTACATAGGACGGTACAGAGGTGTGTGGGAGGATGAACCACTGCATACTAGTAGGATTAGGTGATGGAGATGATGGTGAAGATGGTAAAGAGGGCGGCGACGCGGGGGACTCCTTCCCCGACGCCGGTATCATGGGGAGCACCGCCCCTTAGCCCCCTTCCTTCATGGCTTTTTGGGAGCCCTCCCTCATGGAGATGGGATCCATGGGGGAGGACAAAAATGTGGCTTTGGTGGCTGCAAATTCGTGGGTGGAGATGCCCTGCGCGAATTATATTTCCTCCCTTTATATAGCTTCTCGGATTTCCGTCACCCCATCTTATGCTGCAGTAAATCGGGCCTAAAAGGCATGTCTAGACTCGGAATCAGCTAAATTTTATATCCAGGACGTTTGTAGCGAAATTTCCAACAACTTTTAAGTTGGAGAGTTTTCCGTTTGATGCAGTCTTCGACCCAAAACGTGACCTTCAAAAAGAGTTCTGAGACACATTTCTGGAAAAATCCCAATTTGACTCCAATAAGGTTTCCACTTGTATTCTTGGTAATTCCTACACATCAAAGTGTAAAACAAAAACATTGTGCACTTTTGCAACTATTAGTAGGTTAGTACAAATAAATCATAAACTTTATATAAAAAGGAGTGTCAAAAACATATTATTAGTATAAAACCATCAAAAATTATAGATACGTTATGGACGTATCAACATCCCCAAACTTAGTTCCTGCTCGTCCTCGAGTAGGTAAACGATCAAAACAATATAATTTTTAAGGTGACATGTAGACAACAGAATCTTGATCATCATTATTGTAAAAGCATTGATAGCTGGGATTAAGGTACTCTAAACATGAATCATGAAAATAGAGTTCTAACAATAAGACATAGCAACTATGTTGTAACATGAAAAGGCACAAACAAAAGATTCATGAATAACAATGCTTTGCAAGACGTTTGTTTGTTTCACATAAAGAAAGCATAATGAGAATGGTATTCAGCTTGTCCCTCATAGAGTAGCAAAACATAAATGCATAGGACACGTTCAAAGTTCATAAGGGTGACTAGATACAAATAGTTTAAGAACAAGCAATATCAAAGTTATGCATCAATCAACAAGTCTTAAGAAAATGCACATTAAACTAAGAATGGCCACTATGCTCTCTTAATAGGTGCATAAAGATAGAAGATGGAGACTCAACATAAAAGTAAAAAAAGTCCTTCTTAGAAGGAAGCAGGGATTCATCTCATAAAGAGCTTCCAAAAATTATGGTACTTATTAGCTTTCAACTCTCATTGCCCCTATCATAAGCATCTTTAGGTGATTAAGGTTAAAGTAACACAACTAAGAGGATATGCTTGACAAGTTATAAGTTGAAATCTCATGCCCCTTACTTACGAGTACCGAACCTCATGCTACTCAACTTCAGTCACAAGTAAGCTCTTGTCATTGTAAGTACATATGTATCATAGAGAACCGCCAACGAGGTACCCCTTGCACATGATACAGGAGCTATCCCATATTCAAAATGACAAGGCAAGCAGACAATGAGCATCTCAACGATCTTTTTATTTGCTATTTGCATAGGTTTTTATTGAGGATGCTTCATAGAGTGCTCATTATGGTTATGCTGCAAGTTTCGACCATGATTAGGCATGGCTTAGGATAGCGGCACTGGCGTTTCTCTAACACACATAAAAACTCCATGATCTTACAAGTTCCCCATTTATTTCATACCGCTGGGATCCATAGGCAAAAGAATAATGATATCAACGGAATATAAGTGCAATGTTGAAAGCGTTCCCCATGATACATGGTTCTGCTAACTTCACCTTATAAAGCGCAAGCATATACGCAACAGATGTCGTGGTGGTTTCATGGCAGATGCCATGGATAGGCTAAAGGTGGGGCTAATATGCACTAGAGGAATCCAGGGAGGGATAGTGTGGTGATTCCACACACAGATGCTTTGTATTCTCAAAGTTCACCGAGTTTACAAATACTCCTTGAGCTGTATTGGGGAGAGGGGGAAGAATAAGCTCTCTTACTCTCACCACAACTTATCACCCAATGAACAAACTACTCACTCGCCAGCCCCTTCTACAGAGGCCCTAGCACCCCTTATAAAGCGGAGGCTAGGTTACCAGTTAGGGCATACGTGGAGGCTACATAACCCTTTGTAAGCCATGCAGAGGCTACATAACCCTCTGCGGTGCCAGCGTCAGCCGACATAGGCTACGTCACCTTTGTCGGCCACGCCCTGCTGGTCCCTCCCTCTGTTCACTTTGCTCACGCACCAGCGCATAGAGACCACCTTTTGACCAGCGAGATACCTTCCTTCTCTTGAAATCTTGGTATAACCCGGCCCCGTGGGTACCTGCATACAAGTTACAAAAAGCATGCTGGCATACGACATACGTCGCTCGGGACACAGTCAGGTGGACATCCTCCGGTCCGGGTTACTCCGTAAGTCGGCCTGCCTTGAGGTGACCCGGCCAGCTCTCGCTTTGACCTTGCTATACCTCGGCTAACTCGGCCTCTATACCCTGGCGTGACCCTACCCGGGGGTATCCCCCAACATTAGTCCCCGAAGCTGGTGCGGTCTTAGCAACTTCAGCTGCTAAGGCCACAACAGGTTCAATCTACCAAGCTTTTTTCTCCCCTTTCCGAGTTACCTTGTAGCTCAGATTTCGTGGCCTAGCTTTCCCTTGGCACATTCCGAGTTATCATTCGCTAGCCGGGTCACTCTTCAGTTTTCCGTGTTATCCTTCCTTCTCTCATACACTTTCCCACGTCCTACGTGGAGGGTAATCATCACCTTGCCTCATTTTAAGGGCATGCGCCTGTTATTGCATTATTGTCAGGGGTTACTGCTGCAAACGTCGTGTCGCAGCTGCCTCCTTGTTAACTACATCACCACGTCACGTCATGGGATCCCCTGTTTCTTGTGGCCCTTCCTGTGGCTTGCCTCTGATTGGCTGACCCGGTAGATACACGGCCATACCGTGTGGCCTCAAGGCACATCCTGATCCCACTATCCATTGCAAGGGCACGGTTAAATAGGGGAGGGAGCGCGTCCCTTGTATGTTTTCCCCCTTCTCGCGCCCCTCAGCCTATCTACTCCTTCTTCTTCCTTGCGACAGCGCCGCCGTCGCCGCTTCTGCTCCGCAGCGCCACCGCCGCACCTCGCTTCTTCTCATTTCCTTGTGTTGGCCTCGCTGCCGCTCCCCGCTGCTTCAATGTCACGGGGCCGCGCCAATCCAAACCTCTGTCCCCCACCTCTCATCGGGCCGGTGAGGACAGTGACTTGGAGATGACAGAGGAGGAGCTCGCCGTCGTCGAGGAAGAAGAGATGGAGGAGGAGGGCGAAGCTCAGGAGTGCGGTGCCTGGGCCGGCTCTTGGGTGTGCCAAGATGATCTCGATTGGCTCTACCGCACCCGCCGCATCCCCGAAGGCGTAATTTCCCGCCTTGCCTCCGAGGATATCACTCCCTCACCCAATCCGGGTGAGTTTGTCGTCTTCCTCTCTCATTTCCAGCACGGCTTTGGCCTGCCAATGAGTGACTTCTTTCATGATTTTGCCAATACCTACGAACTCCAACCTCATCATCTTTCAACGAATTCCATTACATCCCTCTCCTCCTTCGCATTCGCCGTAGAAGGGTACCTCGGCTTGTGGCCTACTAAAGAGCTTTGGATACGGTTCTTCGGTCTCTGGAAGAACGTTATCCCGGATAAGACAGTTGCCCCTGCCGACAAGCTACTCACCCAGTGTGGTGCCGCTTCCATCTCTCCCCACAAAAACTCTGTCTTTCCCCGGGTTACCGGCCTCGAGTCCTGCAAGGGCTGGGCCCGGACCTTCTTTTATGTGAGGAATGGCTCGGATGAAGATCTGATCCGGCTGCACCCCTTCGTGATGGGTCCTCCTAATCCGGCTCTGTGGAACCGGGTTCCCAAGAAACCAACTGCCTTGGCGAGTCAGGTTAATAAGCGGTTCAAGGAACTGAAGGAACTAGGGCTGCGCAACGAGGATGTGATGATCACATTCATCCGCAGCCGGATTTCCCCCTACAGAAGCGCACACACAAGCTCTACCATATGAGCTGGCGACTTGACCCCAACCGAACCTCCTCCCTCGAGCTGAACAACATTGAGATCTTCCGCCAGGTCAAGGCCATCTTCACGACTGATAAGGACTTCAACACTAATTGGGAGTGGGGGTTGGAGCACTACTGCCGGGACAAGCCTCCTCCTGCGGTAAATCTCATTACCCAATCCTTCTCCGAGTTACATCCTATGTCGGAGCTTGTTGTTTATTTGATCTGTTTGCATTTTCCCTTTAGTTGTTTCTCCAGTAGACCATTGAAGATGGCACCGAGCCTTCCCTCAAATGGTGGAAGGATCGACTTGTTTCCGACGAGGAGGAGCCGGATCAGGAAATGTTCTTGCCTGCCCCGGATGCATCCAAGCGAACATCTAGTAACTTCTTTTCCTTAAGGAGTTGGCCTGACGATGAGGATGATTCCGATATTGAGGTGTTGGAGGTATTTGACCCGGTGCCCATTTCTTACGCATTTCCGGCTTCAGCTAACCTGGCTGGGCAGATCCATGAAGATCCCCCTCTTGCTATGAGTGATCCGGTCCCAGCCGTGTCTAAGAAGCGGGCTGCCACTTCAGCTGCTTCTTCCGAGCCTCCCCAAACAACCAAAAGGCGGAAGAAGTCCGCTGACAAGGTCGCTAGCAAGCCTCCGACTAAGGCCATAGTTCGGAGAGCTCGGAAGCCCAAGGAGCCTCTGACCTCTGATGAGTGAGTTTCTTTTTCCTTGTACAATTTTCCGCTTCAAGTTTCTTTGTCTTCATGCCTCCCTCTCTGTTATATAATTTGTTATTCGTTGTTTAATTTGGCATCGCTGCCATGGAGGTTCCCCAGAGCGGCTCCAGCATTGCTTCGTCTTTCCGGCATACCCCATCCCCCCCCCCCCCCCCCCGCGACGATGGCACACGCCCACTGAGCCCAGTTCAGGAAGGCTCGGTGGCTACACCGGATCTTAGCCCGCCTCACCCAGAGGAGGGCAACCTCGGTGCAGGGGGAAGTGGTGCTGCCGAGGACATGCTAAGGTCGGATGCTCCCAACTCCTCATCGGCTTAGCCGCAACCTTTCGTCTCCGAGATACCAACAGCAGTAGCAACACCAACGCCAACACCAGCACCAGCACAAGCACCAGCACCCGTACCACCAGCATCACCAACAGCATCAGCAGCAGCAGTAGCACAAGCACCAGCGCTAGCACCAACTCCTCTTGTCTCGTCCGAGTCTTCTAAGACTCGGCGAGAAGACCAAAGTAGCACTAAGGCTGCACCCAAGTCCAAATCCGCAGCTCAAGCCTCAGCCTCCCAACAGCAACCCAAGGCCAAGAAAAGTTCTGGTGCCACCAAAGCATCATCTATCGAGGCTAGACAGCGCACCCTTGCGTCCATGCTGCCGAAGAGAGATGCCTCCTCTGGGTCAGCTGGTAGCAAACAACTTGCACTGCATACCAGCCCTGCTACCGCCCTAGTTGCGAGGAGAGAGGCCCACGACAAAGGCTTGATCGCGCCCCACATGCTTAGTGGAGAGAGCTATCCTCCGTCTTTGATTGAATATGTCAATAATTGGAACAGAGCGGAGTTTGTCGATCCAAACAATGATCTCCCGAAGAAGTTTGGGCCCGCCGAGTTCAGCACACAGATGAACACGGCAGCCAAGGCTATCAACATTGATGGCCGGATGATGGAGGTACGCTACTTTGTCTTTTCCTTAATATGCACAAGTGCTTAGAGATATATCCATTAGTCCCCGAGCCTTCAGGGGAGTAACTTGTTACTCGGTCGGATGCTCCTTAGAGAACTAGCGTAGCTCCTTAATAGCTTAGAATATGCACACACCTAGAGCCGGGTTAAGTTCCACTTGGCCCGGATTTTGTACACTTCGAATATGCACACACCTAGAGCCGGGTTAAGTTCCAATTGGCCCGGATTTTGTACACTTCGAATATGCACACACCTAGAGCCGGGTTAAGTTCCACTTGGCACGGATTTTGTACACTTCGAATATGCACACACCTAGAGCCGGGTTAAGTTCCACTTGGCCCGGATTTTGTACACTTCGAATATGCATACACCTAGAGCCGGGTTAAGTTCCACTTGGCCCGGATTTTGTACACTTCGAATATGCACACACCTAGAGCCGGGTTAAGTTCCACTTGGCCTAGATTTTGTACACTTCAAATATGCATATAGCTGAGCCAACCTTGCTCTTTTCAGATCACTACCAATAGTCGGACTGCTAAGTTTTAGCACCTCTTGGACTCACACAAGGTGCTGTGCTCGAAACATGCTGCTCTTCTTGCTGAGTGCGAGAAAAAGGGTAAGTTTTCTCTTCGACTTCTCCCCCCATCTTTCTTTGTCTTTTCCCGCCGAACTAATCCGTCATTCGGATTGCACAGCCAGAGTGTGAAACGTCCATTTTGCATCACTATTCTATGTCTTAATTCACTATTATTCATTGATATATTTCGTATTGAGAGGTGATACTTATGTTATTTCATCTATTTTTGCATGGTTGATGACTTTTGGAGCATGGACCGCTGCAGTCAGGATTCTGATGGAAAATGTGCTGTTTGGAGGCAAAATTTGTGAAGATCAGAAAATCCGGGAAAATATACAGAAAATCCTATTTTTCCAGAAGACTAAGGATGCCAGAAGAAGGAGTGGAGATGGGCCACAGGGGGACCACACCACCCCATGGCGCGTGCAGCCCTAGGTCGCGCCAGGAGGTGGTGTGGCCACCCTGGCCCACTCCAGCCTCTCTCCTCTGGCGTATATCATCCTCCTGAAACCCTAAGACTCGGGGAGCGACCACAGAAATATTCCGCTGCCTCTACGAGGCGGAAAACACCGAGAGAGAAAGATCTCTCCGGCAGACAGATTTCTGCCGGGGGAATTCCTTCACGGAGAGGGGAGATCGTCGCCATCAACACCACCATCAAGATGGACTTCATCGGGATCATCATCATCGTCACCACAATCATCACCATCAGCACTCTCATCACCATACCCATATTGCTGTAACAATTGCGTTGAATCTTGCATAGTTCATAGGGGAAACTTTCCCGGTGTTGATTACTCTTTGTAGTTGATGCTATTGAGTGAACCATTGAGTTATTGTTTATGTTCAGATTGTTATACATCATTATTCCATCTCTAATCATGATCCATATGATTTCTTGTGAGTAGTTTGTTTTGTTCTTGAGGACATGGGAGAAGTCTTGTTGTTAGTAGTGAGTTGCGTTGAGAAAGATTCAATAGATTGTTATTTAAGTTGTGGTGTACTTCTTCTAGTGGTGTCATGTGAACGTCGACTACATGACAGTTCACCTATATGGGCCTAGGGGAATGCATTGTGTATTTGGCTACTAATCGTAGGGGTTGCCGGAGTGACAAAAACCTGAACCCCCGTTATGCAACCATTGCACAAGGGATGTAAGGGTCTTAGAGTTTAAAGCTGTGGTTAGGTTCTACCTTAATTACTTTCTTGTACTTACGGATGTTTGCAAGGGGTATAATCACAAGTATGTATTAGTCTTGCATGGGGCGGTACATTAGCACAAGTTCACCCACACAACACTTAGCAAGCTAAAGAAGATTAATCAGCTATATGAAGCGAAAGCACTTGACAGTCTTCACATGTGTCCTCGAGAACGTTTGGTCATCTTAAGTAATACAACCGGCTTGTCCTTTGCTGCATAAAGGATTGGGCCACTTGCTGCATTTATCCCTACTGTCTTTTATTTACTCGTACTTTGTTTGCTTGCTTTATCAAAAACCCCTAAAAATCCGTTTGCTAAGTATTTGCAGAGAATTCCTGATCCATACCACTAGTCAGCACCTTCTGCTCCTCGTTGGGTTCGACACTCTTACTTATCGAAAATACTGTGATACACCCCCTATACTTGTGGGTCATCAAGACTATTTTCTGGCGCCGTTGCCGAGGAGTGAAGCGCTATTGGAGAGTGGAACTGGTAAAGGAAACTTCTACTGTGAGTACTGTTTACTTCTGTTAGTTGCTTTATTTTCGTTATGGATAATTCGCTGAGTTTCTTATTTGGTAATGCTACTACCATTGCTAAGGTAGTAGATAAGCCACCACCTGCTGAGAATGATGTTTTCAAAATACCTACAAGAATTATTGATCGTGTTATGGATAACTACTATGTTGGGGATGGAACTGTCCATCCCGGTGATCATTTACTCTTTATACACGAATTATATGGGTAGTTCAAGTGTGCAGGTATTACTATAGATCAAGTTAAGAAGAAGTTATTCTCATTATCACTAAAAGGAAGAGCTGAGGAATGGTATAAGCTGCTGAAGAATGGTCAAGCTCTGGAATGGGAGGAAATAGTGCCTCTCTTTTATTCAAAGTTTTATCCTCCTAGTGAGATTCATAAAGATCAAAATCAAATATACAACTTTTGGCCTCTTGATGGAGAGAGTACAGCTCAAGCTTGGGGGAGATTGAAGTTACTAATGCTCAAATGTCCCATTCATGAGCTCCCCAACAATATTATTATCAATAACTTTTATGCAAGGCTCCTTCTACATGATAAAGATTTATTGGATGCTTCTTGTGCTGGATCATTCACTCGCATGGAAGAAGAAGCTAAATGGGATCTTCTGGACCATATTCAAGACAATGCTGAAGCTTGGGAGAATGACAAAGGTAGAAAGTCAGGTATAAATTATGATTATGAATGCATTGGATCTTTTATGGGAACTGATGACTTTCAAAATATTAAAAATGCTTATGGTCTAGACTCTCAAGCTATTGCTTCTTATTTTAAGGCTTATGCTTCCTATATTGAAGTGCCTAAAAAGAAGTGGAATAAGTATCATGAGCCTTATAAAGATGTTGCTAAGAGTGTTCCTGCAAGAAATACTGAAGTTTATACTGCTAATCATGTTTTACCTGAACCTTATATTGAGAAAATGCCTTTCCCAGTTAGGATTAAGGAACATTCTATGATAGCTAGTATGGTTAATGAAAGTACAAGAAAAGCTGCTGAACCTGATAAACAAATGGTTGATGAACCTATAATAGCAAATGTGAAAGACTTTGTTACTAAATATGAAAAAGAGGGACACCCTATCCTTTGTAAGGATACCTCTAATATTGTTTCACAAAGTAGTGTTATGAGAGCTAGTATTCCCGTGTTTTCTGTTAGAATAAGTGATCATTGCTACGATGGTCCTTGTGATAGCTATATTGTTAAGTTTATGCATGATACTAAAAGTTACTATAAGAGAGGGAAAAGTGTTCTTATGTATCTCAATAATATCAAGTTTCCTCGTTTTATGCTGAAAGTTTTTATGTTGCACTTCTTTTACCTTCTTATGCAAGTAGCCTTTGGTTTCAACAAATTGTTTGTTTACAAAATTCCCTAGCATAGGAAGTGGGTTAGACTTAAATGTGTGTGTGTTTTTGCTTCTTAATGCTCTCTTTCACTTCAATTCATACACCTATGAGAGCTTCTTCAAAATTATCATGCCCATCTTAATGGCTATAAAGAAAGAGCTATATGGGAGACAACCCAATTTGTTTTTGCTTTTAGTTTGTTTTTGTTTCTTTGAGTCTTGGAAGTTATTATTTCGGTAATAACCGCTCCTTATCTGTTTTGTTTGGTTTTTGTGTCAAGATAAACCTCTAATGAGAGAGAAGTAAGATTTGAGGAAGTTGCTGTCCCGAAACAGATTTTTGTGCTTCGTCGTAAAAATTCGTGAGAGATCTCTGTATGTCGGATTGAGCTGTAATTTTTTGTGCTTCTGCCCCAGGTTGTTATTTAACTTTCGTTAGAGTTGCACTTTTTTATTTGAGCAATAGAAGATTTTCAAAAAAAATTATCTTTACCTGCTGGTCTGTTTTGACAGATTTTGCCACTCTTGCATCTGCCTCTTTATTCGATTTCTTTTTTGAATTATTTTTGGGTTTTCGGAAGGAGTCGCTACGGTAGCTTATATTTTGATGGTTTTCAGTTGAAGTTGGACTCAAAAGGTTTTATCACTTCACTTATACTAATGTTGCTAATGAGAACTGTGTGAAGTTTTGTGTGAAAGAAATTTCCAGGAAGTGGAGATAATGGTGTAATAAGAAAAAGAAGGGTTTTATGACTCAAGTAATAAGTGTATGAAGATGAAGATATTGATGATTCAAGTGGTGACTCCGGAAGGATCCACTAAATACCAAATTCAGAGACCTGCAGATTCCGTGTTCAAATAGGTAATGGTTCTGGTAAGAAAAGTTCCGCGAAAATACAATCCAACTATATTTTTGCAGTTTTCAGTCAATAAGGAAAGCTACGAAGCGAAAAAGGGACGGAAACGGAGCCAGGGTGGCTCACACCACCCTGTGGCGCGGGCCCACCCCTGGCCGCGCTACCAGGTGGTGAGGCCACCCCAGACTCCGCCTCCAACCCGTTTTCACCCAGTACCTTCCTTTTGATATGAAACTCCGTAATATATAACCCCTCGGATCCCCCGAGGTCCATATATCGTGTTTTCGTCATGTTTTTGTTTCGATCTGTTTCTGCCAGGACATACTCTTTGAAGGCTTAGAAGCACAATGGTGTCCGCCAAGGATAAAGGGAAGGAGCCTATGGAGGAAGACCTCCAAGACCCCGGGAAGGAGAAGGAGGTCAAGAGTGAAGGTGAAGAGGAGCAGGGCCAACATCCGCACACCGGCACTACCATTGCAAGCATTGAAGTGGTGACGAAACCTGCCAGGGTTAGAAGGACTGCACGGATGCAGAGTGGGGGAAAAGCTCCTCGTCATAGTTTGGCTCCACGGTCACTTCCTCCACACACCAAGAATCCCTTCCATACCCTTATCCATAACCATGCAAGAAAAGAATACTTCAAGGAGGAAGAGTGGGGAAAGAATAGCAAGAGCTAGAATTCTCAACACGACATGATCATGAGCCGCATTGAGCAAAACTCATAGCTGATTCGTAATCTCACATTCGAGATTGAGGACTTGGGGAAGCTGATCAGAGAGCTCATCAAGAGGATACCACCACAACCTAAGGAGTAATTCGTCGTCAGGTTTGGCATCCCCTAGGTTTGTTCCAAGCTTGGGGGAGTGCCGCGGTATCACATCACTATCTTCTATCTTTTTACATTATTAGTAGAGTCATATCATGAATAGAGGAGTTATTATGTAGGATGGTTTGCATTATGGAAGTGTCCCCTCTCTCGTTAGATATGTATCCCTTGGTGTGAGTTGCCGTTATGGAATATTAATGAGAAGTTCTATCATTCACTCTTTTTCATAGCTTATATTAGTTTTCAATTCGTGGTTATATGATTGATCTTGTTGTTAGTATTGGTATCACTTTGGGATCATTGAGTTAATTTAGTTGGTTTTGGCAAACCTGGCTCGGTCAGTAGCACACTATTTTTTGAGAGTTGAATGAAAAAGATAGAAGTACTCTAGAGAAAAAATAATTTCATCATCTTTCTTTCTTGATTTGCTCATAAGTTTAGTATTCTCTAGTTAAGGTATTTTGTGCTTCCGAGGAAGGTTGCATGTTTGTCTTTATCATTTGTATGCTTGTTTGTTTCCTTCAACTCTTACACTTGCTACCCAGCCTTGCTAGCCAAAAACCTGTACTGAGAGGGAATTCTTCTCGTGCACCCACCTCCTTTAAACCAAAACCTTTGCCATTTGTGTCCACCATACCTACCTAGTAGCATTATTGCTATTCCAAGTAAATTCTTGTTTTACATACCTCCCAAATTAAACTTGTTATGTGAAAATTAGTGATTAAAGCTATGACGAACTTGATGGCACACTTTACTTTCTTGCATTTAATAACTTGAACCATTGGGTCCTTCTTTGTTGCGTATATGCTTGCGCTTTATGAGTTGAAGTTAGCCGAACCATGTATCATGGGGACCGCTTTCAACACTTCATTTGGTACTTTGTACCTAGTTGATATCATGTTCTTTTGCTTATGGATCCCAGCGGTGTGAAATAAAAGTGGAACTTGTAAGATCATGGAGTTCACATGTGTGTTAGAGAAACGCCTGGGCTGCTAGCCTAAGCCATGCCTAATCATGGTGGAAACTTGCAGTATAACTATAGTGAGCATTCTATGAAGCATCCTCAATAAAAACCTATGAAAATAGCAAATAAAAAGATTGCTGAGATGCTCACTGTCTGCTTGCCTTGTCATTTTGATTATGGGATAGCTCCTGTGTCATGTGCAAGGGGTACCCCGTTGGCGGTTCTCAATGATACGCATGTATTTACAATGACAAGAGCTTGCTCGTGACTGAAGTTGAGTAGCATGACGATCGGTACTCATAACTATGGGGCATGAGATTTCAACTTATAACTTGTCAAGCATATCCACTTAGTTGTGTCACTTTAACCTTAATCACCTAAAGATGCCTATGATAGGGGAAATAAGAGCTGAAAGCTAGTAAGTATCATAATTTTTAGGAGCTCTTTATGAGACTTGCAATCCCTGCTTCCCTCTGCGAAGGGCCCTTTCTTTTACTTTCTAGTTGAGTCAGTAAACCTACTCCCTTCTATCTCAGCAAGTATTTTGAGTTGATGTGTTTCATTCATTCATATGATGATTTATTCAATCATGTTTCTTTTGTTCCTTTTTTTGCACATTGCTCTTATCTTGATGTTTACTACTTTGAGCTTTCATTGAAAACCAGCTATTTGTGAACTTCAGCAAATTATCAACTATTCTTCGACCAAGAGCTAAGTTTGCCATTACCAGTTATGATTCACTTTATGTATCTTTATTGTGTTTCCTTTACTTATTACAAGTTAAGTTATATAATAGTGAGTTGTCTTCTATTATGATCTATGCTTTTGATGAATGTGATGCTTCTTGTCCGTATTCTTTTATTGACTCTTCACTCCATAAACCTGAGGCCATGTTTATTGAGCTCAGTTTCGCTTGGGGACAAGCAAAGTCTAACCTTGGGGGGAGTTCATACGTCCATTTTGCATCACTATTCTATGTCTTAATTCACTATTATTCATTGATATATTTCATATTGAGAGGTGATACTTATGTTATTTCATCTATTTTTGCATGGTTGATGACTTTTGGAGCATGGACCGCTGCAGTCAGGATTCTGATGGAAAATGTGCTGTTTGGAGGAAAAATTCGCGAAGATCAGAAAATCCGGGAAAATATACGGAAAATCCTATTTTTCTAGAAGATTAAGGATGCCAGAAGACGGAGTGGAGATGGGCCACAGGGGGCCCACACCACCCCATGGCGCGGGCAGCCCTAGGCCACGCCAGGAGGTGGTGTGGCCACCCTGGCCCACTCCAGCCTCTCTCCTCTGGCGTATATCATCCTCCCGAAAACCTAAGACTCGGGGAGCGACCACAAAAAGATTCCGCCGCCTCTGCAGGGCGGAAAACACCGAGAGATAAAGATCTCTCCGGCAGACAGATTTCTGTCGGGGGAATTCCTTCCCGGAGAGGGGAGATCATCGCCATCAACACCACCATCAAGCTGGACTTCATCGGGATCATCATCATCACCACCATCATCACCATTAGCACTCTCATCACCATCTCCATATTGCTGTAACAATTGCGTTGAATCTTGCATAGTTCATAGGGGAAACTTTCCCGATGTTGATTACTCTTTGTAGTTGATGCTATTGAGTGAACCATTGAATTATTGTTTATGGTCAGATTGGTATACATAATTATTCCATCTCTGATCATGATCCATATGATGTCTTGTCAATAGTTCGTTTTGTTCTTGAGGACATGGGAGAAGTCTTGTTGTTAGTAGTGGAGTTGCGTTGAGAAAGATTCGATAGATTGTTATTTAAGTTGTGGTGTACTTCTTCTAGTGGTGTCAAGTGAACGTCGACTACATGACACTTCACCTATATGGGCCTAGGGGAATGCATTGTGTATTTGGCTACTAATCCTAGAGGTTGCCGGAGTGACAGAAACCTGAACCCCCGTTAGGAAACTATTGCACAAGGGACATAAGGGTCTTAGAGTTTAAAGCTGTGGTTAGGTTTATACCTTAATTAATTTCTTGTACTTACGGATGTTTGCAAGGGGTATAATCACAAGTTTGTATTAGTCTTGGATGGGGCGGTACATTAGCACAGGTTCACCCACACAACACTTAGCAAGCTAAAGAAGATTAATCAGCTATATGAAGCGAAAACAATTGACAGTCTTCCCATGTGTCCTCGAGAACGTTTGGTCATCTTAAGTAATACAATCGGCTTGTCCTTTGCTGCAGAAAGGATTGGGCCACTTGCTGCATTTATCCCTACTGTCTTTTATTTACTCGTACTTTGTTTGCTTGCTTTATCAAAAACCCCTAAAAATCCGTTTGCTAAGTATTTGCAGAGAATTCCTGATCCAGACCACTAGCCAGCACCTTCTATTCCTCGTTGGGTTCGACACTCTTACTTATCGAAAATACTGCGATACACCCCCTATACTTGTGGGTCATCAGAGTGGAGGCCGAAAATACAATTATGAGAAAAAACTTGGACGAGATAAAAGGTAATTCGCTTTGGTTACCCATTTTCCGTGCTCTCTCTCTCTCCTTTCTCCTAGGCTTGGCAAATATTCATACCTCGGCTCTGCCGGGTCAACAAACCGTTGCAGCATCCCTTGAAGATAGTGTGCCTGTGCCTGATATGATGCTGCATTTTCTCGAACAAGCAGGGCAACATCAGGCCGAGCTCAAGAAGAAGGATGACGAGCTTGCCAAACTCCGAGCCAAGGATGATGAACTTGCCAAGCTCAAGGCTGAGATGAAAAAGCTCAAAGAGCTCCACAAGACTGAGATGGACAAGGCTGGCCAAGACTTCACCGAAGAGCGAGAATGTCTTAGTCTCCAACTTGCAAAAGATTAAGAGTTGCTGAAGGAGGCCGACGTCAAGCTTGACTCGGCTAATGTTGAACTTCTGAAGCTCCGAAAGAGGCTTGCTGATTGCACCAAAGAGCTGACCCGGATCCATAGTCATATCTCCCGTAAGCTCTTTTCCTTCCACTGACGTGTATTTCTCTGGGTTAAACTCCTTTACTTATTTCACTTGTTTTGTTTTCAGTCAAATTCCCAGAGAGCGATGCCATTGCGGCTACTGCCGTTGCCAAGTTCCGCCGACAGAGGGGTACCCCAACTGATCCTGGCTCTGAACCCATTCCTTATGACATGGAGGATCTGCTAGTCATCCTATCCTCCCGAATTGAAATTGTGAAGAACTATGGTTCGGGTCTCCTGGATTCAGCCGTCCGGATCTTCCATGCACTTTGGCCTGGTGAGGATCCTCCGGTGGGATCCACTGCTTTGTTCAACAGGCTGACTGGATTGCGAGACCTAGCTCGACCTCTAGAGGGAATCCACCGCTCGTGCTAGAGCTGATACTGTCCTCCATTTTGTGCTCACTTGGTATGAAAAACTCGATTTGAAGGTTCTCGAGCGCTTGTGCACCAGGTCCAGGTGGTCGAATGATCCGGATTGGGTTGCTCGGCACAAGGCTTGTGCCCATAACCTTATCCAGTTTGCCCCTGTCCATCAATGGAATGAGGGACCAAGCTTCCTCGGTGTTGTTGACGACAAATATGTTGAAGATGGTTCGGATGACGAGGAAGAGGACGAAGCCTCTGATCTTGAAGAGAATGAAGATGACAACGAGGCTGAGGCTGATCCAAACACCGAGGCTAAAGCCGCAGCTGCACCTGCTAGCGCCGAGTTACCCCCTCCTGCTGCTGCTCCTTGAGCACCAAAAACACTTTGAAATCTATCAGATCCCCGGTATATGTCGGGTGCAGATGTATCAATCATACTGATTATATTTTGCTACTAAGTTATTCTCGCCGGATTACGTTGGGCGTAGTCCCCGAGTTTCATTTTCTTGTTTCTTCAATTTCATGGCTCAGCTCGCGTCTACCTTGATTCGGTTTTGTGACTTACGAGTCCGAGTTTCAAAAATTGACTTAACAATACTTGGAAACTTTAGGATTAGCTCAAAATAATCCAGCACGGTAAAGATAAAGTAAACATAGGGTTAGTCCGAACAATAAATGTCGGCTCGATTACGTTCTTTTCCTTAGTCGTTTTTCATGTGCTTCGCAATTCCAAACTTGTTGTCTTGCTTGCCATGAAGCCAATCCTTGTTGGACAGCACAAAGTCGAAGAGTTGAGTTTTTGGTGCTCACACACTACTAATGCGGCTTAGGCAGAAGCAACTTAAGCCAGCCGACATAAAAATAAATAACAAACACAGAGGACAACAAATATTATTAAGGTAGTCCCCAAGTTACTGCTCGAGGTGCCAAGATTTCATTGATAAACTCATTGCCCGCATACATACCGATATATGAGAAACTCGGATACACACACTTCTTTGTTAAGTGTAGAATGGGCGAAGTAGGGCTACATTCCATGGACGCTTAGATTCCTCGCCAGACCTGTCCGCCTTGTTCTTCTCTTGTGGTTGTGCATCAATGAGATAATAAGAGTCATTGTGCAATGCTTTGCTTACAATGAATGGCCCTTCCCATGGGGGGATAACTTATGCATGCATGCAGTACGTTGCACAAACCGGAGTACCAGATCACCTTCCTGGAAGACTCGGGGGTTTACTTTCCGGCTATGATAGCGTCGGAGATTTTGCTGATATATGGCGGATCTAGACAATGCCAATTCTCTCGCTTCTTCCAGCAGATCAACATAATTTTGCCGGGCTTCTCGCACTTCGGCTTCTGTGTATTGGGTGACTCTAGGCGAATCATGCTCTATGTCGGCTGGTAATGCAGCTTCTGCCCCATATACCAGAAAAAATGGCGTATAGCCTATTGATCGATTTGGAGTTGTTCTTAAACTCCACAGTACCGCTGGTAGTTCTTCTATCCAGCACCCCGCTGATCTTTGTAGCGGCTCAATGAGCCAGGGTTTTATCCTGGATAAGACTAATCTGTTGGATCTTTCCACTTGTCCGTTCGATGCGAGGTGGGCTACTGAGGCAACATCCAGCCGGATCTTCTTATCCCGGCAGAATCGCGCAAATGCTCCTTCAGCAAAATTGGTGTCGTTATCTATTATGGTACTGTGAGGGTAGCCATATCTCAGAATGATATCTTTGAGGAACGACACGGCTGTAGCTCCATCACATTTTCTTATCGGCTTTACTTCAATCCATTTTGTAAACTTATCAACCATAACCAAGATATGGGTCATGTTTCCTTTTGCCGGCTTAAATGGGCCAACCATATCCAAACACCATACGGCAAATGGCCAGGTAATCGGTATGGTCTTGAGCTCCGACATTGGCATGTGTGTCTTGGTAGCATACCTCTAACAACCATTGCATTTTCTTACTAGATCCTCTGCTTGCTCCAAGGCACTTGGCCAGTAAAATACATGCCGGAAAGCTTTTGCCACTAAGGCTCTGGATGAGGCGTGATGCCCACATTCCCCTTGATGTATATCTCGGAGGATGTCAAGCCCTTCTTCCGGGTCAACACTTTGTTGCAGGACATTCGTGACACTCCTCTTGTATAGCTCGGCGTTGATAATCGTGTATGCCTTTGCCTCCTCTAAATTTTCCTTGAAAGCACTTCTTCATTGGGCAAAGATCCATCCTTCAGGAACTGGAATATGTGCAGTGCCCAAGCTGGTATGGCTCTCACCGGAAACACATCCTCGTCAATTTCCATTCGATCTGCTGACATAACCTCTGTCGGGTCACGTTGTGCAGTCCCTGGGTTCTGCGAAGCAGTCCCTGGGTTTGTCGAAGAAGTCCCCGGGTTTCTTGAACCACTCCCACATCAATGTCCATGGGCACAGCTCCAGATTCCGGATTGGCCGGGATATAGATTGACTCGGACTCTGGGGATGGCCTGATAGATGGCTTTCTAAGGTGCTCTAGTGCTACACCCGGCGGGATCACTTGTCGGGTTGATCCGAGCTTCGATAGTACGTCGACAGCCTCATTTTCCAGCCGAGGTACATGGTGAAACTCGCATCCCTTGAAGTATCTTGATATCTTCTGCACATGAAATATGTACAATGCCATGTTTGCATCCAGAGCATCCCATTGCCCTGAGACTTGCTGAACTACCAAATCCGAGTCATTGAAGCACTGGATTCGACGTATTCCAATTTCTTTTGCTACTTTGAGTCCATGCACAAGTGCTTCATATTCGGCAACATTGTTTGATGCGGTGAAGTGGATCTGCAGCACATACTTCAGCTGGTCTTTCTTGGGAGAGGTAAGGACAACTCCGGCGCCTAACCTGGTTTTCGTCTTTGATCCATCAAAATGCATTCTCCAGTAATTCAGATCTGGCAATGGTGGCTCGTATTGCATTTCAGCCCAATCTACGAAAAAGTCGGCCACAGCCTGAGATTTGATCGCATCTCTCCTGTCAAATTGTGGAGCGTAAGGGGCTTTCTCGATTTCCCATTTTGCGATCCGACCGCTTGCATCCTTGTTGCTCATTATTTTAGATATGGGGGCTTCACATATCACTTTGATGGGGTGCGCTTCAAAATAATGCTTCAGCTTCTTAGCTGCCATATACACACCATACGCCATCTTCTGATAGTGAGGATAGTTTTGCTTTGATGCTGATAATACCTTGCTCAGGTAATAGACTGGCCTTTGCACCGACTTACCCTCTTCATCGCGCTCTACCACGATCACTTCACTTACTACTCGGTTGGTTGCGGCTATGTAGAGGAACATTGGCTCTTTTGATAGTGGAGAGGCTAACACCGACGCAGTAGCTAACATTTTCTTTAACTCGATGAAGGCTTCATTGGCCTGTTGCGTCCATATGAACTTGTCCGACTTTTTCATTAGCTGATAGAGAGGCAGTGCCTTTTCTCCCAACTGACATACAAACCGACTTAAGGATGCTAGGCAACCAGTGAACTTCTGGACATCATTAAGGCACTTTGGCAATTCCATTCGCTGTATGGCTCGGATTTTAGTTGGGTTAGCTTCGATACCTCGGCTGGAAACAAGAAATCCGAGTAATTTTCCAGCCGGGACACCGAAGGTACACTTCTTCGGGTTAAGCTTCATTCGAAACCTCCGTAGGTTTGCGAATGTTTGCCGGATATCATCAAGAAGCGTTTTGCTTTCATTGGTCTTTATCACCACATCATCCACATATACCTGCACATTTCGACAAATTTGGTCATGTAAGCATTTTTGCATACATCTCTGATATGTTGCCCCTGCATTACGTAAACCAAAAGGCATAGTGCGATAGCAATAAGCCCCGTACGGGGTGATAAATGCAGTCTTTATTTGATCATCTGGGTTCAGTGGTATCTGGTGGAAACCAGAATACGCATCTATGAATGACAACAGTTCACACCCAGCAGTAGAATCTATGACCTGATCTATCCTGGGCAGCGGGAATGGATCTTTTGGGCACGCCTTGTTCAGGTTCGTGTAATCGATGCACATACGCCAAACCACTGCTACATTCGGATCATCTTTCTTCTTTTCCGCAAGCACCGGATTAGATAACCGATCCGGGTAAAGCACTTCCATGATGAACCCGGCTGCGAGGAGCCGAGCTATCTCATCCCCAATGACTTTTCTCCTATCTTCGGTGAAGCGGCGGAGAGGTTGCTTCACCGGCTTTGCCCCGGGTCTCACATTCAAAAAGTGCTCGGCCAACTCCCTCGGAACACTTTGCAAGTCCTGTGTGGACCAAGCAAAGATATCCCGATTCTCACTGAGGAAGTTGACGAGCTCGCTTTCCTATTTCTCATTTAACCCGACACCAATTGTTACAGTGCGCTCTGGGAACAGGTCATCAACAGGCACTTTCTTTGTATCCTTTGTTGCTTGAAACGAGACACTTCCATGCGGGTTACTCAGAGTCGGCATATACTGTTGTGCGGACTGAGCCAATGCCGCTACTTCCTGGATCTTTCTTTTCTCTTGTGCAATCACGAGTGACTCGGTCAGGTTAGACCCGGCTGACGCACACTCAATGGAATGTCAAAAATCCCCAGCTATGGTAATTACTCCATTTGGCCCAAGCAACTTCATCTTCAGGTAACTGATGTGAGTACTTGCCATGAATTTGTTCAGGGCCGGCCTTCCGAGTAATGCGTGATATACGCTTTCTAATTTCACAACCTCAAATTCCAAATTCTCAGTTCGGCAGTTATCTCTTGTGCCGAATAACACGTCAACCCGGACTTTGCCAATGGGTTCACAGGAAATACCTGGCACAATGCCATGGAAAGTTGTCCTTGTAGCTTGGAGCATGTTCTCCGAGATACCCAACTTGCGCATTGTATCCACGTACATGATATTGATGCTGCTGCCATTGTCAATCAGCACCTTAGAGAACCTCACATTGATATTTGGCCCGATGAACGTCACTAATGCATACGAACCAGGACTCGGCATAAGCTTGGGATGGTCCTTGATACTCCAGGTAATTTCTTGATCAGACCAAGCCATATACCTCGTCACTACCGGCATAATTGCATTCACTTCCATATGTCGGTGTTGCAAGCTCTTTCTATCCGCTTCCTCCGTGGTAAACACACAGTAACTCTGGTGATGCTCCCTGTATTCATTTCTCCCCTCATTTCCGGGATACCTTTGATCTGGCTGATGTTGGTTTTCCACCTGATGCACTGCATCCCTTCTCTCATGATTCTCATTCCTCGGCGAAGGTGGTGGCAACATTAACTATTGTGTATTCGCCCCGGAGAGTAGTTGCTGCTGAGGTTGATCGTTCTGAAGTGCCTGAGCATTCCCCGAGCCACTTTGCTCTATCTTCCTCATCCACTCACACTGTCGGGTTGTATGACCCGCTGGGTTACTCGGATTTCGCGTGTGAAATTTGCACGGCTGATCCAGCATTGCCTCATACGTATATCTCGGCCGGTCTTTTTTTCTTGCCACTGCTTTTGCTCCAGCGTCCAAATTTTCTTGCCATCATTTCTTGAAGTCCATTGTTGTCCTCTAGTTTTCTGACGTTGATTACTCCCTGCTCCGGGTTGATCTTGGTTTACAGCAGCAACTTGCTGCGAATTGTACCTGTAATCCAGTCTATCATCTCTTCTCTTACTCCGGTAATCATTTCACCGGGATGATCCGGCTCTGTCTCGCTGGTAGTACTCCTCATTTGACTCGTTTGACACAAGCCGGGGTTGAGTCGGATCACCTAAAGCATACGAATCAGCAATCCGGATTGTCTCCACCAGCGTAGTTGGCATATCCCTTTGTAACATTTGCCACAACATGCTTGCATATCTACACCCTTGTGCAAACCAAGCTATGGCCTGAGACTCAATCACGCCTTCACATGAGTTTCTCACGTTGCACCGGCGAGTTAGGAACTCCTGGTCTGTTTCGTCTGGTCTCTACTTGCACATTGCTAGGGTCAGTGACCTATTCGACCTCTCATATGTGCTCGAGAAGTTACTAACGAACATTTCCTCAAAATACAGCCAGCAGTTGATACTACCGGGTGGTAAATTGTTTAGCCATACCCTTGCTGGCCCCTCCAACATCTAAGGCACATATCTCACTGCCCAGCTCAAATTGCCTGTCGCAATTTTCACTGTCGTTGCGTAGTTGATTAACCAATCCTCCGGCTTGGTGCTGCCGTCATATGTTTTCGTGCCTCTGGGTAACTGGAAGTTAGGTACCGGAGGCTCTTTCATGATCCGGGGCCCAAAGCACGCTGGACCCGGAGGACCTTGCCCCTCAATGTGCTCCGACATATAGAGCTGATCCAGCTTCAGCCTGGCGTCATCCGGCAGCAAGTTCCAGCTTCCCAACCTTGACCCTATCACATGATGACCCGGCCTATGGTATCCTGCACTCACCATTTCCGAGTCACTATCGTTGTATCTGTCTTGCTCTTGTTGAGCACATTTCTGCCGCATACCCTGGCCGACACTTTGCTCTTGCCGAGGTATACTCCGCTGCTGCTGTTGCCGAGGTAGGTTTTGCCCTGCACCCGCCGAGTTACACTGTTCGGCATTGCCGTTTCTAGCGTTCTCTGACCGGCATTGCCTTGGTCGTGGTTACCTCAGCCAGCTCCACCTCGGATGATACTTTGTCAATCCTCATTTCTTTGCACTGCGTTTCCTTTCCCTACCCTTGCCGGGTCATATGGGACTATCTGTTTGTTTCTCCTTGCCGAGGTCACCACTTCCTCTCTTCTAGGGCCATCATGAGGGGATGATGCAGCTCCAGCAGATTTCTCCGGGTTACCCACTACCAAATAAACGACCTTGGAAGCCCTAGCTCTTGCCGGGTTAGCCCTTAGCAACACCTCATTTTGTCTGTTCGCGATCCGAACTAACTCGTTGACTCTCTCCTGCTGTCTTTGCCAGGCTTCACGCGTTAAACCTTCTAGTTTGGATGTAGCCGCACCCGCTGCTTTGAGGTTCTTTACTGGGGTGCTATGCTTCGGCAGCCCCATGGACAAAAGGTTCTCTGATTCCTCAACTCTAGTCTCATCCTCTTTGTTCATTTCACTGATGAGGTTTCTCCCTTTTACTTTTACAACATCTACCTTATTTGCTCTTGCGTACTCGCGCAGCGTCATGTTCAACGACTGCTGAGCCGCGGCTATCTTTTTCACGCCCTCTAGTATTTTCTGCCTAGTTTCTTCTAACTCAGCTTGTGCCTGTGCCGGATCTACTACAGCTGCTATGGGGATTGCCAAGCTATCTATCGCCCGCTGCAGCACATTCTCTAGCCTCTCTAGCGGAGGACCTCTACTCTTCCTAGGCGCCTTGGGTGTTACCTTCGGATCTGGTGCCGGGTCGTTGCTCGCACCAGCGTCAGGCGCTATCATCATCACCTCAGCACGGTCAGGAGAGTGAGTGATACGCGCACCGTGAGCCGCTCTAAGGGGTGGCTCGCCTCCTTCGACGACGCGCTGCGGGTGAACGCATGACACATCGACGCCGACGTAGATATTGTGGGCGCCAAGCTTGATGAAGAGGCCATTGCACGGTGGAGGTCACCTGCCGAAGCTACCAGCATTGTCGCTGACGTAGTCCAGTGCTCCAAAGCGCTGAACGAGCCTAGAGACGATGCGCTCGCCGTTGCCGATGATGCTTCCCGTCCGGATCTTCACTCCTGCTAGCGCCGCTAGCCCCAAGGTGGGCGCCAACTGTCGTGGTGGTGTCACGGTAGATGCCATAGATAGGCTAAAGGTGGGGCCAATATGCACTAGAGGAATCCAGGGAGGGATAGTGTGGTGATTTCACACACAGATGCTTTGTATTCTCAAAGTTCACTGAGTTTAAAGATGCTCCTTGAGCTGTATTGGGGAGAGGAGGAAGAAGAAGCTCTCTTACTCTCACCACAACTTATCACCTAATGAACAAACTACTCACCCGCTAGCCCCTTCTATAGAGGCCCTAGCGCCCCTTATAAAGGGGAGGCTAGGTTACCAGTTAGGGCATACGTGGAGGCATATTCCTGGGAATATGCCTCTCCCAAAACAGCAAACCGACCGGGTCTCCTTTTCCCTTCGTAAGCCATGTAGAGGCTACGTAACCCTCTACGGCGCCAACGTCAGCCGACATAGGCTACGTCACCTTTGTCAGCCACGTCCTGCTGGTCTCTCCCTCTGTTCGCTTGCTCATGCTCCAGTGCACAGAGACCACCTTTTTACCAGCGAGATACCTTCCTTCTCTTGCAAGCTTGGTATAACCTGGCCCCGTGGGTACCTGCATACAAGTTACAAAAAGCCTGCCGGCATACGACATACGTCGGTCAGGACACAGTCAAGTGGACATCCTCCGGTCCGGGTTACTCCGTAAGTCGGCCTGCCTTGAGGTGACCCGGCCAGCTCTCGCTTTGACCTTGCTATACCTCGCCTAACTCGGCCTCTATACCCCAGCGTGACCCTACCCGGGGGTATCCCCCCAACAACAAAGATGGACACAATGGTTCAAGTTTATTAAGTGCAAGAAAATAAAGTGTGCCATCAAGTTCGTGAGAGCTTTAATCACTAATTTTCACATAACAAGTTTAATTCGGAAGGTAGTAAAAGCCTAAATATACTTGGAATAGCAAATGCTAATAGGTAGGTATGGTGGACTCTTTGCGATAACTTGGTTTTATTTGGAGTTGGATGCATGAGTGGAACTCATACTTGGTTATGGAGGCTAGCAAAAGACTGGGAGCCACCAACTAAAAGAGCAATAATGACCATAATCATGTAAAGCGACAAAACATCATTAATTAAAGCATAAAATAATATTACAAGTCGAAAACTAAAGGATCATAAAGGCTATGGTGACTTGGGATAGTCATAACATGGTCTGAGCATGCGCCAAGTCAACCCAAATAAAGCATCAAAGGAGAATACCACAATACTATGCTTTAATATGCTAAAACAACGCATGATTCTTTCAAGGCACATTAAGCAATCTGAATTATTTGTAACAAGTCATGCTACATCAATAATCACTAAGCATGAAGCCAAAACAATATCAAGCATGACATGGAAAAGTCTAAGCCACAGTCAAAAACAAGCTCTTTTTAAACCACTTATAAGCATGAACTTTCCTACTCTTTTCCAATCCAAACCAACTTATTTGAAAACTAATGTATGAATGAGGGGGTCCAACCAATTTATTCAAGAAAACTAAGCAACCGAAAACTAAGAACGAAAACAAAGACGCTCCAAGAACAACACAACTGTGCATGAAACAATAAAAATGAAGTGTTTGGAAGAAACCTGAGATTTTTATTGATGAAGAAGGGGATGCCTTGAGCATCCCCAAGCTTTGATGCTTGTACTTCTTGGATATTTCTTGGAGTGACACGGGTGGCATCTCCAATTTTGAGATTTTTTCCATACTTTATCTTATCACATTACTCTTCCCTACACTTAAAAATTTCCTTCATACAAACTTCACACAATCTTCATTAGCAACATTAGTGTACTCAAGATAATAAGTCTTTTGGTTCTATTTCAACACAAGTCAAACTTCCATTAAAACACAAGCTACTATAGAACTTCCTTTAAAAAGTTCAAATGATCAAAGAGAACTCAAAGAGAAAGAGATTAAGAGGCAAATGCAAATAATGGCAGAAATCTATCAAAATGGACCAGTAGGTAAAAACCAATTTTTCGAAGACCTTCTGTTACTCAAATCAAAAAATGTTGAACTAACGAAAGTTGGATAACAACCTGGAGCAGAGAACTAACGGTGAAGATGGTGAAGAGGGCGGCGGCGGCGGCGCGGGGACTCCTTCCCCGCCGGCGGTATCATGGGGGAGCACCGCCCCTTAGCCCCCTTCCTTCATGGCTTCTTGGGAGCCCTCACCCATGTAGATGGGATCCATGGGGGAGGCAAAACAGTGCTTTGGTGGCTGTAAATTCGTGGGTGGAGATGCGCTGGGCGAATTAGGTTTCCTCCATTTATATAGCTTTTCGGATTTCCGTCACTCCATCTTGGGCTGTAGTAAATCGGGCTTAAAAGTCCCGTATGGACTCGGAATCAGCTAAATTTTATATCTAAAATATTTGACGCGAAATTTTCAACAACTTTGTAGTTGAAGAGTTTTCCGGTTGACGCTGTCTTCGAGCCAAAACATGACATTCTTCAAAAGGAGTTTTGAGACAGATTTTGACTCCAACAAAATCTCCACTTGTATTCTTGGTAATTCCTACACGTCAAAGTGTAAAACAAGAACATTATGCACTTTTCAACTATTAGTAGGTTAGTACAAATAAATCATAAACTTTGTACAAAAAGGAGTGTCAAAAGCATATTATTAGTATAAACCATCAAAAATTATAGATACGTTATGGACGTATGAGTATCCTCTAGGGTCCATAGTAAGTATGGTATTAGAAACTTAAGTAAATGTTGTTGGGCATTGAAATCAATTGTGCCATATGAATGATAATAGTTATTCACCATTATATAATAAACTTCTACCAAAACATTAACCACACTGAAGAAAGTATTGAACAACTAGTTCAAGGAGTGATCAATACCTACTTTGGAGAAGAGTAGAATGGTTATGAAGAAATTGTAATGGAATTAAAGTAAAGGAAATTCAAAACCTTAAAGAACCTTAAAATTTAAATCACTATACTATGAACCACAAGGATTAATGTATTATAATGTAGATATATCAATTCCTATATGAGGATAAGCATGTGTAGAATTCTCTATAAATCATTCAACATTTTAAATCTTTACTATAAACCATTATCATGGTGAAAATGAAAATCATTTTTAAAGGATCTTATAAAGAGCAAATCCCTAAAAACCCTAATCCTTAGTTACTTTATTTAATAAACACTTACCTATATAATAGTAGAAGTTGGAATACACTATCAAAAATAGGACAATCAACTAATGTTAGGACCCCTGAAATATTTGTAGTGCTGTACAAAGGTTTTGGAGTTTAATGAATTGAAATTCAAATTGAAATATAAAGGAGAAAATAGAAACAGAGTAAAGAAGAAAAAAAGGAAGAGAATTGTCGACAGAACTGGCCCAAGGCCCACGTTCCAGCCCCAATACCAGCCCCATTCCCGCAAGCAGCAGCAAGCAGCAGTCACGTTTTGCTCGTTTTGTCGCAGCCCAATACTAGCCCCATTCCCAAATGCCCTTTCATTGTTTCTTTTCCTTTCTTCCTCCTCTCGCCAGAAGGACAGCGCCGGGAAGCAGCTCGCTGGCGAGTGCTTCACCGTCCGTCGTCGCTGAGATGATCGCCACGCTGTGATTCGTGCTACCGATGCCCCGTTTCCCCTTCATCCTCCTCCTCCCTTATCCACTACGAACCTAGCTCGTTGGAGCTCTGAGATGCCACCGTTCCCGAGCTCCCCTTGAAGATCTGAGCGCATCGATCGACTTGCATTGCTGTCCTCGTTCTCCCAAGCCAGGCCGCGGAAGCCGGAGAGCTCCCAGACAAGTCAATCGACACCTCACTACCGCCACCATTCACTGGCGTTCACCGTCGATTCCGGCCACGATTCGCCTATGCGTCCTCACCGTAAGCTTCCTGGAAAAACAAACTTATTCTAATATTGGTAATTGAGAAAAATAAGTATAATATACCAAAATTCCTAGAAAAACAAACTCTACATTTAAAAACTTATTTTATATATTTTTGTATCACTTAGCTAAGTATTTATTATTTATAAAGTGATAAAACTTATAAATTCATATCTTATTATTTAAAAATCACAAAAATACCTATAATATACCCAAATGATCACAAAAGTATAATCTACGCCTTAAAATATCATATTTCATAATTGAAGTGAAATGAAAGGTAAAGGTCTAATAAACCTTATTTAAACTCATTTATTTTATTTTAGTTCATTAAAAAAATATAAATCTTTACTATTACCTTTAGTAGTATTTGTTTAAAGTCTAAAAATGTAATAACAAGTCAATTAATATTTAAGTGAAGATAACATAGGTCAAACCATTTTAAAATGTATCTACTAAAACTATGATCTCAAATTAAGGGTATTTTAGTTTTCCTAAAAGATTTTTACCAATTATAAAATCAACTAAAATAGTATATTGTTTATCACAAGAATCCTATGCAGTTATAAAATCACCAAACTCTTATTTATTAATTCTTTCACCAGTTTGAGAAAACCACTTAAAGATTTAAACCAAATTCCAAAGTAATTGAAGTAATACCTATTATTTACTTATTAAGTATAACCATTAATTTTTAAGATAGAAAGGTAAATGCATCCACTTATACTATGATTATTTAATGTAGTAATTAATAATGTTTGAAGCTTCTGGTCAACCTGTGAAGAAATGTTTACAAACCTGCATTGCCTACGACCTATGGTCTGTGGCTGTAGAGATAGTGCATCATACACTCCTTTTTAGTGAACTTGATGAGTACGCTCGTACTCAACCATACGTTCTTAACCCTTGCTAGGTCTTAAGCCATTGAAGATGACGCCAACATCAATTTCTGCTCAAGAAACCATCATCGACAGCTCAAGTTCTTCAACAGAGTCAATGAAGTCAACATATACATCAACCGAAGTGAAGACAAAGTTCTTAAGTATATAGGAGTATATCCTCTAGCCATAAAACCTACTTTTGTAGAGCATTGCAATAGCAGAAATGGCAAGCCTGATAGTTTACATGCTAGTCTTCTTTACTAGGTAGTTCTGAGTTATTATTACTAGTTCTTCTTTGTAAGAAGTTCTTTCTCTCTCTTTAACCTAGAATGTTCTCTAGATCTTTTGTAAAGAGTCAAGTTGTAATCTATAGTCATGTCTTGGACCTACTGTGTTACTGTTGTACCACTCTGAGGGATGTAATACTAGTGAACGGTGTTTCATTGGTGTTGTGTCAACGACTATAGTGTACTACATCATGTAGTGGTATGCTGGGTCACCGTAGGACCGTCTTGGTTGGGTCTGTTGGATGGACCTGGACTTTCTTGGTGTGCACCGACATGTCAAAGGATTGGTCGGGTGAGCTTGACTTGCTCGGGGAGGGGGGCAGATTGTTGTCTGTCGACTCCTTCAACCGCGCTAGCTCCTCTTGCATGCCGAAAGACTAGGAGATTCTGTTGAATTCCCTATCGCAGCTGTCGGATCTCTCGAAGCTTCCGTTGACTATGATAATGCCGTTTGGGCCCGACATCTTCATCTACAGGTAGGCGTAGTGTGGCACCGCCATGAACCTCGTGAATGCGACACGTCCAAGGAAGTAGTGGTGTTGTGAGGGCCAGTCGATGACTTCGAATTCAATGTGCTCTCGCCAAATGTTTAACGGCGTGCCAAAGATGATGTCGAGGCTGATCTTACCCAGGGGGCATACACCTTTCCCTGGGAAAATTCTATGGAAGGTTGTGTCTGAAACTTCCAGACATGTCAGAGAGATCCACATTGTGAGCAAGGTACCTGCGAACATGAGATTAATGTCGCTTCCGCCATCCATAAAGACGTGACTCATCTCAAAGCATCCGATCTATGCCTCGAGCACTAGGGGACAGTGGCCTGGGTAAGGTAATTGGCGTGCATGATCACGCTTGTCAAATGTGATGCAGGACTCACTTCTACTAAGGTACTTAGTGGTGGAGGGCGGAGAGTTCGTCGCCAGATTAACTTAGCGAGTGATTGCTTTTGCACTCGATTTGAGGGGCATCCTTTTTGGATCATCCCCATGTTCCCCAGAGGTCAAGGGTATGGCTCGCCTCCATGGTTCTGGACTGGCGCAGCTGCAGGTGGTGGTGGCCCGGGTGGTGGTGGAGGTGCTCCATGAGCCACAACGCCCGGGGCAGCTCTGTAGCCCTGGTTTATCATGTCACGATTCATCTGGGCCAGTCCTTCGTGGAGCTTGAGGAACTCGGTGCAATCCTTTAGAAGGTGACTGGACTTTTTGTTGCCATCGTGCTTGTCGATGTAGAAGTGTACGTTGCACGGTCCAAACAGTTTGTCCTAGATAGATGTTACAGGTGCCTCATCGCGAGTGCGGTGCTGCCACACTTGCGTGGTTTTCCCGCTGTCGCAGTATCCACCACTGCATTATCCGTTGTTGCGGTTGTCGTCGTGAGTGTCGGTGTAGCTAGCCGCGACCATGTCGACCTCCTCGCGGTCCTCGTAACCGTGCATTCGATGCTTTCCTTGGCGATCACGTCTGTGGCTGAGGTCGTCGTCATCATCAGAGTGACACGTTTTTCACCGAGTCCTCCCCATCAGCCCACCTGTTCGCGATCTCCATCAGGTGGTCGATTTTCTTGGGCTTCGAGTGGCCCAGCTCCTCCATGAGCTCTCTGCGGCGTATGCCGCCATTAAATGCGTCGATTGCTCGGTCTTCAAAGATGTCTTCTGCAGAGTTTTTGATGATGGACCATCTCTAGATGTACGAGCGCAGCGACTCGCCAATCTTCTAGTAGCAGCCTCTCAATTCTTCCATTGATGCAGGCCTTTTGTAAGTACCCTTGAAATTTCGTACGAAGCTGTAGACTAGTTCTTCCCAGCTGCAAATTGATCCGCGTGGGAGGTTGTTAAGCCACGCACGAGCGGCGCCTTGCAGCTGTAGCTAGAGGAATTACATTGGTGTGCTCGTGGTTCCGCCGTGGAGTCTGACGGAGGAGATGTGATCATCCAGCCAGATCTTCGGGTCCAGCAGGCTGTCAAATTTTGGGTTCTCCGATGGGATTCTGAACCCCTTTGGCATCCTCTTATGTCGAATGGCTCTGTTGAAGCAGCTGGCGCCACAGAGCTCTATCCTATCGTCTTCCGAGTCAGTCGAATGGGCACGCCTTGCGTGCATCTTGTTGACCTTGTGCTACGTGATGTCATCACACGTGTCGGAGTCGTAGTCGTGCCGCCGTGAGCGGCATCTCCGTGACAGGTCGTGGCTATCATCGCTGGAGGAGGGTGAAGAGTAGCATTTTGCCAGAGCTTTATTTTTCTTCGGCTTCGGTGTTGGCTCCTTGATGAGGGCAGCTTCGACTAGCCCTAGGCCCGCGATCATAGATCGGTGCATGGCAGCCCGCGGGTCCCCAGCCGGTGGCTGGTTTTTGAGGAGGTACATGGTGGCTGTTGTCACCGCTGCTTGCGGCGTCTTTGGGAGCACATTACCCCGTGTATCCACCATCATGGATGAGAAGTCAAGGACTCGCACGGCCTCTTCTCGCTCCTTATCAGTGAGGTGAGCCAGTCGAGAGCTTCTTTTGGCGGTCATATGCTCGTTGCCCTTGGAGAAGGATCCTCCCATGGAGGAGAGTTGAGCTCGCCGAAGGCTAGACTCATCTGCCACCTTTCTACGCGCCTCGAGCTGGCAATTACTTGCTGCTGGCACTTGAATTCTTTCTTGAGAAGCCAGTGATAACCCATCAGCATGTCTTGTGATGAGTTTGGTGGGAGGGGTTACCCCACAAGGCCTCTCGGCAACGAGCCCACTCGGCATCATTGAGCTTGATCAACACGCGCTCCTGGGTGTGCTCATTCGCAGTAAGGGTCAGGTGGTTCTCCGACCCATTGTTGGTGGGTGCTCCGTTGGCGGGACCATCGTTCGCGACTGGTATACCACCATTAGAGGGACCAGTACCGATGTTGTTGCGATTACCGCTGTTGTCACCTGTGTTGACGACGGCGCACATGTAGTGATTAGAGAAGTTGTTGCTTCCGCAGCTTTCAGATCCGGAGCCGTAGGCTCCATCTTCTATGGCCAGATCACCTAGATCGGATTCCCGACTGCTGTCGTTGTCCGTGTTCCCGACTGTTGCCGGGGCGTTGAGTTCGCTTAGGGTGTCGATCGACGGTGGAAACCACGATGCTGGAGCAATTGCGGGGACCATCGGCTGATCAGGAAGGCGGAGCGTGCCTAGTTTACCAACTTGGAAGCGTAAGCTTCCGATCGCCAGGCCGATCCCATCGCCCACGGACTCGAAATCCGGGCGAGTGGCCAGTGTGTGCACGGTGAAGTCAAAGGCACCAAAGAGGAGGCGAATCTCCACTGTTGCAGAGTTGTAGATCGTAGTTGATAGGGCCGAAAAAGCCGCGACATCAGCACTCCCGTTTCCCACAGACGGCGCCAATTGACCAGGGTTAAACTCATCAATGCCCATTGTTATGGACTTGGGTTTTGGAGAAGAGGGGAGCGCTAGAGGCATCAATCGGCTAGAAAACAAGCATACATGGATGCAAAGTTTACCCAGTTTTAGGCCTCGTAGAGGATCCTACTCCTGCTTGTCTGCTCTTGGAATTATCGAGGGAGTCGAAAGTTATAGGGGGTGCACAGATGCAATCTGGCGATGGTGTGGAAACTAGGGTTGTGATTGTCCTCCTCGCCTCCCCCTTCTAGCCTTTATATAGAGAGGCTAGGTCTCGGGATAGCAGGTCGAGTCGGTTACAAGTTAGGGTTTTCCCCTTTAAACTTTCTATCTTTGAGCTTGTCGTGTGTCGCAAGTAGTCGGAGTCTCCTTCGGTTACCCGAATCTTTGATTGGGCCTTGGTAACACCGTGGGCTTCTGCCAGATAGTGATTTGTATTGTTTTGGCGAGGCTCAAAACGAGGCCCACCGATATGCTGAACATTTTTCTATGGTCGGGAGGAATTTTCAATCAACTATCTGGGAATACCGATCCACTATCGGTGTCTCACGATTGCTGAATGGAAAATCGTTGAGAAAAGACTCCAAAAATGTCTTAATAGTTGGAAAGGTAAATTGCCATCCCTTGGTGGAAGACTTATACTCATAAATTCAGTACTCACCAACATGGTACTGTATATGGTCTCGTTTTTTCAACTACCAAAAGGTGTCTCGAAGAGAGTGGATTATTTTCGATTAATATTCTTTTGGCAAGGGCATAATAAAAAAGAAATATCGACTGACCAGATGGAATATGGTTTGCTGACCAAAAGAATACGGTGGACTGAACATACATGATTTGCAAGTCAAAAATACCGCGCTTCTAGGCAAATGGCTTTTCAAACTACTTACAGAAGATGGGGTCTGACAAACTATTCTATAGAGGAAATATGTTGGCTTCAAAGTTGTGTCTTAAGTGGTTTGAAAACCCGGTGATTCACACTTTTCAGCGGGACTAATGACGTCCAAAAAGCATTTCTTCTGATTTGGTGTTTTCAATATTAAGGATGGATCGCAGATTAGGTTCTGGGAGAATAAATGGATTGGCCATAGTGATGGGAACTAATCATCCTAATGTGTCTTTCAGACGAAGTCTCATAGGTCTTAGACTAGTACCTTGAAACAATCTTTTATTACGATTATCCACGATACAACTGCCGGATGGTATGGACGAGTTCAAATGGAAACTACTGGAGAGTGGTAAATTTTCTGTTGACTCAATGTATAGAGCCTTGATCCAACCTGATATTCCAGATGATTATAACAATAAAATTTGGAAGATAAAAATACCCCTTAAAACGAAGATATTAGCTTGGTATCTCCATAAGGAGGCAATTCTTACTAAAGACAATCTTGTTAAGAGGAATTGGCATGGAAGTACACAATACGTTGTCACCATAACGAGACAATCCGATATTTATTCTTTCACTGTAAATTTGCTCGTACTATATGGCAATCATCCAAGTAGCCTCTGGTTTATCTCCTCCACGCTCGGTTGTATTTGGTAACTGGTTGCATGAGATACATGATAAATACGGGACTTTATTTAGGACGAGAGCGCTCGCCTATTTGACCGCTTTGGCTATATAGAAATGACAAGATTTTTAGTAATATTGTATCTTCTTCCATGCTATCCTTCAATCATGGACTACTCCCCAACGTATAGAGTTTCGCGACTTGTTTATGGAGGGATGTACGTGATTGGAGGACACGGTGAGAAATATTTTTTTCCGACATGGATGGCAGCGTGATCTCCGGATAGATCTACCTTAGTTCGAGGCGTTTTTTATATTTTTCTAACAGGTTTTGTAATGCTGATACTTTTACTTTTATCACTTGGTGTGTGTGGTTGGTCAGCTGTGTACGTCCTAACTATGCAAAGACCGGGCACAAACATTACTTAATTAACCCATTTCAAAAAAAGAAAAAATGTAACTGAACCTCGGCCTGTGTAACGCTCATTGCCTAATTGCAGCATCTTGAGCTGGATCAACACTTACGTGTTCCATAGATATGTAGACATTTGGAAGCAGTGACTCATCTTCATTCCGGCCAACGACGAGATAATCAAATGGAGGAGGGGTTCCTCGTGTCCGGACACCTCACCGCGCCGACCTCTACGCGTCTCACACGTACACATCCGCACGCGTCGTTGCCCGTGGCCTCGTGGCGCCGCTCTATATATCTCGTCTCAATCCTGCCTGTCAAAGCACAACAACTTCTCCATTACCCCGGCGCCAGCGCATCATCTTCTAGCTGAGTTTACAAGAGAAGAAGCAGAGCGAGGTCGGGCGGCATGGAGTCCGGCAAGGAGGCCGCGGCGAACGTGGGCGCGTCGGCGCGCGCCGGCATGGAGAAGACGAGGGCCGCCGTGCAGGGGCAGGTGGACAAGGCCGCCGCGTACACGACGGGGCACAAGGAGGCGTTGGAAGTGAACAAGGAGGCGGCCAAGGTGAAGATGCAGCAGAGGGTGCACGCCGCGGAGGAGGAGAAGCAGCGCGCCATGCGCGAGAGGGCCGCCGCCAAGGAGCACGCCAGCGGCACGAAGGAGGAGGATCGCCATGGCGGTGACCACCGCCCCGAGAGCGGCCACGATGGGAAATGAGGTGCTAGCGCGTGCTGAGGCGCATGAGCCGAGCGCCGGCGGCCACTCCGACTCACCGCAGCATACATTCCTGTGTCGTAATTCTGCTGTGTGTCGTTTCTCATGCTGCTTGAGATCATGTGATGTGTAGTGTAATACAGTAGGAAGGTGTGTGTAAAAATACGATACAATTGTACTCTTACGTCCATATTATGTACTCCCTCCGTCGAGAAATATAAGACATTTTAGCTTTGTAAATCAAATGTATCCCTTCGTTCAGAAATATAGACATTTTAGCTTTATAAATCAAATGTATCCCTCCGTTCAGAAATATAAGACATTTTAGAACTTATACACTGAACGTCTTATATTTCAGAGAGAGTATAAGCTTTATCGAGGGCAACGAGCGCTCCACTAAGCAAGCCCGATTTGGTGTGATTCATCCGCAGAAGGTAAAAGAACCTTGATAGACTTCGAAATAGAGCATGAAAGACACCTCGACAAAGCGCCACACCATCGCACACTGCAGTTGAAAGGAGAGAGAGAGAGAGCAGCAGGATTGTATCGCACCAGTTTTGGTAGAGGTGTATCACGCCTCTAGAACAATGTGTTGTTCACCACTCCTAGACTACAAAAACATCGCTGCCACGGCATTCAGAAGCCCTACTGCAGCATTCGCGGACCACCTTCTTCACCCCATTTTGAGGCTGCTGCCCAAGTCGCTTCCCTTGTCCAGTCACAAACGCCGCCAACAATTTGCTATCGCCGTTGTAAGAGAACGAAAACTCTCATTGGAACATAAACCATACAGAGTTCATCATACATACATGTTGAACTTATTGTGTACGCAGAAGTGAAACGAGATAATAAGGCTATCACTAGCTCTTTTTCACTACCAATGAGCTTCCACATGTCTCGTAATTTCGTTTCGTAAATACTTGCTTCAAATTGTACTGCTGGTAGTCGACTTTTTTTTAGAAAATCCTACGTAGCCAGCCGCCCTCTGTCTCCTCCATAGATCGGTACCCCTCCTCCGGCCAGTCTCGACGATGTCGGGAAGGGTGGGGAACCTGGTCTATGAGTTTTCAGTAAAAGTAGTGTTTCAAGTTTTCTAATAGATTAAGTTAGGGTTTTGCTACCCATCTTTCTCTTGTCCTCTGCGTCAATAAACATGTCATCGTCTACAATAAGTAATTTTCAGCCCTTTGTTCAACGACAAGATCTACTTTTCGGTGTCAATGCTGGTGTTGAAAGATTACAATTCTTTAGGTATGGGCCTTCAGATCTTTCTTTGCCAGATAGATCTTGGTGTTTTTCTCATGGTTGCCGCGAGAAAGTTTGTTTCGCAATATTTGTTCCGGCTGCTACGTCCTTGATAATGGTGATTCATACTCTTGGTTCGTCAGCGACGTCGACCAAGCTGTTCGGTTACTTTTGACCAGAATATTGGGGTTGGTACTCTTGCCGATATTGCTTGATTACTTAATGGTTGCGCCCATGCACTGGTCTACAGAATTAAATATCATGTTCTTGTTCCTATGAGTCATAAATTAAATTATCGCTCCAATGCCACTGGCCCATAATGGTTTGACAAATAGAGAATATTTTGGTGAACTATTTTCTTATGTTGGCTTATCTTTTAATGTCTAAACAATTTTGTAAATTGGGTTGTGAACAAGCCTTTGAGAATTTAATGAACTCACATATCATCATCATAGTTCTTATAAACATATTTTTTATAAACATTTCAACATATGCCTTCAAAGATTTTTTTTAAAACATTTATTGAGTACATAATTTTACTAGGTGAATACACATGCGTTGTCATGGAAAAACCAAATAAAAAATAGGCACACTAAACCAAACAATATTTTGTAATGTAAAAAATGTGTATAGATCAAATGCTGATTCTCTCCCTTGCTTCCTTTAGTCGTTGTGTCTCCTTAACCATCCTCTACTTGCAACAAGATAAAAACAACTTTTCTCCTTACCTTCCCCTTCCATCATCTTTATTAACCCTTCTACTGATATTGTCATCATTTAAAAACTTTCCCATCTCGCATTACCATCACTTATCCATATTTTCCGAACTTAAACGATAACGATGTATTCTATGTCTAAAAAATAAATGAAATGTTTCGCACATACTAGGGCAGAGGCGACATGGTATCTATAATAAATAAATAGATCATCCCCACTAACTATTTCTCTCAACATGCAGCCTATCCACCTAACTAAGCATTTCTATCCAATCCAAGCCTGCCATGTCATGCAGCTCTGCCACGTAAACATGGCATGCATGCTCCGATTTTTTAGATCTTAGTGGCAGCAATTTGATTCAATGCAAGCTTTATTCCCTCACCTTCCCCTTCCCCTTCCACTCCCCTGACCATTCTTTATTAATCGCCACGATATCTCTGGTCCCTCTATTTCTTCCTCTCCCGTCTCATCTAGATGGCCACCATGACAAATACTGCTTGTGCTTGCTTGCTCGGTCGTCTCGATGTCTTCATCTGTGCCTGTCATGGTGAAAGTCAGAGCCGCAATAGTTGTTCTTCTCTTTCCCTTCAGTTCCTCTTCCTCTCCCCCTAGAGGTTTTGACCCCATTTACTTTTCGTGTCCTTATCTTCTACATGGAAAAAAATGCAGGAGTAATGATGGATTTGCAATCCCTTTTAAGTAGAGGAGCTGCTTCGTTCCAGTCTGACTCCGACAAGCTTGGCGTTCGTGCATCTAAATCTAATCCAGTTTCGGAGGTTTTTTCTGTCGGAATGTCAACACTATTTGAGGCCACAATTATCGACGCCAATTTATTTCAAGTACCAGGCGTGTCAGCCGAGATACATCTGGAATACTCGATGTTATGGCTTGGCTACGGTTGCTGCTTGCTCGATGAATTCGCATCCCTAGACGAGTACAACTTCCACGGTTATAAGGGCAGCCACAATGTTGCTATAGCTAAATCTGACAAAAAGCTGAATTTGGCTTCACCATGCAATTTGGCTAGAGCTCCACAACGTAGCTATTCTAAATTCCTGCACCATACGGTCCCACCGCTGATAAGAATAGCCTTATTTTTTGTCTAAGATATGAGAGCAGATGACACATGTCACACACAGGTTGGCTAATCAATTTGGAACCACATTTGGCATCGGAGCACCCTCTTGCTCCGGTTCCCTCTTTTGCTCAATTTAGAACCACCTCTACAGCGTAGGGAACTAGTTCCAAAAGCCAAAAAGCAAATATGGAACCACTTTTGGCTACACATTGTGGGTGCCCTAAGCTGCTCTTATTCCCCAAGCATGTTGATGTGTTTATTAATATCCCGCGTTAGAATGGATTTAGCCTTCTACCGATTTCCAGGTACCAGATTCGACATGTGTGGATTTAAATGGAGGAAGTGATCAACTCTTTTTTTTCATCCGCACCTATTTGGCTGCAACATCAGAGAACACTAACCTTTTTTTCCACTACAAGATACAGGATAATCTGTTGTAGTGTTTTTCATGTTCTTGCAAAGGCCAAGTTGGATAATAGTATATGAGTTTCCGTAATGATGCATAAGCCAGTCCTCCTCCTATCTTTATCTGTCAGCTTCATTTTCTCTGTCAGGTTCTTGATAACTTTTCCCTGGAATTCTGTTTTTAATCATCTGTTGTTTGCAAGAAGGCCATCACTACAGATTTAGCAAAATCAAATTTCGTGTGGGGGCTGGAGCATATCATCGCAGAATTCCTTTTGTCTACTCATATGAATTGAACTGTTTTGTCTAATCATACTAAATGGAAGGTATTACTCTATACATTTTTAATGGATTTGTATTATTGTGGTGCTAGCTGGAGCTAGCTTATGGCAGCACTACTGTCTTCTTAATTTCAACCATATCATGATTTTTGCTATATGCCCAGTGATATTTGGTGTATATACATGTAAGCTTATCGTGATTGAGTTTCCCTAAATTAATATGAGGTATACCTTTGCTGCTTTGCATGATGAGCTTTAGAATCCAACAAGATATTAGCCAAGGACTGATATTTTGTAGTAAACGAGTTATACAGAGAAGTGCAATACTTATTTCTCTTTGTTTAGCAGTACCGATTTGAAGAACTATTGTTCTTTGTCGAGAAAAGGAACCACTATACTTTCCGAGCGCTCACCGGAATTTTACGAGCGCTCACCTGAATTCACTTTCCGATTCATATAGAGCTATATCCACTAGAATGTTCAATGAATTCCAAATTACTATTCAGGTCATCTTAATTTTTTTGTTTATTCAGATAAGAAGTTTCATTGTTATGTTCCCCTGATTTTACTATGATTGGAAGATTGTTGCCTGTTCAATGCAGAGCTCTCTACGTTTACTTTGTATTAACCTATTCCTGTACAGTTGCATAATAATATGATTAAAGCTGACACTCCTACATAATGAACATACTCTCTTGCTAATCCAACAGGCTTGAAGGCCACAAGAAGTGGATAAATTACACACGAATTTCAAAGCCTTGACATCCTATTCCGTTGCTACACCAAATTTCTTAGTGTCAGCTAAGAATCCCGCCGCAACGCGCGGGGTATCATCTAGTTAAATGTGTTGTTACGAATCATGAAGATGCACATGTTGTAATGACAATGATTGTCTCTCCTTAATCGGTTAATCTACTAAGCTAACGTGTCCTACAAATTAGTTTTGTACGGCGGCCTAGGAAGTTAGATCGGGCCCTATAAAAACGGAGGAGGTGACATCTAACTGCATGCAGAGAATCTTTTCACGATCTGAAAATTCAAAATATAACATCTCTTAAACCATTGATCCGATTGATAATCCGTTTTTACCGCTGAGTTCGTCTCGATGAGTACTTTAAAACAATATCCCATCTTGATATGTTTTGTCGATATTTTCCATCATCAGTTGCCAGATTACTGTACTATAGCTACCTTATTGATAGTTAACCGTTATCAGCCAAATAATATATAGTCCCCAGATAATTTTTATATGTTTCTAACGGTAGCAATGATTTATTTGTATATAAAGTAGGTATTTGATCCATTATAAATCGCTAAAATATTGTATTACCATTATATACGGCTTATATTGTTGAGAAACAAACTTTGGAAACCTTTAATAATCATTTGATTTTAACCTAGTAACCAGTTTGACTTTATGTAGTAACCAACTGTCAGTAATCTGATAACTAAAGTCGAATTAAAAGTTACTAAAATATAGCAATATGGGATCTAGTTTTAAAGATGTCGATGCGGAAAAATTAACCATGAAAACGGATCTGAATTTCAAATTACGGTCTAAGAGATAAAATATTTTGAAGACTAAAACTAAAAAGAATCATACGTGGCGTCTGGCCCACATGCATGCATACATGACTGAGTTGCCATATTAATCCGTGTCCAGAAAAAGTTAATCTGTGACACGTCTCCTATATAGCACGGTCTCTCCTTATTACCCCGATGGCAATAAAGATAACTTGTCGGTGACCCTAGGAAACACATAAAAATATTCGCGTATTATTGAGAAAATCAAACTACCATAAAAACTTAATTAATTAAAATGTTTCTGCTCCTTACAGTTCTTCTATTTCATGGAACTATGCACAACGGTACACGGTGATTTTCCTTCTACAAATTTAATTGCAGTAACCTTCACTAGAAAATTCACACGTAATTTTCCTCACCATTTGCTACAGCAGCTCCGAAGCTCAAAGAAATTATTAATCGTTTCAAAGCTCCAACTCCAATGACCATCAGGCCATTTTTAGTAAGCTTTTACTCAATTTATTATCCATAGACTATTTGAATGAATAATGAATATCAATATGAATGACTTATTGTTCTAGATATTTATAAACAACAATCTCGTTGGTACACGATCCCATGACAAAATCATTTGCCTCGGTTGCCTCCTCGTTCTTCCAATGTGTATGTACCACATATTTCATTTGCAACAATATGACATATGCTGACCTAATATGCAAATGAAAGAAAACATTTACCAGCAAGAAAAAAATATCTTATATTATGAAACGGAGGGAGTAGTATAATCCACTCCAAACCTACATACTAAAAGATCTAGATACACTTCACAAAACTAAAATATCTTATATTATGAAACAGAGGGAGTAGTATACAAATGAGTGTATACTCCCTCCATTCACCTATACTTCACGTTCTGGATGTTTCAAAATTTTCTGAATTAGTTCGCGTTCTGTACTTTTTGCCCGTTGATTCCCTAGTCTTCCCCATTCGACCCCCCGGTGCGTTAGGGAAGCCACAATGTTGGCATGGCCATATCTGACACAACTAGCAATTTGGCATCAATGTGATATTTGGCATGAGCTCCACAACGTTGCCATAGCCAAATACATGCACTGTGGGTCCCAACATGAATAAAACCATATAGACAAAGAGTGTTCACACCAACTCAACCCGTTGGCATTGGTAGAGAAATAATCTTCTATAGGGAGGAAGGAATTTGGCATCGGAGCAAGAACTTGCTTCGGTTCCCACTTTTTCTGGTTTTGGAACTACCCTCACAATGTAGGAAACTAGTTCTAAAAGATTAAATGCCAATATGGAACTACTTTTGGTTACAAATTATGGGTGCCCTTAGGAGGTCCCCTCGAATCTTACGCCTTCTGCCTTCACTTCGTGTACTTATGCCTCACATCCCTCGTCTACTCCCGTGCGTGTAAGAGCACCTCCACTCGTTGGACGTTCCCAGACCGAAATCTGACGCTATTTACCGCCGGAAGGATGTAACTTTCGATCTGGTAATGGCAGTTCTCCCACTCGCGTTCCTAGGCGTGGTTCCCATATGACACGAAATCGGCGACACATTTGAATATTTTTTGTTCCCGCCAGCGAAATCTCGCCCAAAGGTGTTCGACATAAATATGCCCTAAAAGGTTCGACGAACAATTTATTACAAAAATAGAATGAAGACCGGTGGTCATTCATCGATGGGGATGGCCTCCTCTGGCGTGTCAGGTGCGACGGGATGGGCTCCTCGGCCAGGACAGGGACAGCCGACGGATTGGAGGAGGTAGAGGCAAAGCTCGGCCAAGGAGTGGTGGCCGAGATGGTAGGCGCCGGACTCAGCATGTTGGTAGTGACGTCCTCGTTGAGAATGGCGGTGCGGCACGCCATGTGCCAGGCCTTGACCTGGGGGCTCATCGTCGAGCTGCCTTCGTCGCCCAAGAGGAACTGGAGGTATGTGTTCCTCTTCTTGGCAGCGAAGTTCGCCTTGAGAAGGTCAAGCTTCCTGGCTTGGTTCTGCAACAGCTGCGTCCACCTCTCCTTGTCCTTCTCCTCCCTCTTCATGGCATGGGCCTTGAAGTCGGAGATGCACTTTCTCGATCAACGAGTGGAGCCGTTCAGTGAGCGGTCCTATAGCTTTCATCATCTTCGCCTTCTTCTAGCCGACATCCGACCTTCCTTCACTGGCAGCTGGGGGAGCCTCCGGGTTGTACACTCTGTCCTTGTTCTTGGCCAGGCTCACGCCAGTGTCCACCCATTTCGGGCCATGCTGAATCTGTTGGAAATATGCCCTAGAGACAAATAGTAGTAAGGACTATTATCATATTTCATATAGTTTATGATTAAGTTTTATATCATGCTATAACTGTATTGAGTGGAAACATCAATACACGTGTGATATACAAACAACCAGGGGTTACCAGTGAAACTCTAGTCACTAGTTCATTGGTCAACAGATGATCATGTTTCCTGATCATGTGGCATTTATGCCAGTTGGAAATGAGGTCATCTCATTCGGAGAATGAGATGATGAACCAATACCCAACCTAAACATCATGACCCGATCATGTCACGAAGTTCAAGTTACGATGATTAGAAATGGATCCTCGTAGCCTATTCCTTAGACCGTGAGGCTATATCAATCACTGTCTCTCGAGAGTGCTTAGATAGCATCAAACGCCATCTGATGCAATAATAAGGTGGTTATAAAGGTGTGTTCAGGTATTCGGAGGAAACTGTAGAGGCAATATTGAAGGGAATATGCCCGAGAGGCAATAATAAAGTGGTTATTATCTTATTCCATGTTTATGATAAATGTTTATTTTACATGCTATAATTGTATTGATAGGAAACGTCAATACATGTGTGTTTAATAAACAAAAAGGGTTCCTAGTTATGCCTCTCTTATAGAGTAGCTCGTTGATTAACAAGATGATCAAGGTTTCCTGATCATGGACATTGGATGTTGTTAATAACGAGGTCACAACATTGGTGGAATGATGTGATGAACATTCATCCGAAGTATAGCATTACGATCAAAGTCATTATGTTTATATTGCTATAACATCATACGAAGTAATCTTTATCCTTAGACCATGAGATCATGTTAATTGCTAACACCGGAAGAGTATCTTGATAACATCAAACGTCACACCGTAATAGGGTGACTATAAAGATGGGTTAAGTTCTACGAAGGTGTTATGTTGAGGCTCATAGATCAAGAGTGGAATTTGTCAATCCCGATGATAGATAGATATACTCTGGGCCCTCTTGGTGATATCACATTAAGATAGCTTGCAAGCAAGTGATGTGATCACTAGAATTTTATATCATGGGAACGAGAAAAGAGTGCATGTCGGAAACGAGATCAAACTAGGTATGGAGATATCGATGATCGAATCTCGGACATGTAATATATCGCGAGACAAAAGGATTTAGTTACTATCGTTAAAGGTTCTCACGATCACAGAAGTCATCGTTGAATGTGTAGGAGTCGGTATGGATCTCCAGGTCCCGCTACTGATTATTGATCGGAGAGGGGTCTCGATCATGTCTGCATTATTCGCGAACCGTAGGGTGACACACTTAAGGGATACCGAGAACATTTGGAGCACATATGTTTCAGATAAAGATTTAAGAAAGCGCTGGAATTATTTCAATAGATACCGAAACTATTTCGGTTGAAATTGCTGAAATTGGTTCTGCATGTAATATTGAAATGTTGCAGGGGGTTTTATGTGAATGTTTGTTAATTAAAGTAATTAAAAAAATCTGAATAAAAATAATAAAAGAGTTTTATTAAATGAGAGAGCATTAAATTTGGAGAAATTTAATGCATTTAAAGTGGAGACTTTAAAAGGGAATGTGAAGAGGCATTTTAATGTGGAGGGGTTACCACCACATGAATGGAGGAGGTGAAGAGACACCTCCTCCATGCGCCGGCCATGAAGGAGGGGCACCCCCCTCCTCCTATAAAAGGCCACCCTCTCCTCACTTCTCATACACACCTCCTTGTGAAGGATCTCTCTCCCCCTCTAGTATTATTCCCCCATGGTCTCGGATTAGCGAGATACATGTTCCCGGTGGCTTTATCTGGAAAAGAGTTGCTGCTTCCGCTGCTTTGCTGGAGCGAGGGACGGAGGTTGTCGGGGTACCGGACGTGTGTGCGATCACGGATGCACCGCTGCTTTGCGGTGCTGGACTTGGTGTTGCTGGAGCTAGATCTGATGGACGTGCTGGAGCCGGACCTGCTGGACTTCCTCACGATCTTGAGATCGGCAAGTGTATGACTACATCAACCACAAGTTCCTACTCGTTAACAAAGCTCGTTGTCTTCGAGGGTAAGTTCTCATTGGATGTATGTCCACCCGTTGCTTTGTACCTAGTAGATAGATCTTGGCATGTAGTTCACATCGTAGGAAAAATTTCGTTTTCTATGCTGCGGACCCAATAGTGGTATCAGAGCCTGATCTATGCGTAGGTGCTTTGCACGGGTAGTACGCATATGTTTATATGTGGGCGATGATGATCATGTTATTGCATCTTCCATGTATTTTGGATATTGGTGGCATAGTGGGATGAAGCGGCCCGGACCAACCTTACATGTCATCGTACATGAGACCGGTTCCACGACTGACATGCAACTTGTTTTGCATAAGTGGTTGGTGGGTGTCTGTCTCTCCTACTATAGTCAATATCTGATTTACAATGAGTTGCTAATAACTTGGTTATCCTCGTTGTGGTTCATGTTCGTAGGTGAGAACGGTTCTATCTCTGAAAGCCCTAAGCCACATAAAACTTGCAATTGATAAATTAGAGGCGTCTAGTTTAGATCGTTGCTGGGCTAGTGTCTTGATATGGTATTGTTGTAAGTAGATGTATGATAGATACTCTTACAACACACTCAACGTGTAAGTTCCAGAGACCTTGGCCTTACACACAAAGGAATGATAGAGATCATACCACGATGCAAGTGATAGAGATCAAATGCATGGACCATATCATCTCACTTTACACATTAGATGTTAACATCTTATACTGCTAGTTTGGCGCTTTTGGTAGCATTATAAGATGATCCCTCATTTAAATATCAAGATAAAATGTGTTCTTCCTTAAGTATGCACCGTTTTATGGATCGTGTTTCGAGACATCACGTGATGATCGGGTGTACTCGAATCTACGCTTTCATAGGAATGGGTGTAAGACCGTATTACACACGCGAATACTAAGGTTCTTACTTGGCGAGCCTAGCATGTACATACATGGCCTCGGAACACGGACCGAAAGGTTAAGCATGAGTCATATAGTTGATATGATGCCCATATAGATGCTCGCCTTTGAAGCTACATCAACTCACGTGATGATCGGACTTGGTGTAGTGGATTTGGTTCATGTAATCACCAAAAAGACACGAGGAATGTCGTTTTTGAGTGGGAGTTCATTAGTAATTTGGATTAGTCGAACTCAATTTGTCATAAATTAAATCAAAGTGAATTTGCATTGTAGTCATTTGCATTCGTTTTCTACCTTAGGCTTAGTTTTTATTTGAGATAATAGAACTATAGAATTCTAGATATTTACTTTACGAACTAGTATCGTATTGTTTTGAATGTCAATTTAAAGTTTATAAGTCATATTGCAAACTTTCAGCAAACTCTATTTACTCCATGAAGTTTAATAAGTAGTATTAAATCAAGAGTAAGAATTCCAATGTTAGTATCTAAAGTATCATGTTTGCCTCCATGATTATTGATATTCAAAAAGTTGTTTTAATATCAAGATTATATTGGAGCTCAAAATTGTTTCACAAACCATCATGTGTGAAAGATATTGTGATATCTGAAACAATGTTTTTTTGGTTGCATTATGATAGAGTATAATTTAGCAAAATACATGTTCTCATATTGTATGAGAATTTGTGAAGGATGGAGATGCTAGGCATCCGAATCTACCAAAATGGTTTTGGGAACTGATATTATACTCGTGATTCTTCCTTATAAGCTATAGTAGCTTGATCATGAAAGTTGTCATGATAAGGATGAATAGAAGATGTAAGTAAAATGTTTACTACACTAATAGATTACTAAAGAATGAATTTTTGAAAGAACACCAAACATTTGATGATGGTGATCCACTTCAAAGTGCAAGTCCAAAGGTATTAGTATTTGACTATATACGCTATGTACCATGTGTCATGTTGATGACACCACTATTGATGTTGATAGATTCTTTTAAAAGAAAAGGAATTGCTGAAAGAGAATCTATAAAATATTTGGCAGAAAATAAAAGGTTGGAGATGTCCAACTTAGGTATATAGAAGATATACATGTTATGGCTGTATTCCTTGCTTGTTAAACAATGTGGTTCTTAGGTATTGGATACCGGTATTGGATACCGAATTGGTTGGTATGAAGTGTCATACAGGACAACGCAATTCATGAACTACAATGGCCTAAGTAACTAGCAAGAGAATGAGTGATGATGTTCATCGAAAACAAATAAAGTCTTATTGTGTTTTTCGTTGTCATCAAACCAAGCCTTCAAGATTTGTTTAAATAATTGTTATTTTGCTCCGGTATTATGAGAACAATGGATGTTCAAATAATTACCGTATTCCATAAAGGATGGATGAACTTTTACAAGTCTAGTTGGAGAAATCACATCCATAAACACTATTGCTAAAATGTCGCAAGACAAATGATTGAAAGATCACTTATGAAGTGACATCGTTGTTTAAATTATATTTGAAAGAAAACATGAAGAAACTCCATGTTGATGGATTTTTTGAGTCTTTGATTTTGATCAATTGACGCATCTGAGACTTTCCTCGAGATAACTGAAACTCCGTCCATAGGCCAGAGAGGAACGGATGACTAGCTTATTGGAAATTGTGCATGCTGATGTGCATAGTCCATTATGTGTAGCCATATGCGATGGATCTTTTTGCTTCATATGCTTTCTTCAAAATTTGAGTGAATATATCTGTATATTTACTTAATAAGGAAGAAGTATGAAACATTTGAAAGTTGTTCAAAGACTTTCAAGATGAAGTGAAAAATCATTGTAACAAGAAAATAAAAGAGTTTATGATTTGATCGTAAAGGAAGATATTTGAGTTACATGTTTAGCAAGACACCTAAGATTTGAGGAATTGTTCCATGAATTTGGATTTCCCGGTAAACCATAGGAGTATGGCATATTCGAGAGATGAAATCAAACCATGTTTGACATGGTAAGATCAAAGGTGTCATTTATAAAACTGCCATTATGTTCTAAGGATTGAAGCTTTAGAGACTACCGCTTTTACACTGAAAAGAGCACCATCGTGATCCATTGAAATGACACCATATGAATTATGGTTTGGGATAAAACCCGAATTGTCTTTTCTTAAATTTTGGTATGATATGCATAAGTAAAATGTTTACAACCAAAGTCGGATGAGCACGTCTTTGTAGGTTATCCCAAAGAATTTCTTGGGAATTTCTCCATAACACCGAGGACAAAAGAGTTTGTTACTTGGAACGTCAAGTTTATTGAGAAGGAATTTTTCATGAAAAGTTAAGTGGGAGGACAATAGAACTTTGATAAGGTTGTTGAACCTTAGTTATATGTGCTAAGTAGCGCAGCGTCGGAAAGTGTCCCGGTGGCTGCCACAATGCTCATGGCTCTCGCGATTACAAAAGGTGTGATCTCGGAGATTAGAGTTCCTATAGAACCGTGTGGGTCGGTAAGAATCAAATAGTAAGATTTGATAAGCAAGTCGTTATTGTTTTGACAATGATGAACCGACTACATGCAAAGAAGCGATGATGGGCCCTGACTCCATAAAATGACTAGAAGTCATAGAATCCGTGATAGTATCCATACACGAGAAATCAAGTTTCTGAACTTGGAAGACCCTCCAGAAAGGCATGAAGCCTATCGGTCGTGTTTGGATCTATAAAGAAATAAGACATGGATGTTTAACATCTATGAAATAGTTGACATGTCGGAAAGAAGTTTACGACAATGTTCAAGGAGTTGACTATGACAAGATTTCATCTTTCATAGCGATATTTAGTCTTGACGGATTAATGTAGCAACCACTACATATAATTTGGTATATGGTAATTGAATAAACAAAACAATGTTCTTCTAATAGAACGGTTACCTAGGACGTGTACATGACACGGTCCAAAGGGTTTTATTAATTCAAAGGGTGCTAAAAGGGCATGCAAACTTCAATAGTTGAAGTAAGCATAGCGGAGTTGGAATCTTCACCATGATGAAACTGTTAATAGAGTTTAAATTCATCAGAGATGATGAAGATGCTTGCATTTGCAAGAAATTAAGTGGGAGCACTGAGACATATTTCTAATACATTATGTAGAGGACATATTGTTGATTGGAAATGATGTATCTTGTATTGACACAAGTTAAGAATTTCCTTAAAATAAGATTTCGATGAAAGACTTGGGCAAAACCGGAATATTAGGCATCAATATCTATATGGATAGATTAAGGCGCTAATATGGTTATGCTAGACATACATATATGAGATATTGAAAGGGTTCAATATGGAAACAACAAGAAAGGTTCTTGCTGCATGGAAAGGATTGTATCAAAAATTCAAGTGTTTTAACACTTGGTGAGTAAAATCACATGAAGATTTTGATCGATTATACCATGATATGTATATATCCAGAATGTCCTATGCTCTAAATGTTATGAGCACATACCAGAATGATTCATGAGATGATCATTGGACGATAGTAAAGATATTATTATGAGCTTTGGAAGAACTAAGAATATATAATGTATAAGTGACAAATAGTTAAAGGTAGTTCATTTTAAAGTGTTACATTGATACTAGTTTTGTCACAAGATACAAATTAAATTTATCTCAATTTAGACTATGGGTGGCACAATGTAATAGAAAGGATGTTCCATGATGGATTTGGATGAGTTCCAAAGTTGAGACATTGTGACGGATACTGCAACAAAAGGCTAAGTATATGACTGCTATAGTAGCAGCATAGGAGGGCATTTGTGTTAAGTAGTTTGTTATCAAACTAGGTGTGGTTCAAAGTGGGCTAATATTATAGAGATATATTGTGTGACAATAATATCAACATATTTTAACCGGAACGAACTAAAGGTCTCACCAAAGGACCAAATTTATACAATGCCATCTCATTTGAGAATGAGTGATGCGTAGAGACGCAAAGACATGCAAATACACACGGACCTGAAACTGTCAGATCCAGAGATTATGTTAACCACTAGCAATCGCGTATATGCAACACCAGAAAGCCATAGGTGTTCAATACGCAAAGTTTTTCAAACTAGATTATTGACTCTAGTGCAAGTGGAGACTGAAGGGAATATGCCCGAGAGGCAATAATAAAGTGGTCATTATCTTATTCCATGTTTATGATAAATGTTTATTTTACATGCTATAATTGTATTGATCGGAAACGTCAATACACGTGTGTTTAATAAACAAAAAGGGTTCCTAGTTATGCCTCTCTTATAGACTAGCTCGTTGATTAACAAGATGATCAAGGTTTCCTGATCATGGACATTGGATGTTGTTAATAACGAGGTCACAACATTGGTGGAATGATGTGATGAACATTCATCCTAAGTATAGCATTATGATCAAAGTCATTATGTTTATATTGCTATAACATCATACGAAGTAATCTTTATCCTTAGACCATGAGATCATGTTAATTGCTAACATCGAAAGAGTATCTTGATAACATCAAACGTCACACCGCAACAGGGTGACTATAAAGATGGGTTAAGTGCTACGAAGGTGTTATATTGAGGCTCATAGATCAAGAGTGGAATTTGTCAATCCCGATGACAGATAGATATACTCTGGGCCCTCTTGGTGATATCACATTAAGATAGCTTGCAAGCAAGTGATGTGATCACTAGAATGTTATATCATGGGAACGAGAAAAGAGTGCATGTCGAAAACGAGATCAAACTAGGTATGGAGATACCGATGATCGAATCTCGGACATGCAATATATTGCGAGACAAAGGGATTTAGTTACTAGCGTTAAAGGTTCTCACGATCACAGAAGTCATCGTTGAATGTGTAGGAGTCAGTATGGATCTCCAGGTCTCGCTGCTGATTATTGATCGGAGAGGGGTCTCGATCATGTCTACATTATTCACGAACCATAGGGTGACACACTTAAGGGATACCGACACCATTTGGAGCAAATATGTTTCAGATAAAGATTTAAGAAAGCGCTGGAATTATTTCAATAGACACCGAAACTGTTTCGGTTGAAATTGCTAAAATTGGTTCTGCATGTAATATTGAAATGTTGCAGGGGGTTTTATGTGAATGTTTGTTAATTAAAGTAATTAACAAATTTCTGAATAAAATAATAAAAGAGTTTTATTAAATGAGAGAGCATTAAATTTGGAGAAATTTAATGCATTTAAAGTGGAGACTTTAAAAGGGAATGTGAAGAGGCATTTTAATGTGGAGGGGTTACCACCACATGAATGGAGGAGGTGAAGAGACACCTCCTCCATGCGCTGGCCATGAAGGAGGGGCACCCCCCTCCTCCTATAAAAGGCCACCCTCTCCTCACTTCTCATACACACCTCCTTGTGAAGGATCTCTCTCCCCCTCTAGTATTATTCCCTCATGGTCTCGGATTAGCGAGATACATGTTCCCGGTGGCTTTATCTAGAAAGGATTTGCTGCTTCCGCTGCTTTGCTGGAGCGAGGGACGGAGGTTGTCGGGGTACCGGACGTGTGTGCGATCACGGATGCACCGCTGCTTTGCGGTGCTAGACTTGGTGCTGCTGGAGCTGGATCTGATGGACGTGCTGGAGCCAGACCTGCTGGACTTCCTCACGATCTTGAGATCGGCAAGTGTACGACTACATCAACCACGAGTTCCTACTCGTTAACAAAGCTCGTTGTCTTCGAGGGTAAGTTCTCGTTGGATGTATGTCCACCCGTTGCTTTATACCTAGTAGATAGATCTTGGCGTGTAGTTCACATCGTAGGAAATTTTTTGTTTTCTATGCTGCGGACCCCAACAAATATATGTCAAGAGCGGGATTTGTCCGTCCATGTGACGGGAAGATACTCAAGGGCCCACTCGGAGAAGTTATATCCAATAGCTGCGCAGCGTGTGATTGGATCACGGGGATATCACTTGTCGGAACGAGTCAAGTAGCATTGTTCAGTAACGAGATTGAACACGCCATGGTGATGTCATTGATCAGATCTCGGGCAATGCAAGTATCGAGTGACAAAGGGAATAAGACACGACTGTCCCGGTTTAAACGACGAAAGATCTTCGTGGAACGCACAGGGGTCACATGGCCATCCAGGTCCCTCTGTCGATCATTGGTGCGGGAGTGTCCCGACTATGTCTGGAGTGTTCCCGAACCATAGGGTATCACGCTTAAGGGCTTGATGATGCTTAGAGAGCATTTATAGGATCGGTAGAATCGCCAAAGGATAGTAGAGAGAGAAAACCGGAAGGGTTTCGGTAAGTCCGGAGGATGTCCGGAGTGGAGGTGGAAGGTGTTCCATGGCCACGGAGATTGAATAATATGTGAATGAATGTTAAATGTTGATTTAATCATTTATTCATAATTATTTAATAAAGAGAAAAATCAATTTAATGGTCAAAAGCTTAATGGGCCAATTCCCGGAGGGGAGAGGGCCCATTAGGGAAAGGCAAGAGGGGAGAGGGGCCAAGGGGTGGTCGGCGGCCCTATTGGGCCAGCCCCTTGCGTGGGGCCCATGAGGGGGTGGCGGGCGGCTCCTCCCCCTACCTCCTCCTCTCCTTTAGTCCCACCCCGGGACTTTGAGGGAGGTAGTACCTCCCCTCCCCCTATATATAGTGGGGTATTTGGCCTAGAAAAATACACCAAAAATCAATAAAGGTCTCCCCACTTTTGGGAGGATCTCTAATTGATATTTTCTCTCTCCCCTTCTCTCTCTCGTGACCGTGGTCCCAAGTCTGGACTGCGTGAGCGAGAGACATCTTCACCGCGGAGCGCCGTCGCGCTGCGGGATTCGGATCCGGGACCTCTACTTCCGCAACTGCTGCTGGATCGGGGAAGCGGGAGTCATCGTCAGGCACCGGATGTGTGTAAATCCCCGCGAGGTGTCACACTTGAGGCACTCAAGTCGTTGGAGCTAGAAGGAGCGCAAGGACTTCATCACGACCTTGAGGTCGGCTTCGGCTCGTTTACATCAACCATGTTCTCCTGAGTGTTGACAACGCTTTTCGGTCTTCAAGGGTAAGTTCGTGAAAATCCCCTCCCATTACTGTATTACTAATAGATAGGTCCTGGCAGCTTCAGGGGTTCAGGGGCGTAGAGTAAAATTTATTGTTTTTATGCGCGGAACCCCTACAGTGGTATCAGAGCTAGATCTATGCGTAGTAATGCTAGTACGGGTAGAACACACGGGATGTAGCGTGTGGGAGTTGATCTTTTAGTTGTTACCCTCCCACGTGTACTTGTGTATACCGCAGTAATGCTTGATGAAGCGGCCCCTAACCGACTTTATGCGTTCATTCGCGAGACTGGTCCACGCTTGACATACGGCTTGTACCGTATAAAGTGGCTTAGGGGGGTGTCTATCTCTCTCGCATTAGTTGGTATACCATTTGCAACGGAGGGCCCCGAAAGGGGTGTAGTAGAGACAACTACTTGATCAACGTTGTGTTGAAAGTTCGTAGGTAAGAATGGTTCTTGTGCGAAAGCCCATTCAGCCATGTAAAACATGCAAAGATAAAGTAGAGGCGTCTAACTTTGTTTTATAGGGGGGCATTGCTTTGTGATATGGTTGTGGCAAAGGTAAAGTAATTACCTTTTGTTACATAGTAGTATACAGTCACGGTAATAACAAACTACCACGCCGGAATGACACCGGTACACTGGTGTCTACGGCGCCGGAACCCGGTGACGGCGGATGGAGATCACGACGTGAAGGACCATATCACATAGCATTTACATTAAATGTTATTGTTTGTATGTCTTATTGTGTGCTAGTATTAGATACTCGATGGTAGCCTAATAAGATGATCCCTGTTAAAATTACCAACGATTGTGTTCCTCCTTAGTGTGCACCACCAAGAAAGTTCTTCGGTATGAGGCGATCCAGGGTTACATGCCTGGGTGTCAGACATATCTACGTTCACATACAGTGGGTGTAAGCCATGTTGCACAGCGAAAACACTAAGGTTGAGTTGGCGAGCCTAGCATGTACAGACATGGCCTCGGAACGCGGATGGTCGAAAGATCGAGCACGAGTCGCATGAATGATGTGACCGACGTTTAGTGTCCACCCTTGAACCCACATTGATGGCCGTGATGATCGGGGGAGATGTGGCTGATAGGGGTCATGTTATCACTAGGAACCCTTTTAGGGATTGGTGTTTCTGAGTGGAGTTATTATTAACTCATTTAATTATAAACTTAGTCTAAATTCCTTTTGCAATTATAAATGTAGAAAATGGTTCTTCCCGAGATTACCTTTCCTATCGACGATTGGTTAAAAGGAGAAAAGCTCAAGTTAGATGGGTCCAACTTTTCTGCATGGGTCATACGCCTATTTGATCTCCTTGGGGAGAACAATGTAGCTGACTACATGACCTGCGAGATGTATTTGGAGTCACCCTATTTTCATGAGATCCAGGAGCAGCGGGATCTGCGTTATCATCGTCGTGTGATGGCCACATTCATATGAGTGACCATGCGCCTCGGAATGGAGGATGGGTATGGCCAATAGTGGGGAGTCTCAAGCCCCGGGTGGTCATGGCACATCTGAGAGCACATTTCATGGAATAAATGCGCATGTGGGAGTATGAGCTGATGGGGGACTTCCTCTCCATAAAGATGGAGGAGGGCTCCTCACCGGATGAGCACTTATTGCGCCTCTACGATGCGTACATGAGTCTGGCATACTACCTGGACAACTGGTTCTCAAGCTCATTTGCGATGGGAGTTGTGCTACGGTCGCTTCTTCCAAGCTTCCAAGCACAAGCCAGGATCTGCGTTATGAGAGGTGACACGGAAACACTGGATTTCCTCGAGTTCATATCACATTTCAGAAATGTGATAGATGAACCCAACATCGCTAGAGTCGTCAACAACAAAGGTATATATTTGATATACAGTTTTATAAATATTATAATCTTGCAAACACATTGCAGTGTTAAGTATATCTGATACTTGTTCTGTTTTATTGAAAACAGGTCCTTCTGCATGAGAGGTGCTTGCTGGAGAGGAGGTGACGTTGCGTGTTGATGGCGAGCATGATGATGACGGCCGACGACACTCTCCCTCGACATTTATCATTTAGTTTATGTTTAGGATGATTAATGTAATCAAGAGATTGTGAACTTCTTTAGTGTGTCTCACACTTCGTGAGACGGTTATCCATATGAGTTTGTAACAAACAGTTGTTCCACTTTTATGATGATTCTATTCGTGTTCATATCTTGTTTGATTATGTGTGAATTATCCTTGTTATTTGAAACTAATTGATAATACATGAACATTTGTAAAACATTAAAATGCCTTGTTTAAAAATACCCAACTTAATGATATTTCATTAATGAATGAAACCATTATTTAAATTCAAAGTTATGTGATAATATGTGAAAGTCATTCGATTTCTTATCACATATAAATCATGCCTAAGTTCGGCAAAATAACTTGAACACCGTGTATTACTTGAATACAAAGTGTTTAAAAAATTGTTAAAGTTAATACATATTCGATGTATTGGGTTTTAACGAAAATGGTAATTATCATTATATGATTGTTTAAATGTGCAAAGTAGTTTGCCAAAGAAAACATGCATATGAAACTATTTGATTTTATCAAAGTGTTTCATCACTAAAAGGGTATAAATATAAAAGAGAATCAAATTACTATGATTTGATCAATAGTAATGAAATTCGAACTTATAAGAATGGCATAAAAGAAATTGTGGAATGCAAAGCGTTTTGAAGAGTCAAAATGCAAAGCATCACAATGTGATATTAGATATCAAAGGGGTTGAATAGAAGGCACCAAATAAATCGTTGTGGTGTATATGTAGAGACCATTAGCTTAGAAATAGTTAGCACTCAATTAGTTTGTAGTGAACCATTTGAATTCGTAAAAGTTTTGGAGTTATTCAATATAACCAAAACAATAGCGAATAAGTCCTTATAGTGTATTCATTGAAAACTTTGAATACGAAATCCATAGCTGAGACCAAAAGGAAAGCAAGATTCGTATTGCTTGGATTTTGGTACATTCTTGAGAAAGCTCACTTCTGGAGATGTCTCTCAATTATGAAGCAAATGGAAAATAGTGTAAACACGATGAGGATTCAAAACCCTGCATCAGAGTGTTGAGAAGCGCAACGGACAGCGTTGTTGAACGATTCTCTTCACAGAAGGAAAGAATCAATGATTTTGATCATTGTGTTTTTCCCCTCCACTATTGTTTTTCACTATATGAAGTAGGATTCAAAATGTAAATCCATATCTTGTATGGAAACATTTGTGAATCACTTGTCATGATTTTTGGAATATGACATACCTACGAACTACAAACAAAATAATGGTAAACTAGAATTGTGAGAAATCCTAAAAGCAAACTTCCCTTGAGATTAGAAAGCAATTCATTGCTGAATCTCATAAGTAAAAGGTTACCTAAAATTTTCCCAAATGACTGCAAAGCCATAGTAGAAAAAGGGGTGAATGACAAAAGCACAATTTGTCAAGTATTGGATAAATTCAAATGAATTTGATTCATGTGTGCTAAATGTCAATTGGATTTAAAAATAGTAGAGTACTAGTATCTCATAGTGAATCTCCAAGTTTGATATTTGATCAAAGAATTTTGAAGTTGTTCAAAATAGTGGGAGGATATGCAATTTGCATAAAATTGAGTGGGAGCTATGAAAATCTTCCTGAAACAATATGTGATTGACATATTTTAAGTGGGAGCAATATGAGTCTGAAACTCAAATATGTAGGAACATATTTTGAGTGGGAGCTTATAAGAGTAATTCTTAAATATGTTAAGGATGAAAGGCGCAAATACTTATGAATGATGATTCATAAGATGTAGAAGTTGATAATAGGTGTATTATGATATTATGTAGTATTCCTTAAGGGATTCTGAAAAGGGTTTCAGGATAGAAGTTAATTAAGGAACTAGTCCTTAATAACTCAAATTAGGAATAGTATTAATTTTAAACATCAATGGTTGAAAGAAAAAAAAGGATGATCATCATCCACTATGTTGAGACATGGGTTCTGTCTTAGAAACCATGATGATAACTTAGCATAATATGTGATCCAAATAAGGAACGTTTGAAGGTGATTGAGTCCGAATCACAGAACGTTGAGCTAAGTTTGTCTGCAGTATCTAGTAGAGAACTGTGGACACATTTTCCAAATCCATAAAGGATAACATATCTTAAAGCATAAAGAGTTATGTTATAAGGGAATATGTTGGAAACTCTTGTAGATACCAAATAAAGTCAAGTAGGAAGCGAGGTGAACAAAACATCGAAAGTTGCACAGAGTGCACGGGAGTTTCGATGAATACATTTATAATAATAGATAAGGGTACCATCTAAAGTGTTGTATAATGTTATGGCGGGGCTAGTTCGCTTTTAACGTAGAATGATGTGTCCCAGGGCACAGTGCCCATGAGAAAGCCCTCAAGGTTGATCTAACGTCACTGTAGGCTCCTGGAATCAGGCCTCGTTCCGCTGCCATAGCGATGATGCATACACACAGATGCTATCATGTGATGATAAATTATTAATGTCAATCAAGGTGACATTAGTAAGTTGCAAAGGATTTGGGACTGTAAAGTACAGACCCAAGACTCAACCTCTTCCATGAGAAAGCATGTTCAGGGTACCGGGTATATGGTGCCAATGATTTAGAACAAAATGCAGCTAGTGTATTTGTACTCTAGTGCAAGTGGGAGACTGTTGGAAATATGCCCTAGAGACAAATAGTAGTAAGGACTATTATCATATTTCGTATAGTTTATGATTAAGTTTTATATCATGCTATAACTGTATTGAGTGGAAACATCAATACACGTGTGATATACAAACAACCAGGGGTTCCAGTGAAACTCTAGTCATTGGTTCATTGGTCAACATATGATCATGTTTCCTGATCATGTGGCACTTATGCCAGTTGGAAATGAGGTCATCTCATTCAAAGAATGAGATGATGAACCAATACCCAACCTAAACATCGTGACCCGATCATGTCACGAAGTTCATGTTACGATGATTAGAAATGGATCCTCGTAGACTATTCCTTAGACCGTGAGGCTATATCAATCACTGTCTCCCGAGAGTGCTTAGATAGCATCAAACGCCATCTGGTAAAATGGTGGTTATAAAGGTGTGTTCAGGTATTCGGAGGAAACCGTAGAGGCAATATATGTCAAGAGCGGGATTTGTCCGTCCATGTGACGGGAAGATACTCAAGGGTCCACTCAGAGAAGTTATATCCAATAGTTGCGCAACGTGTGATTGGATCACGGGGATATCACTTGTCGGAACGAGTCAAGTAGCATTGTTTAGTAACGAGATTGAACACGCCATGGTGATGTCATTGATCAGATCTCGGGCAATGCAAGTATCGAGTGACAAAGGGAATAAGACACGACTGTCCCGGTTCAAACGACGAAAGATCTTCGTGGAACGCACAGGGGTCACATGGCCATCCAGGTCCCTCTGTCGATCATTGGTGCGGGAGTGTCCTGACCATGTCTGGAGTGTTCCCGAACCGTAGGGTATCACGCTTAAGGGCTTGATGATGCTTAGAGAGCATTTATAGGATCGGTAGAATCGTCGAAGAATAGTAGAGAGAGAAAACCGGAAGGGTTTTGGTAAGTCCGGAGGATGTCCGGAGTGGAGGTGGAAGGTGTTCCATGGCCATGGAGATTGAATAATATGTGAATGAATGTTAAATGTTGATTTAATCATTTATTCATAATTATTTAATAAAGAGAAAAATCAATTTAATGGTCAAAGGCTTAATGGGCCAATTCCCGGAGGGGAGAGGGCCCATTAGGGAAAGGCAAGAGGGGAGAGGGGCCAAGGGGTGGCCGGCGGCCCTATTGGGCCAGCCCCCCACGTGGGGCCCATGAGGGGGTGGCCAGCGGCGCCTTCCCCCCCCCCCCCCACCTCCTCCTCTCCTTTAGTCCCACCCCGGGACTTTGAGGGAGGTAGTACCTCCTCTCCCCCTATATATAGTGGGGTATTTGGCCTAGAAAAATACACCAAAAATCAATAAAGGTATCCCTACTTTTGGGAGGACCTCTAATTGATATTTTCTCTCTCCCCCTCTCTCTCGTGACCGTGGTCCCAAGTCTGGACTGTGCGAGCGAGAGACATCTTCACCGCGGAGCGCCGTCGCGCTGCGGGATTCGGATCCGGGAGCTCTACTTCCGCAACTGCTGCTAGATCGGGGAAGTAGGAGTCATTGTCAGGCACCGGACGTGTGTAACTCCCCGCGAGGTGTCGCACTTGAGGCACTCAAGTCGTTGGAGCCAGAAGGAGCGCAAGGATTTCATCATGACCTTGAGGTCGGCTTCGGCTCGTCTACATCAACCATGTTCTCCTGAGCGTTGACAACGCTTTTCGGTCTTCAAGGGTAAGTTCACGAAAAGCCCCTCCCGTTACTGTATTACTAATAGATAGGTCTTGTCAGCTTCAGGGGTTCAGGGGCGTAGAGTAAAATTTATTGTTTTTATGCGTGGAACCCCTACAGAATCTTGTCAAAGATGTGGTGGAACTTGAACTCCGTGCCGGTGTCGTCCCTGTACATGCCGAGCACACGGACGAGCTGCATAGACAAGGCAAAGTGTGTCAGGACAGGCATCAAGTCGGCATAGTTTTAAGCTTGAGGTCGGCAAACACCTTGCTATCCATGCTTTCGTCGCTGACTGGTGTGCGCTCGATCTCTTCGAGAATGTCGTGCCACTTGCTACACGCCCACTGCATGAGTCCCTAGTCATTGGTCACGGCCTTCTCGTCGTGCTCCATGTGGATCTTGTTAAACTTTGGGTCCATGAGGATGTGCTCATCGAACGCCAACTTCACACGCTTCTAGTAATTATCCGAGTTGGTTTGCGCCTATGATGGGGTCCATGCTCACGACATCCATGCTTCCACGAGGCAAAGGTTCTCAAGCGTCGTCCACTTGACACGGGGCTCCGCCGTCCTTACCTTCTTCTTGCCCTTGCCCTTCGCCGCCAAGGCGCCCTCTTCGGCTTGCGTTTGGTCGGCGTCGGCCTCGGCCAAGGCATCCTCTTCGCCGAAATCTTGGGACTCGAGGCTAGGTTCAGCGGCAGTCCGGGACTGCTCTTCAATGGAGAAGTCGGTCGCTGCGGAACCGGAGGCGATCATCTCCGACATGTAAGCATCGCCCACCATTTCGCCAAACATGTTGCGGGCGTCCTGTTCGCCGAAGTGGTTAGGCGAGGAGTTGCTGCCAGCAAACGAAAGAGGACCCCGGCGCATGGCCGACGATGAGCTTGTGTACGCCGGAGAGTTGGCGTAGGGGTCGTTGATGTCGATGTTGAAGGCCAGAGGAAGAGATGTAGGGCAGGGGAAGAGCACGTTCCGGTTGAATCCGCCGTCAAACTCGGGGTAGGACGAGAACCTCTGACACAGATTCACCTGGCTCTCCTGAAACATGGCCGATGAGATCAGCGAGAACCTGGCCGGAGATCCGACGCTTGGATGGCTTCCCCAGTGTACGGCGTACTACAGGGCGGCCATCGGCGTCAGGCGTGACATCGCCGTACGCGTGGCACGCTCCGATGCCTCCCGCGCTTCACTCATATCCGACCTCGTCGTCCTATCCTTGTGGCTCTCTATTTCGATCTTCCTCCGCCAGCACTCCTTCAACCACTCGGTGTTCGTCAGGCTCTCCGGCCTCCGTGTCGGCTTCCTCGGCTGCCTCAGCTTCTTCACCTTTGATACGTCGACAGTGGATCGGGATTTGATGAAACCCTTGGGCGGCATGGTGGACTGGAGCTCGGGGAATAGCGGGAGATGTGGCGGGGTATGGAGAAAAAAGGCGGGAGGGGGGATAAGAAAGACGGGAACTTGGCCTTGAGTCACCAGCAAGGTTGGTCTGCCCGGTTTTTCACTGCGTCCGGCGTTCCCAGGCGGTTCCCAGCGCCCTGGGTTCGGCCGGAAACCGCTGGATGAAAGTTAGGCCAAATCCAGACCAAATCGGCTTACTGGAAACGCGACTGGGCGAAATTTCACCATCCAGACAAAAAAATCATCCTAGAAACGCCCTCCTAAAAACGCGAGTGGAGATGCTCTAGCTCCCTAGACTCGATTGACGACGAGCTTGTTCCCAGTTTCAACGGTGCTCAAAATTTTGGACGAAAACTGGCGCTTAATTTTCCAAGTGATTGCAAAATTTCGAAGCTAAACCTACTTTAAGCTCACTTGTTTTAACTGGAGAAAATATGGCACGTAAACCTGTTTTCGCACGCGGAGAGGGAGAGAGCGCGGACAAAAGGAGGAAAGAGAGCGTAGTTGGCCATGCAATGCAATCAATTCCATAGGAGGCGAGCAATCAATGCGCAATATATACTGTAACTAGTAATATTATTATGTTTAGAAAATAGTTAAATGGTGTTGATAAAAAATCTAAAAACAGGAATCAGATTGGTGTTTCAGCTTTATGTTAGGCTATCTGGCGATGCAGAAATGATATTGTCTTTTAACAATTCAATATCGTTTAATATTTTGCAGGTTATTCACATGGTAGCACAATAGGTACAACTATGGGTTTTTCTCCAGCCGCAAGGCCAGCGGGATATTATACTAGGTGCAGCCGTCTCGTGATGGTCACTCAAGATATCTTCAGTCAGTCGTTCTGGCGGTATACTTGTAGACTGCAGGATGTTTAGTCTTCATATGCTTCTTTTGTTCTGCTGATTGATGCATGTATCAACTTTATACGATCTGTGATTTGTGAACCTTTTGGTTAATACTTCTTAATAAAAGGTTGTGTGTTAAACCAATGCAGAGGCCAGACCTTTTCGAAAAAAAAAGAGGCGGTGCGTCGAGGACCGGTGCGTTCATGCATAGCTCTTATGCAGGACGCGGAGATCTGCTCTCTAGTTTAGCCCACGGGAGCCTCTCCTTGCTACCCGTGTTTTGGCCAGAACTTGAAGTAGGTGAACGGAAAAGTATACTGATTTTTTCATGGTGGAGTATATACGACCCGGAAATAGAGTATATACTGATTTTTTCAAGGAACAAGTATTATACCACTTCAAAGTAAAATGGAGTATATATTGATTTTTTTCATGGAACAAATCTTATACACTTCCCAAGTAAATGGAGTATATACTGATATTTTCAAGTAAATGGAGTATGCTCCCTGTACAGAATTATACATATTGATTTGGTCATTAGCACACAATTTAATGCGAAAACTTTTATTTACATACATATTTTAAGAGAAACGTTACATAAAAAAGCACCTTATAATCTTCTCTTAGTTGGTTCCGAACACGCATACCAAGCCGGTGTAGACCAAGATCAAGCCGAATATGATGCTGAACCCAATCAACAACACCTTGCTCGTCTCGATCAAGCATAAATGAGGGCACTAAGAAAACCTATAGTTTGAGTAATCTTTGCAATTTAATCCTAATTATGATTGTATTCTTAAGAATTTTTTAGAGTGTGTGTGGGGGGTGTGTGTGGGGGGGGGGGGGGGGCATGGCCCCCTTTGGCCCTAAGGAAGCTCCGCCACTATTACTTGATACCGCAATGATTACTAACAACATATACTTAATTATGGTGATGTGAAGGAACGAATGGTAAACATATGTTTTGTCATTAGCTTAAAAATAAATCCTTATCCTTGACCAATAGCGCTTGCTAACATGGAACTGCAAACTGGTTCATACATCGTACGCTGATACGAAGTTCCGAAACAAGTCTTAATGTAAGTATCTAATTTAGCATATACATTAACGTTTAGTATATATAAATCATGTCAATATTTAGAAAGCAACAATTAACTAGTTAAATGTATGTGCGTTACTATGGCTAATATGGACCATTCATATATTAGTTGTCATAGCTCTCCTTTGCTATGTCAACCTCTCCCCAGTCGAGGTCTAGCTAAGTTGATGGCACCTTTATGTTGCCATGTTCAAATTTAATAACCCTAGCGCTCATTCTCATTTTGGGCGGAATAGATCTACTAATTCTTTTATTTCAGTTAGTAAGAGGGATCTTAAACTAAGAAATAGACCTAGCAGCTAAAAGAGGGTATCTTGAGTGACCGGCTGAAAATTCCGAGTTTTTCCAGTTCCCGTCAGTATCGTACCATCCATACGGTAGGAAAAGAGAGTAATGACATCTCACTCCATTAATCTACTCCCTCTCCCTCTGATCCATATTAATCTTCTTAGATTTGTCTAGATTATAATGTATCTAGTCATGTAAATACATCCGAATCTAGACAAATATAAGAACATTAATTTGGATCGAAGAAAGTAGGAAAAACAATTACTATCTAAGACTCGTACTAACTGGTAAATCATGTAGTAGTACTATTAGTTGTTCTTTTTGTACGGGTACTTGAGGCAATTCCTCCCAAGAAAACTAGTTCAAGGGGAATATAATTTGCCAAAATGTTTTATAATTTGAACCGGGTGACACTACCTAACGGGATTCCTGTAGTTACCATGTGGCAGCAACCACAAGGTCGAACATGTGGTAAACATGACATTAACGTGGACGGCCACCACGTTGCTCCAGTTTAGACCAACGCTTCAGGCTCAGAGCAACGAACTAAATATTGCTCGATGACGGGGCACAAGAAATAGTGTCAGGCACTGTGTGGACGTGACAATGAATATAGGGGTTCGAGGCTTATCGTCGTAACACTCCTTGTTGTAGCCATGTTGTTCTCCGGCAGTGGCCAGTCGGACGGCAGGACTCCTGATCAGTGATACTATCAACACGCGGGGGTGGTAGTGGCGGCGGATGGCTGTAGCAGTGCAGGTGGTCCGGATGGTGTATCCTCTTCTTCAGCAAGGAGAAGCATAGGAGACTAGCTGCCAGCATCGCAATAATGACATTTTTTACGTAATATGTTGAAGTGTGATAAGAGAGAGCACGCTTTTTAGATAAAATTGGAGACCATAATGACATTTTTTACGTAATATGTTGAAGTGTGACGCTAGACATTCGCAGATTTTGCTTTAGTAGTAAAGATTTTAATAACCACTTATATGCATGTCAACTAATATATAAGTAGAGCGGTCACATATAAGAACTAAAGTTAACGAGGATTATAAGGTGATAAAGTACTATCATCATCTACCATATTGTAGGAATTTTCTTGAGCAATACTAGGCATCAAATTAACAACATGCAACTTGTAATTTACTTGTAAACATGTATATTTGAAAATATGGGTGCATGATCAAAGTGATTGACTGGCCCTAGAGGTTACTCCTCTTGGTCTAGATTTTAGTCGAAATCCTCATTCCCGGTTACAAAATCGTCTAAACATTCGGAAAAAAATGCAAGAAATATTTTCTCTTTGTCCAAACATCATGGGGCCAGTGGCATTGGAGAGATAATTCAACTTGTGACCTATATAGAAAAAAGAATAATGTTACTTAGATTTGTAGATCAAAAGTTACATAGGCTTAAAGTTCCCAGGGTAGCTCGAGCAAAAGACGCTACCCTCTTTCACTTGGAAAATTTCCTCGAGCCAAGCCCAACATTTTCTTGGAACCTCAGTGAATCAGTATTCAGCGCCACCGTATCAACCGACGGGCCCAGTGTTTAGCGCAACTGGTAAGGTGGATATTAATGTCAAAGGGCGCTACCAAGTTGAGGGTATCGTGATACCAGCGCTACCAAAAGTGGTTAGTTTTCAAAATCCTTACGAGAGGAGGTTACACTGTGAATTTGACATTAATACATGCCTTTCAGTTGAAAGGGTGGGTGGAGGAAGGAACAACAGGCAAAAGTCTGACGACAAGCCGAGAGCGTCTAAATTCTTAGCCGGAGCGCCTAAGTGTGTTCGGTTTGAAAACGGAAGTGGAATGGAATGTCATGGTTCCATTCCACTGGAATGAGTTGGTTTAGCTCCTGTGTTCGGTTTGGATAAAAAGGAGGAACGAAATGGTACTGTTTTTGTTTTGTTTTGGGGGAATTGGAGAGTAGAACGGAACGAGGTTAAAGTTAATCTTTTGTCTCAATATAATGACTTTTTAATTTCAAAATCGTAATTAATAGCGTCTAATGATCTTTTTAATCTCAAAATCGTAATTAACATTTAACATCATTTTTTCGGGTGAGGGAATTTGGAGAGCATAACAGAATATTGTAGTTAATAGTGGCAGATGGACTTCTTAATCTCAAAACCGTAATTAACAATGGCTAATTATTTTTTAGCTAGTTAGTAGAGTGTTTCTTAATTAATAGAGGATAATTAACAGCCCACCACATTCCAATGGGTGCATTCCTGCACTTGGAACCAAGCTACCATTGAACAAAATTTTCTTCCAGGTGATGCATCGAGACAACAAGCAGAAGACTGTGGCATGGCATTTTGATACAAAAGGGTTATTGTCTGTAAACTCGGCTTACAAGGTACATGTAGATATGACGAAGAAGACAATGACAAGACAAGAAGGACAAGGTTCAGAAGGTGTACCAATAAAACAGCAAGTGTTCAAAAAATTATGGAATATCCCGTGCCCACCAAAGGTTCATCACTTTTTATGGCGCCTTGCGCATAATAGCCACCCTCTACACATGAATATTGCTAGAAGAGGTGTCAATTTGGACACTAGATGTGTTGTTTGTCACAAGTTGTTTGAAGACATGGGACATCTCTTTTTATCCTGCAAATTTGCAAAGCAACGATGGCGCAGTCTACTGTTGGAAGATGTCCGGCTGAAGCTTCTCCCTTGCCGATCTGCTATTGAAGTGCTAGAGGAAATCCTAGACCTAGAAATTGATGAACAACTACTTACAGTGGCGTTTCTTTGGAACTTGTGGTCGGAAAGAAATAGAGGCAACCATGGAGAGCAACATCTAACAATTGATTAGTTTCAGTTTACCATAAGGCGATATGTTGATGAGTGGAAATAATACCTAAAGGAAAATGCAAATGAAGCGATCGTAACTGAATGTAGGTGGGAGAGACCACCTGCTGATTGGGTAAAGATCAATGTAGATGCAGCTTTTAAGCAGGACTAGATTTAGTGGTGCGCCTTGGCGCACGATCCCGTTGATTTTGAGCGAATTTGGCGATTATAAGTGGCCAAAAATATTTACCAAATGATTGGTCGTAATGTGAAGGCTTAAGTTTGATAGATGATTGTAAAATGAGATTATGATGAGGGTTTAAGATTTATGACAATTTGGCGATTACAAATCGCCGAAAATATTTACCAAATTATTGACCATAGTGTGAAGACTCAAGTTTGATAGATGATTGTCAATGAGATTATGAAGAGGGTTTAGGAATTAGATGAAGTTACATAAGGTGGATCTATATCTTAGATTGAGTTGTGCTTCTACCATTCCTTTGCAGCGGTAGAGAAAACATCTTTTTTTCTGCCACAGTAGAGAAAATACCATATGTCTGTCACGGCGACCGATTCTTCATAACTTTTCTAGCGGGTCTCACACATTGTTAGCTCTAAAATCAAAATTGTGAAAACAACATTTTTTGCAGCTTGTATTATTTTTGTGTTGACGAATCGAAACATGTTTTTTACTAAAGAACAGAAGGTGTTTCTGGTTCTATTTGTTTAGGTATCTAGTCTACACGGTTTGATTTGAAAGCCAAGTAGTCAATCTCCGCAAACCTATAGGATCCATCGTCAAGACCAGATCAATTTCTAGTTCCTCATCTAACCCTCATATATCCAATGGTTTACATTTCCCCTGGATCTCAATATCAAAATATGTTTGCATTATTTCTTTGCTGCCGATGTTGTGTTCAACCACTCTTGTCAATTTGCTTGTCATATTTCCTAATTCTCTGAATGAGATATGTTTCTGAATTAGCAAAAGAAGATATATTCTTAATTTACAAACAAGAATTGGGTACGGGCATGCCATTCATTGTAGTCAAGTATAAACTATCTCATCTCATTGAAACAAGTAGAGTTGTTTAAGTCATGGCAGAACATGTCATCTTCTACTGGAACCACATTTACATGACAAGAACTTGGCTTTAGCACATTACAACATGCACCTATGCATCATATTGAAGCTAGCTTCCCATGGCAACAACACTAATTATTCAGGCTACAGATAACACAAACCACACTTCACAATAGTTGGTCAACAAAGTTGAACTTAACCCAGTAGAACAAACCTGCCATCGACCTGTCACCTTACTCATGCATTTCAACAGCTCTAAGACACAAACGTCACCCTCACATAGCTTGTTTTCTGGAACAAACTTGGTACAGCACCTGTACGTCAGTACGTGAGACCCCGGCTAAACGTCTTACGGTAGTAGTACTTGACGCACCACTTCTCTTTCCTGCTGGGTCCCGGGAGGAGGATGTGGTGCGGCCTCTCCGCAAGATGCTTGTCTGCAAATTTCTGGGGATAATCAGCATATACAAGCAAAGCAATAGTCACTACTACAGAATGTTTCATCACACACGGTTCAAAAATTCTATCAAAGACGGTTTCCTGAACCACCCAAATCTTTGACTCTGTTATTAGCAGGACAACAGAACTGACCAAAATCAGAAAAAGGACATATATAATGTATTAGGTGACAGGATACCCACACTTGTATCTTTGTAAACTAATATCCCTGCAACCAGAAATCAAGCGGACAGACTGAGAAACTCAAACTTGTATCTTTCTACACTAATATCACTTAGATCAATACTATTTACGGTAGACAGATCAGATTCACTCTGCAATGTTTCTAGGAAAACATAACCAAAGATATTGTTCACGCTTCTTCACAAAATAAAGTTGTTGAAGTATGGTTTATCCAAACAAAACGTGGATATAAGTGCTTATTTTGATTGGTCAAAATCTGTAGAGTTTTTTGCCACACCAATATTTTGTAGCACTTCACCCACACATGAGTGTTTACAATATGCTAACTGAACAGGTGAAAACAGATTCAAGGATGCTCAGATCTTAAATAAAATGCAGAAATATCAGGTTCTTACCAAGCTTTGTTCCCACGAGCATAATAGGCACAATTGGTGCATAATGCTTCAGTTCAGGTATCCACTGAAATATAAAGGGAATTCAAGTGCAGTAACTTATTATTTTACATCGGCATATCACAAGTGGCAACCAAAACTGTTTTCAGCATGTATGAATAATCATAAAAAATATTAGACCAGGAAACTGACATAAGTCAAGACAATGACCGAGGAGAATAAGTTATGGAGACATGAATTAGTGCTATAAATATAGTGCCTAACTACGCATGACGATCTAGTGAAAACAGATTGTTTCTGTGACAACCGCTCACATATAAAATGTCAAGAGTAGAAAACTTAACATAGGGATATGTCTCTTGATTTGATCTGTCTTATTAGTGTTGCATATTATAAATGACAAAATTGATAATATTTTGTTTATTAGCTTGACCATATGATGCTAGGTCCATCAATGGATGATATCAACTGAATATCGAAAAATAGTAGAAGACATAAATCACACTAAATTAGAAGACACCAGCTACATTAATAGTACAAGGAAAAGAAGACCATACACACAAGAAAAGTAGTGTAACTGAGAGTGAAACATAAAGCACCACCTAATTTCCGCAGGAGCCGCACATATTGACTTTATGTTGTGTGGAATTCCAGTTCAGTTCAAAGAACATAGGGCCCAGCACAATGGAACACATAAATCTATTTATCCGGTGGCAGCAAAAGAAGGGCTAATGAATAATCCAAGAACCAGTAAGCTGAACTGGTGTTGCTGTCATCAGAAGGAAGGAATATCGAGGCAAAAAATGGCTGTAACCTACAATAGTAAATATGGGCATGGGTGTTAGAATTAATTCTAAGCAAGAAAGTCAATAAACCCACGGCTAGGCATGCTCACGACAATGCAACACACACAGTGCACAATGTGAAAGAGTAAACGGTCCTAGCGAAAGAGAAGTGTCACAACTTCTGATCACAGTTAACCTGGAAACAACAACACATCATACCATGCAGTGGAAATCATAATTATTTCATATTGTCACTATAACACCAAGCAAATAGAACAAAACCTAAAGTGAAATTATACGTGGATTTTCAAAATAATAATTTGTAAAAGATTGACAACATCCTAATAAATATAAATATGTATCACAGAGACACATGAAATTGTGGGCAGGAAAGAATACAACACAAGATGCCATGTACATGTATTGAACATAAATGAGAGACGTGCCTAGCTTCACATGATGGGTTCACTTCTTTCGGAGCGAAAGAAGAAGCAATCGAGCCCTTATCTGAATCTCCCAAAATCTCAATACCATAGGCACGCTATGCAAAGAAAATGTGTCGAAAAATAACTCCCATGTTCAGCTAATGTACCATCAATAATGGCATGATTAAGAGTTTGAGTAGTCAAAAGAAACACCAAACACCACACCATGAATTTTAATATGGTTCAATCGTCACATTATAACTTAAACATGCACTTCCCAAAGCCTGACCAAAACTTTTGATCTGAATTCACTAAACTTTGCACTTCAAATTAGGTACTTTCTTCATAATTTTTTTATTGCTGACATACAAAAGCGAAAGGATGTTGAAGACAAAAATAGACAAATTATTTATACGCACAAGATTATAGCACCAAGAATTCATTATTTTGACCTAATAAGCGTAGAACAAAAAAGTAATAAGTGAAAACTAATTTAACTTTTAAGTACCGAGCCATTACCTAGAATGACGGATTGAACCTGCCATTTCCTTAGTTGATGACTCGAATATTTTTACTCCAATCAACATTGGTGCTGCGAACAAAGCAGAGCCACATTCTATTTGGTATTTCCTGCAGGAGAAGAGGGCATTAAAATTCACTAACTTTAGTAAGGCAATGCTCATGAGCTAGAATTTAGCGAAGCAGCAAAGGCCAGAATGTAGCTATGTTCTAAATAGCAGGAGAAGAGGGCATTAAAAATACACATCGCAGGTTCGTGCCGCTAGTCCCGACAGTAAGACAGACTACTTTGACTTCTTATCATTGACCTGATCAAAATTTTAGAAAAGAAATCAGTACAACATAAGGAAGCTTCCTGAAACAAAACAGGAAAACAATAACAACAATAAATGGTCCTACATATGCTACAATAAAAACAATACCAAAGATGGAACAATACATCTAGAAAGGTGTAAGGAAGAGGTAGGCCGGATACACAAAATTAGTTATAGTTGAGACTGTAGCTTCCACTAAAGGCATCCAAAGAAATAAAGGGGAATGGTAGGAGAATATCTCTATGATGTCTTGTTGGAGACTGTCCTAGGAGAACCTGGAATATTCTAGGGAGTGTTAGTATAGTAGTGCTGTCCTAGGAGTGCCTAGAACATTCCAATGAATGTTGGAGTCTAGGTTGGTGTCCTACAAGATTCTAGAGTATTCCAGTGTACTAGTTAAGTTGTACCTAAGTTCAGCTATATATAAGAGGGTGCGGAGGTCCAAGGGATCTGCCCAACCAGAAACCATTTCCCAAGAAAATCTTCATGGTATCAGAGCTGGAGGAAACGCTGGGTGGCTGCTTGCGGTGAACCGGCAGTCAGCGGCACAAGTGCATGAGCTAAAGGTGAGGCTTGTGCTGGCTGGAAGCAGTAGGAGGAGGGAGGCACCTAGCTGCAGAAATTCTGGAGGTGAAGTAGCAGTTGGTGGAGCTCCCGACGAGGAGAATCGTTAGGAGGAACTGCAACCGAGCACTGTCCTGTAGCAGATTGGAAGAGCAGAGAAAAGGTGCAGCGACTTTCTGTGCAAGAAGAGGAGAGCTGATTGGAGCTATTGTGTGTGCGGCTGTGGCCAGGAGAAGAAGCACAGGGGCGTTATCTGGAAGAGGAACCTGAGAGTGATCATGGGGGAAAATCAAGGATTGGAGAAGGCACTTGAGAAACTTGCGGAGCTTCTTACAACCAAGGCAGGTGGTGCATTAACATCAAATAGTGCAGTTACAGAGCAGACCCAGAAGATTGAACTGCCACCCAATGAGATCAAATTGGAAGGCGTAAAAAACTATTTGAGCTGGTCAAGAAGGGCTTTGCTCATCTTAAGGTCTAAAGACCTAGAGAGCTATGTTGAGGGTGAAGCAGCCGAGCCAGGGGACAAGACAACTCCAAAATGGAAGGCGTGGAGTACTACTAATTCACTGATTGTAGCGTGGCTGTTAAATTCCTTATCCCCAACAATTGCAGCATCTGTGGAGATCCTCTCAAGTGCAGCTGAGGTATGGAAGACTTTAAAGAAATTGTATTCAGGTGAAGGGAATGTAATGCTGATGGCTGAAGCGGAGGAGAGACTGAGTGAACTGAGACAAGAGGACAAGTCTGTGATGGAGTATGTTGCTGAGCTGCAGCATCTGTGGGCTGATTTAGATCACTATGATCCTCTGGAGCTCCATCATGCAGACTGCATTGCTGCTGTTAGAAAGTGGATTGAACGCAGGCGAGTGATGAAATTTTTGAAAGGCCTAAACTCTGAGTTCGAGGGAAGACGTGTTGCATTGTACCATCAGCCTTCACTTCCCACTCTAGAGGATGCCATAGCAGCGATCGCACAAGAAGAGATCAGATTGAAGTTGTCAAAGAGCAACACAACAACTCCATCTCGACCAGCCTTCGTTGCAACCCAAAGCTTGGAGACTAGGGACTGCTTTAACTGTGGTAAGAATGGACATTTGAGCCGAAATTGCACAGCCCCACGCAGGGGAATTCTGGGTAGAGGAAGAGGATATAATAGAGGTGGATTAAGCAGAGGCAGAGGCAGAGGATACTCAAGTGGCCCTAGAGCAAATGTGGCAGTCTCCGAAGAAGAATCCTCGGGCACAGCTCATGATGAGTTAAAGAAGGAAGCAAGGTGACTAATGATGACGGTTATGGGGACTTCAGCTTCGACAAGTTCGCTCACCTTGCCTATACTGATGAAGGTAATTATGCCCATGCATCTACATCTTTGCATAAGTCTTGTTCAAATTGGATATTAGACTCAGGTGCATCAAAGCATGTTGCGGGCACATTGAAAGAATTTGATTCTTACACCCAATATCCACCCACACATAAAGAAACTATTCAAACTGCCGATGGTACCTCTCAGCCCATCAAAGGAGTTGGAACAGTTCAGTGCACACCCACAATTAAGTTATCTTCCGTCCTTCACGTTCCCACCTTCCCCGTAAACCTTATTTCATTGAGTGCCTTGGTTGATGATATAGATTGCCGTGTAATGCTTGACCGCAAGATGTGTTTAATTCAGGAAAGGCTGACTGGAGAGAGGCTTGGGACCGGAACCAGGCATAATGGACTGTGGTACATGGACCGGGAGGTGACAAGTGATGCACTATGTACTGTACTAGCATCAACTATAGGAGAGAAGGAAGCCATGGTGATGCTTCAACATTGTAGAATGGGACATTTGTCTTTTGATAAAATGAGTAAGGTTGTGCCTGATGTAATGTGTGGGGTGGATAAAAACAAATTAGTGTGTGATGCTTGTGAGTTTGGGAAGCACACTAGAACATCCTATGTGAGTAGGGGAGTCCGGAGTATCTCGCCTTTTGTGCTTATTCATTCAGATGTCTGGACATGCCCTGTTATCTCTATAAGTGGAATGAAGTACTTTGTGACATTCATTGACTGTTATTCTCGTATGACCTGGGTGTATCTCATGAGGCATAAAAATGAGGTATTCAGATGTTTCCAGGACTTTTATGCTATGTGAAAAATCAGTTCAATACACAGGTGCAGGTAATCAGGACAGATAATGGGACCGAGTATGTGAATAAGGAGTTCGGTACATTCTTGTCAGCAGAAGGTATATTGCACCAAACCTCATGTCCAGATACGCCCCCTCAAAATGGAGTAGCAGAAAGGAAAAACCGTCATATTTTGGAGGTTGCTCGGTCGTTGATGTACACAATGAATGTGCCGAAATTCTTATGGAGTAAGGCGGTGATGACAGCCACGTATCTCATCAACCGCATGCCATCAAGGGTGATTGGGATGAAGTCACCATGTGAAATGTTGCTAGGTGAGAACAAGTTCTTAGTTGCTCCTAAAGTATTTGGTTGCACGTGCTTCGTTAGAGATCATAGACCCTTGGTGGGGAAGTTGGACCCACGAGCGGTGAAGTGTATATTTATTGGATACCCATCTGGACAGAAGGGCTACAAGTGTTGGAGTCCTATCGAGCGACGAACATTTGTGAGCACGGATGTGACATTTAGGGAGTCTGAGCCGTTCTATGGAGAGAAGACCGATCTCAACTCATTATTTGACCTTGACTCTCCTAGCACGAGTGAGGCTAGTCGAGAGGGGGAGAGTGAAGTGTTGAGGAGAAACGAAGATGAACCTTTGAGTGTTGTGGTTGATTCTGTTGAAGATGAACCTTTGAGAGTTGTGGTTGATTCAGTCCCATATCCTATGGTCGAAGAGAGATGGAGAAAGCCGAACGAGGAAGAGAACTTAAAAGTGTATACACGGAGAAAATCGCAACATGAGCATCAGCAACAACAGGCCCCTACGACAGGTGACACACAGGTGCAGGGGGAGCAACATGCTCCAACAGGTGTCGAAATTGTTGAATTGCCTGATGACATAGATCCATCTACTACGAGGGATTCAATGGACTTGCCCATTGCCTTAAGAAAAGGAACCCGAGTTGGAGCTAGAAAACCTCCAAATTGGTACCGAGAGGAGCATGACATAGCTAATTATGTATCATATACATCTCTATCTACGAACTATAGGGCCTTCATCGCATCATTGCAATCTGTGGTGATCCCAAGAGACTGGAAAGTAGCAAAGCAAGACCTGAAGTGGCGGGAGGCCATGATAGAGGAGTTAAATGCTCTCGAAAAGAATAAAACTTGGGAACTTGTACATCTTCCACTAGGAAAGAGAGTTGTTGGGTGTAAATGGATCTACACCATGAAACAAAATCCAGAAGGGAAAATTGAAAGGTACAAGGCAAGGCTAGTTGCGAGAGGATATAGCCAAACATATGGGATTGACTATGATGAGACATTTGCGCCGGTGGCAAAGATGAACACAGTGAGGATCCTAATCTCATGTGCAACTAACTTCGGGTGGCCTTTGCATCAGTTGGATGTCAAGAATGCATTCTTGCATGGAGATTTACAGGAGGAGGTATACATGGAGATCCCACCTGGTTTCTGCACTCCTAGAGCATCAGGAAAGGTATGCAGGTTGAGAAAATCTCTATATGGCCTCAAGCAATCTCCGCGGGCATGGTTTGATAGATTTAGACGAGTTGTATGTGGCATGAGATATAAGCAGTGTAATGGGGATCATACGGTGTTCTATCGGCACTCAAATAGCCAAATAACAATCCTTGCCGTATATGTTGATGATATCATAATCACTGGAGATGATGAGGTGGAGATATCACGATTGAAAGAGAACCTACGCAAGGAATTTGAGGTAAAGGATCTTGGCCAACTCAAGTACTTTCTTGGCATAGAAATTGCTAGATCCCCCAAAGGGATTGTTCTCTCCCAGCGAAAGTACGTATTGGACTTGCTTAGTGACACAGGCATGCTTGGGTGTCGGGTTGCATCAACCCCTATCGATCAAAACCACAAGCTATGTGCCGAATCTGGGGAACCAGTGGATAAGGAGAAGTACCAGAAGCTTGTTGGAAGGCTCATCTATCTATGTCACACAAGACCTGATATTTCATATGCAGTGAGTGTAGTGAGCAGATACATGCATGATCCTAGGAGCGGACACTTGGATGCGGTCAATCAAATCCTCCGGTACTTGAAGGGTAGTCCAGGAAAGGGAATATGGTTCAAAAGGAATGGTCATCTAAATGTGGATGGGTATTGTGATGCTGACTGGGCAAGTTGCTTGGATGATAGGAGATCAACATCTGGTTATTGTGTGTTTGTCGGGGGAAATTTAGTGTCATGGCGAAGTAAGAAGCAGCCGGTGGTTTCAAAGTCAACAGCTGAAGCTGAATATAGAGCTATGTCGCAAGGTTTGAGTGAGATGTTATGGGTGAGGAATCTTCTTTCAGAGCTGAAAGTGTTGAGGAAAGGCCCATTAAATTTATGGTGTGACAACAAGTCGGCGATCAATATCGCAAACAACCCTGTTCAACATGATAGAACCAAGCATGTGGAGATTGATCGCTTCTTCATTAAGGAGAAGTTGGATGACAGTATAATTAAGATAAGTCATGTACCCTCTTGAGAGCAAATTGCAGACTGTTTAACTAAAGGATTAGGAAATAAAGAGTGCAGTTCAGCTTGTAACAAGATGGGAATGATAGATATCTATCACCCATCTTGAGGGGGAGTGTTGGAGACTGTCCTAGGAGAACCTGGAATATTCTAGGGAGTGTTAGTATAGTAGTGCTATCCTAGGAGTGCCTAGAACATTCCAGTGAATGTTGGAGTCTAGGTTAGTGTCCTACAAGATTCTAGAGTATTCCAGTGTACTAGTTAAGGTGTACCTAAGTTCAGCTATATATAAGAGGGTGCGGAGGTCCAAGGGATCTGCCCAACCAGAAACCATTTCCCAAGAAAATCTTCATGTCTGAAACAAACCAGACAAATGATTGACAATAAAAGGACGATATTACTTATCTAATGCCAGTTACTTTGCCATCTAAAAGAATTGATGGAATTCGCAAGAATAGGAAAAATACCAGCAAACTAACTCGTAAATCAAAGTACAACCAGGTGCAAAACTCACTGCAAATTTAGGTCGAACAGTAATTAAAGATGAGAGTCAACCTGCATCGAAATAATTCGGACAAACTAAACAATGGAATCACATAAGGAAGTCTACATGAACTCACATATAAATAATATGGACAAACTGATGCATGTTGATCCCTCTGCCTCCATGGTAGACCCTGAACTTGAAACATGCAACAAAAACTATGAACACAGTCTAGAATCATGAGATAAAACCAAATGGCTAAAAATTTCAGATTATTGATACTGTGAGCACACTAAAACCCTAGTATTCTGGACAAAAACCTGTAGTTGTGGAGCTGCTTTTGATCTCCAATCAGTATTAAAATATCCAGGTTATCAACATAATCAACAACAAAACTAAATTCCAACAAAGTCTGATCGGTTATAAACCATCTAAACCTTTTATCTATAGAGTAAGGGCTTCCTTTCCTAAGAAAAATGACATACATGTCATCATTTACACAAATGGTTTGACTGTATAAGTATGCACTTGTATACAATAAGCATTGTGAGTACTAAACAATATGAATATATACCTTATAGAGGTTTGTTTTGAATTTGAATATCAAATCAAGTGTCCAAGCAACTTCTGTAATCTTTGTTATTATTACTTTTATATAGGGAATGGAGGTGAATAATGTATCTCTTTTATGCTCCTACCACATAAGGTGTATAGCTCTAAGCATAGGTTGGTTGATGTCAAGCTTTCCCTTTCACATGATGCATAGGTACAGTTAATAAGCTTTCCCTTTCACATGGTCTATAACATGTATGAACAAAATGGATCAAAAATGGCATAAATCTTGATTATTAGGGGATATGATTAATAGCCTGGAGAGTGCATCCTTATGTCTTGTTGACCATGCTGACCCAGTGGAGTCCGTGCTCGAGCTCCTCCCTAACCTCCGCCATTGATAGCTCACACTGCTCTCTTCTCGAGGTACCACATGCAAACGGGATCCGCTGTGTGTGAAAGAAATAGAGAGGAATCTAGAAAAGGGGTGGAGGAGGGATGGCCGCTCTCGGGGTGCGGCACGGTGAAAGGAGGACAATGTTGTTGCCTACAAAAGGATTTGTGGTAGCTCAACATGGATTGGCGCCGTCGCAAGCGTGGCATCGCCCAGCAACCGTGCTGGATGGACAACATTGTCGCCGGTGTGGCAGCATCCTTGCTTGATGGTCCGTGGGGAGTTGTAGGGGTGGGACATGGTGGCAGGCATGCCACCTCTCGTGGCAGAGCGACGTCCATGGTCACCGGCAGCAAGAAGGAGAGTTGCAGGGGTAGAAGATGATGGTGGATAAGCCACCTCGCGTGGCACGGCGATGGCCGTGGTCGCTGGCAGCAAGAAATAGGGGCAGAGAGGAGACTGATGGCCGGCCATGCGATTGAAGGAGAGGGGCACGATAGGAGGGAGCGGAGTGGCCAGCCATCGCACGCACATGAGAAGGGGGCGAGTGTGGGAGGACAAAGAACGAGGCTAGGGTTCAGGACACATTTTATATGATGCGGTGAAAACTAATCTACTGTTCCCACTATCCAGGTCTTCTAATCGAACGGCTGGTTAAATCTAATTTACCTGGTGGCGCCTAGACCTCCCACCGATTACATCTTTAGATATGCACCAAATGGCAATGCTTCAGGACCTAGCCATATCAAGCATATTCCAAACATCCATCGGAGATCAAAGCTGGATCACACATAAAAGTCAAAGGAGAGAAAGGGAGAGAAAGGACAGAGCACCGTACCATTGCACCGGCAGATCTAATGCAAAAATCCATCTGCCACCGGAAGGTGTAGCTTCTGAGAAAATGATTGTAGGTTTAGCTCATCAAGGTAGTCATCTACAAATGAATGAGCATTTACAATCAATAGAAATAAACAATTTGGTATCTTACTGAAATATAAACATGAACAACAAGAAAAATTATAAGCACCTTGATACCTTTTGATTATGGTCATCTTATTTTTCGAAGAAAAACATATAACAACATGCAGCAAGATAAACACATTATTGATATAATCTAGAAAATTTTACCAGTCTAACTACTAAATTTATAAAAACAAACTAATCGGCAATATAACAAAGACAGAGGAGAGGTGAATCATGACCTTGGGCTGGAGATTTAAAAAATGAGCTCACGGTTGCCTTCTGCTCCTATTGACCAAACCAATGATGTTCCAATCGCCCTGCCCACCATATAGCTACTCTGCCAATGCTCTGCAATTGTCCAACCTTGCTGGGCCTCACATAATCGTTGAGCATGAGAACTTCTTTGCCTATGTTTCCAAATAAAAAGTAAATCAGTTTATTCCACCACATATACATTTATTCCAATCAACTATTTCAATCCAATCAAATAAACCTAGAGCTCCAAAAAAATAGATGGAATGATATTTCAGTCATTTGCATAGCAATACATCATTTTCATATCAGCAAACATGCCTAAGAAAACCCCACAACTAATGAGCAGCTTTGCCATGAGTTTGACAGCTTCAGCAACTAATGACCAATGTTTATTAGTAAAGTACCAGCATAATAGTGTGTATTGATCCAGATAGAAATGTGAGTCTGATTACCTTGCGTTAATTTTTAACAGAATACAATTTTCTTCCCAATAAAGTACAAACAAGAATATATACTCCTGCAAAACAAACAACCAAATTTCCATCCACATTAACCACCGCAGCAATTGGTACTTTTACTTCTACTAAACAACACAAGATACACACAGAAATAAATATGAGTGTTTAACAAAGGGACATACCAGATCAAGATCTAACAGGCGTCAATCACAAACAGACACATGCATCTTCCACAAATAATTCCGCAAGAGCAAAAACGAGAAGGTCTTGAGATTAAATTTGTGGAACCACTGTAGCTAGCTATTGAGCCAGCTGCAGAACAAATAAAAAAATTCCCAATGTAAACTTGTGGAACCACCGTATACCTTGGACGGTGCAGAGTCACGAGATTTGCCCTCTTCCATACCTTGTCCCCAAGCACTACCAGGAGTAATGGAGTAGCTCGGGTAGAGTATATACATACCTGATGTAACAACATTGAACAACCGAGTTATTGTGGACGTTGAGGAGCATCTCGCGGATGCACAAACGTGCAGCACGGGCGGAGCTCCACCAGCCGCTCCGCCCCGCGACGGCATGGCGTGTGGCGGAAGCCTGCGCTGCTCCCGTCGGCGACCAGATGCTCCTCCCGACGACGTCGGTGTGAGCGGCCGGCTGCACCGCTCCCGCCAACCACCAGCGGGGCTCCTTCTCTCGACGACATGGCTAGCACGCGACGGCAGTGCGCACTCTCGCAGGTGGCGACCAGATGCTCCTCCCGGCGACGTCGGTGCGAGCGGCCGACTGCACCACTCTTGCCAACCACCAGCGGGGCTCCTTCTCTCGACGGCATGGCCAGCACGCGGCGGCAGTGCGTACTCCCGCAGGTGGAGCGGCGGTTGGATGGGGAGATAGGGATGGTGGCGGCTTGCTTGGGGGAGGAGACGCGGGACGCAGGTGGAGCGGTGGCTCGACCGGGAGAGCTTGGGGAGGAGGAGGAGACGCGGGAGTGGATTGGGGGATGATACACGAGAGAGGATTGGGCTGTTGCTACTGAGAGGAGAATGACGCGGGCAGGAACAGGTCGGCGGCTAGGGTTTCACTTGGTTGGATCGTTTTATATCAAGCGGCGAAAGTAAATTAACTGCTAGGATTAGCTCGAATGAATGATCTACAGCCACTAAAATTTGATTTACGTGAGGCCTCCCAGGACTCCGCCAATTATATCTTTAGATACAAGGTCCGGTGGATGGGGGGCCATCTGTAGAGATAATACACCAGAAACTCTGGCTTTGTCCAACGCGATCCAGACTGATCTGCAGCGTGCCATGTCGACAGGATCTTATGATTATGGTCCGCTTGGTGTCCTTATAACGGATATGAAATTCAGACTCCATATGCATTTTATAGAAGCAAATGTTGTTTATGCCCCCTAGAGTGTATCAGCCAGCTCATGAGCTTGCTGCTATGGGTGTAGAGGTAGCTCACGGTGAAACTGAACTCTGGATGGTGAGCTACCCAGATATTGTAAATCGTTTGGTGACCGGTGATTCAGCCATGTTCTAATGGAATAGAGTATTCCAGGTAAAAGAAAAAACTACTCGGTTCCGTTAAATTGCACAACCGAACACAAAAATTGGCTCTAGACGCGGAATTAGGTGCGGGTCCCATTCCACTTCATTCAAGGAACTGAACACACCCAACTCATCCCAGAAGGGAGCACACACCAGAAGAAACCAAGTCCAGACTGCGCAAACTGATCAAGTACATCTTGATACCCATGTTCGGTGACCATAGAACACACACACCAAGCCCCAAGCGCTCGATCCTAACTAGGCCAACCGCGGCATCGCTAGTACAACTTTTTATTTGTTTGCCGAAGAGACCACCATTTTATTACATCACGGACCTGCATTGCTACACAAGGTTCGTCTCCACTCTGACATTCTGACCTGCTGATCTTCAGTGGAGTTCCTTGAGGAAGTCTGCGTGATCAACCAGAACCTACAACACAAAGAATAACATCAGTCACACTGATACTGTGGTTGGCTGGTTGACAACAATAATTTATATCCTTTACGAAAATTATGCTCGGTATGTCATCAATGCTGCACGCAAGATAATTTGCTACACCCTAGAATGCAAACTTTCTTCCGTCGTGTTCTGCCAATTAAGTAAATGCCTTAAAACTACTTAGTTTATATTCCATTATCTAGACAATGGATGGTGAGGAAAGAGACGCAAATGGAGGAACTATAGTTTAGACTATCAATATGAACCTCCTTAAGATGATCTTGTTTTCCAAGATACTATTTTACAGGTAACAGCTTGTCTTTGTAGGTGCCAATCCAAGAGTAGACTTTGAAACTATGTACTAACTGACAATAACTATTGTGGTCATGTGAAGCCGATTAAATTATGTTTCCTTTTGCTTGGAATTAATTCATTTAGCTACCAATAGATCTTCAAATGTTAAACAGAGTACTATGTACAGTAAGCCCATTTATTGTTCATCATTAATAGCCCCCTAGATTCAAATAAAGCAGTATTATGCACAAGATAGTTAGAAGACATACCACTTTCCAGCCATCTGGGTCAAGGAAAGAGGTGATTTTCGTGTTCAGCCCTGGTAGTGGCCCTGGTTGCCTCAGAATCTTTCCCCCTAGTTCTTTGGTAACCAGCTCAACAGCCTCAGCACTCTTGTACACATCATCGGTGCCAATAGCAACCTGCACTCAGATAACATAATCATCAAGAAATGCCAAAACTTGACGAGGAAATAGGTGCGAAAAATCCTTGTCAAAACCTGAGCGTATGCGTTGCCCTTGTTATATTCTGTGACACCATAGTTGTATGTCAACTCCAGAACAGTGGTCTTATCCTCGTCGTCATACCCCAACATGGCAATAGTGTACTGCACAAATCATAAACATGCTCAGCCTATCAAAATTCAAAGGGCACATAGCAACAAAACAACAATGGCCATGTGTCTTCTGATCTAACAAAATGTGTCTAGCTCCAAATAAGTACATGTAATGTTACCTTATATTGAGGCACATCCTTCTTCCTTAGAACCTTCATCCCAAGGGCCTGGATAAAAGTCCAACATCAGAATATCACACATATAAACTACTGTTCTACTGAATATGCAGGAAAGGTACTTGAGTGTTCCATTATACAAGAAATACCTTCTCATAGAACGAGATAGACCGATCAAGGTCACCAACACGAAGCATAACCTGACAGAGAGGCTCAGGCGTTGGACCCCTCTGAATAAGCTCAAACATGTAACCATCTGGGTCTTGTGCAAAGGCAATCACAGTGGAACCCCCCTTGACAGGGCCAGGTTCACGAGTGATCTTACAACAAGAAGATGATTTAATTGTTTCGGACAGCTTGTACACCTGTATTGCATCCACGACGCCATATAAGCATGAGTCTGTAACATGATCGGTAAGATGTTGCACACAAACAATACATACATCCTCATTTGCGATGGCAAAGTGTCCAAAGCCCTCCCCAATGTCGTACTTGTCAACACCATAATCTATTAAACAAGGAAGAACATATTAGCACAGTAGGAAGTTAAAAAAAATTACACCACAGTCCCTCAAAAGAATTTGTAGGTTCATATGTAGAGAAAAGAACAACGACTCATCAGTTTCAGTCAGTTTTCTTACTGAGGATGACAGACCTGTTATGTTACCCAAAAACATTAACTAGAATATCAAATCGGTTGCGTCAGAAGTAATGTGAGTGGACCAATGAACATACTGTAAGTCAGCTCAATTGCAAAATTAGTGTCCTCAGGTCCAAACCCAAGAAACGCATTGGTGTACTTCTCTTCAGGAATATCTCTCTTTCTCAGCAGCTTCATGCCAAAGCATTCTGTGTAACACCTACAATAATCAAGTCACTCACATTAGGACAAACATACTAGTAACGATATTGTGTATATCACCATTTAACAAAAGTATATCTAAGCTAGCATACTTAATGGTCTTGTCCAGATCTCCCACACGGTAAACAGCATGCAGCATCCTCTTCTTGTCCTGCTTAGGCCACTCCAGCACGACCTCGGCGGACTTTCCAGCTTCGCTAGCAGTCGCCATCCCTGTTATCGGAGCAGTATGTACGATGATTAGGGGAAAGAGGTAGCAGACTAATCATGAGAAAAAGAATGAACCAATAAAGCATGTACCCCGTAGTCCCCGACACGAAAGTAAGCCTTTCACGCGGTCAGAATTATGGTAAAGTGTCAGAATGCTTCCAAAGCATAATATCAGTAGAGAGAGCATGTCTCTATCCACCGTCTACCGTCAACGATATAATTGTTTGGAGAACAAAATAAGGCCGAAACAGCCACTCATCAGCAGGAAACATTACTCACAACTACTACGAAATAAATCAGCTTCTTCCCAACGGAGCTCAAGATCTCAAAGCATCTCATCTTCTTGCCCCTGATATAGATTCCAAACTAACTATATACAAATTTTCTCTCTCGGAACGGAGCAAGGGTCTCTGCTAAATCAACTAGATAGTTGGATTCTGGGTGGTACCGAACAGTTGGATTAGGGGATTTTTTTTCCCCATGATTTCTACTGTATTTTCCAGAATCCTGCACATCCCCGGTGCTTGAAACAAATCGAATTACGGTAAGGGGCAGATCTAACTTTTATCAAACTGATGAAATCTAAACGGAAAGAAACGCGGAAACCACGCCGCCATCTGGTCCAGACCGGGGAGTAAACGGAAGCAAGAGGAGCGGGTGGAGATTACAGAAGGTGATTGGTTTGGGATGCTTACCTCGAGATTCGATCGGGCCGAGATGGGTTTCGATCCCACGCTGAGAGGAGCTCACACTCTCGAGGCTTCTTTCTTCCACTTCAAGGGGACGAGCGGACGGGAGCTATGTATATGGTACAACTACTCCACTCACGAGTCAGGAGAAGGATACGTGTGTCGTGTGGCGCCTTGACGCCTTGTGCGGTGGTACCGGGCAGCTACCGGAGTGGATCCCCGCAAGAAAAAGAAAAAAGAAAAAAAAAAGCTACCGGAGTGGATTTCGTGCACGTACGTGTCTTCCGAGAATGCCGGAGTTTCGCATCGATAATAAATAAACAACATAAAATAGTTTACTTTAAGAGAACCAAGGTGATCACAGAGATAGAGTGTGCGTTCATCTTCTTCTTTATTACTATAACTTGTTATAAGTACTGGTGCGTCGCTACGGAAAACTATCGTAAGGAATGGAATATGTCACTCTCACCATTCATCCTTTTTCTTTTCAAGCCTTGCATGACACCCTTTGTCTTTTGACTATCTCGTCACCCCAATTTGTCACTCAATCCTACGAAACGACGATCTTGCCTCATGAGAGAGGGTACTTTGGCGTGTTAAGTAACGAGCTTTGCGTATGGCTACAACTACTTTGCCGCTTTGCCTCTAGCCACATCATTGCAATCTCCAATCAACATCCGATGATACTAATGTAGTTGTCGATAGATTTACCAATGTTCTCTCTTCAATTAGTACTACGTGATCGTGACGGGTAAAGGTAAGACAAAGAGAATTTGGATCCATGTTAACGCCCGGATTTTTAATCCCAGATGCCTGTTATGTCATTCATCGCAATCCCAGGATTACCATTTTTGCGAGACATAACAGATTGGATATCATAGTACATCATCTGTTACAAACCATACATAAGGTCTTACACAAATAAAGGATCTCATGATCCAGTCTTAATACAACAAACATCGAAATAAAAGATAAGCGTAGCGGTGGGGTCCATCTTCAGAGGCATAGGCAATGCTGAAGGCAGATAGTCCTAGTTATCATAGCCGTCATGTTGGCCATCATCTTGGTAGTCTCCTTCATAGTCTGGCCATGAGAATAGCCAGGACAAAAGCCATGAGTACTCTTTAAGTACTCGCAAACTACCACTAACAAGTAGTATAGTTCTAAGTTGAAGTGCTAACTCTAAGTTTACTATAAAGTTAAGTTTGAAACCTAAGCTAAGTTCTGAAGCAAAGAAAGATAAAATAAAGTTCTAGAATCACTTAAGTTAGGAAGCTAGTGTTATAAACACAACCCTATTGTGGTCAAGTCAAGATTCAGCATTCATTTCATAAGTTATTTTGAAAACATCTGACAACGAAACAGTATGGCCATTCCAACTGTCCATAACCGCGGATGCGGCTATTCGAATAGTTTGACATTCTGCAGAGGTGGTACACTTTCACCACAAGATTCGATACATCTGTCAGGGATAACCCAGAATCATCATACTTAGTATGCAGATAATCAAACATAACATTTCCTTTACACACCCTAGTATAAGCACCTCTCCTATGAGCATGGCCTCCCAACCATGACCATCTATCATCTTAGGCACTGCATAGGTAGACAACATTGAGAGGTAGCCTCAGCTCAACCTCTCCCACGAGAGAACTAATACTAACGCATATAAACTTCCGGCTAAGCCTTACCCAATTCAGGTATTGTGGTTGTACGGTAAATTTGGAATGGTATCGCATCCAAATCCAACCATCGGTTTTATAAAAGGGTTAAGGCTCATGCCTCAACATTTTCATCAGCATAAATTATTTGTGTTTCTCAACACATGTCAAAACATCTCAGTAGAATGACTCATCATTCCAAGGTTTTCATAATTCATTTTCACCAAGTGCTCCCATCTAAAGTGACTCAAGCTTTTATCTACTCTAAACTACTAAGTTAAGAGGGTTCACTAAGGTGGAAAAAGATGGGATCAATCTCATGCCATAGAATGACATCTAAGGTTATCTATATAGGTCAAGTTTTATACTCTTTATGCTACCTTCAAAACAAGTAAAGAACTTTGGGTAAATTAAAGGAAGTAAAGCTTGAAAAATAATACTTGGGGTGAATAATAGTCAAAGTGGTATAACTTAAGCATGCCTAAAGTATCTTTGCTCAATCATCTAACTTAACTCTAGCTTGCTAAACATTTTACTTGCAAGTGTTAGCTTGCATTGTTAATGGAATGGTGGCTTTCCTTGTGTAGTGCAGTGGTTGAAGTTTTCTTCCTCCTCTTGATAGAACTCCTCCTCCTCGAGAGCTTGGTCGGTACTATCGTCTATAAATATATACGGAGTACACAATCACCAAACAATACTTAATTAGTCTAATTAGCACTCTAAGTCACACATTTGATGATCTATTATCATCAGTAGCATCACAAGTTTTATTCAATTATTTTTATCCTTTTTATTTTAGAAAAGTAATTTCTACTCATTGAAAAGTTAACTAAGATTTAATATTCACCACTTAAAATATGCGATCATGTGGACACATGTCATCACCACATATTCTAACATGTGGAAATGTGATTTAAAGGTTGGATCACAATTACTTTGGTTTAAGTTCATTATTTAATGATTTAAAGTGACTAGAAATGCCTATATAACATTATTTTGGTACTAGTCCAAAGTCACTGCATGTAAACCCTAATATTATTACATATTCAGATAGGTATGGTGAAATGTGATTTTTGAGAGTTGGAATCAACTCAAAAGCTATCATGGTTGATTTTATAAAAATGTTGCAAGGTGCAAATGCTTCTGTTTTGTTATTTTTACTAGGAGAGATCTCTAACTCTAATCGAATTAAATCCAACGGTCTTGGCTAGATCTTTTCAGTAGCTTTCTAACAAAATTGGAAACACTCCATTTGGATTTGTAAATCTCTCTGAATTGAATTTCAAACTAGGGGACAGAACTAAGTTTAAACTAAAATAGAGAAATCCTAATTCAAATTAAATGGGTCGCGCGGGAAAGCTAATGGGCCGGCCCAGTGACACTCCGCGGCACGGGGCACAGCTAACAGGGGGGCCCACTGGTCAGAGGCTCATAACACGTGAATCGGTACGGGGCGATGTGGGCCGTTAGATTAGAAATAGGATCAACAGCTGGGGCTCGTCGTCGACGACGAACAGGTCGCCGGCGAGGTTTAACCCTAGCGGCTTGGTGGGGGTGCTCAGGTGAAAGAACATTTAATGTTTTCCTTTGTTTTGCATGTTAGATAACAATACTATGGAGACTTTTCATGTGTGTTAAGTGTGCAGGAAGTTTTGAGGGGGGCCGGATAATCCGCCCCTCCATGGGCCGGATAATCCGGCCTATCTCATCTCTCAAGGAAGCCAAGGCGCGTCGCTCTGTGTCCAGTCGGATTTTCTCCCGGAAAATCCGAACCGGGCGGTTTTTCCTCCCCAGGCCGGATAATCCGGGTTTCGCAAGGGCTGGATAATCTGGCCCCCGGTTTTCGAGCAAAAGGAGCCAAGGCGCGTCGCTCGGTATCCGGTCGGATTTTCTCCCGAAAAATCCGAACTGGGGCGGTATTTCTTCCCCAGGCCGGATAATCCGGCCTTCGCATAGGACCGGATAATCCGGCCCCCAGAAGATGATCAAGGGCAAGCTCGGCGCGTCTCACTGTGAGGGGCGGATTTTCTGCCGGAGATTCCGAGTCTGGGGCGGAGTTTCCCCAGGCCGGATAATCCGCCCCCCCACTTGGGCCGGATAATCCGGCCCCCAAAGTGTGCAACGGCTGGTTTTTGGAAGGGGTATAAGTACCCCTTCTTCCCCAACGTCCAGAACTCTTGATTCACTCGAATTTGACCAGACCTTGTGCAAGAGCTCTAAATCTCGATCTCCCACTTCAACCACCCGAAGGTCTTGATCTTTGGTGGAATTGAAGGAGGAGAAGTTCATCATCAACATCAAGAATCAAGCGCTTCAAATCCTCTCCATTCACTTGGAGAAATCCCTGATCTAGTATTCTTGTTAATACCTAGATCTTGTTATTGTATTTGACAACTTTGTTCTTGTGGCAGCTTGTTGTCATTTCGGGAGCCTCCAAGTTGTTGTGGAGTTGTTGCCCCGCTAGTTGTGTAAAGGCGTCGGTGCCCGCCTCGAAGGGTACCTATAGTGGAAGGTGGATCAGGCCTATTGTGGCGAGATCCATCGGAGAACAGGGTGAGGCCTTTTGTGGCGTGGTGGTCTTAGTACCGCCCACCCCTCCAACGCAGACGTACTTCCCTTAACAAGGAAGGAACTGTGGTCAAACAAATCCTGTGTCTCTGCGTGCTTCACTTCGGTTCACTCGTTCCTCTTCCACTCGCTCTTTACTCGCTAGTAGATAGGTTTGCATATAGGGAAATTCCACACATTAGTTTATCTAGAGAATTTACCTTTGTGCTAAGACTAAAATTGAAAAAGAATTAAAAATTGGTGTAGCACCTATTCACCCCCCCCCCTCTAGGTGCCCATACGATCCATTTCAATTGGTATCAGAGACCCGGCTCTTAATTCGGGCTTAACCGCCTAAGAGTAGTATGGGTACCAGGGATGATGGAAATGAGGCTGTGGATAAGGTCACAATGGATGAACTCAAGTCGTTGGAAACAACCTTGTTGAAATCCTTTGAGGCCAAGATGGAGGAGATGAATCAAATGATTGCTCGCCTTACATCATCCATAGCCCCATCTCCATCCTCCTCTGAGGCTCCCACACCATCATCTAAGGAAAAGGGTAACACCGGATCCAAGGATGATGATGTGGAAGGTGAAAAACTAAATGGCTCCACCTCCAAAAAGGGAAATGGTAAGGAGGAATATAGTGAGGTTCGCCACGTATATTCCCCCGACCCACCTATCCCTCATCCTCATATAAACAATAGGGGTGATCCACCCAAGCTCACTGCATCTTCTTTTAACCAATGGCAGTTTCTAATGAAATCTCATGTTTGCAGCTCCTCTATTGAATTGTGGAGGATTATTTAAGAAGGTCTTCATATTGGAGATCAAACCAATCTAACAAGAAGGGAAGTTGTGGATAGCCAGTTGAATGCCACTGCTCTCCACATGATACAGCTGGGTGTGGGTCCCAAGGACATGCCACACATTGAACATCTCAACACAGCTAAAGAGGCGTGGGATGCTCTTACGGACCTTTTTGTTGGAAATGAAAGCATGAGAAGAAACCGGTATGATGCCCTTAGTAACGAAGCTGAGGGATTCTACATGTTGGATGGTGAAAACCATGAGGACATGTATAGAAGACTCAAGGGCATCGCAACAACATTTAGGAAGCATGGGGCTACTCACATTGATGATGCATGGATAAAAATAAAGTATGTGAGTGCCTTAATGCCTTTCGAACCGACGGATTTGAAGAGCTTGCAAGGTAGACACAACTATCATCAAATGACATCCAATGAAGTCATGCAAGAAATGGCGTCATTCAAAGTGGCAGCAAAGAATGCTGAAGATGCCCGTGCTCGGGCCATTGGAATGCAAAAGGATGTTAATGTGGCTCTCAAAGCCAATGTTGTTGAGCAAGAGGACGATGAAGGAGTTTTTGAGAGGGTATCCATGGACTGCCCCGATGAGGTCAAACGTGCTCATGGTGAGTACATGGCATTCTATGCAAGGAACTTTTGGAAGGACCCTGCCAAAGCCAAGTCTAAACTTGAGCGCAAGAATGGGTCAAATGGAAGAAGAGAAAGTGGCCCAAGATTGAGAACTTGCTTCAACTGTGGAGATAGACTGCACTTTGTAGCCGAGTGTCCTTATTAAAATAGATAAGACAATGGTGGCAGGCTCATCCTCAAAGACAAATCCAAAGCTTCGAAGAAGAAGCCGTTTGCTAAGAAGAATGGCCCTTTCAAGAAGCAACCCAAGATGGTCCTTGTAGCTCAAGAGGAATACTCCTCCGCAAGTGAAGATGAAGAGGATGATGATAGTTCCCGCGAAGTGGCTGCTATAGCCACCACATCGACTCCCTCCTCTCTCTTCGACTCGTCGAACGAGAACGCCATCAACAACAACGCCACTTGTCTAATGGCAAGAGGATCCGAGGTATCAACTTCTAACTCCTCATTTCCTAAGACTAACATAATTTTGGATATGGATGATCATGACAGTCTTGAAATGAAAGAAGTTATTGCCTTGGATACTTTTTTCACTAACCTACAAGGTGAGCACAGAGTCCATTTTGATGCTCTTATGACACAACTTGCTCAAGCCGAAGATCTCCTTCAAGAAAAGGGCAGAATTGAAAGATAAGATGCCTTGGAGATAGCCTCTTTAAAGAATGCCTTGGAAGAGGAAGAGGAAACTCGAGTTTTTGGAAGAAAGACTCAAATCCCTAGAGGAGTCACAAGAAGAAGCTGTAGCTCAGCTCATTAAAGAACGTGACCATGCCCTTGCCAAGGTAAAGAAACTAAAGAAAGAAAAGATTGATTTTGGGGGTGTTCATGCTAGACTTTTGGAGAAGTTTGATGATCTTGAAAGTGCTCACAAGGCATTGAAGAGTGATCATTCTACTCTAAATGAGTCTCATGACCAGCTCCAAACTCAATTGAAACAGTATGATGTGCCAAGTACCTCCTTTCATCCTTTGGAAAAGAAGATCTTGCAAGGAGTTCTCAACACAAAGGTAAAGGGGTTGTTGATGAGATACTGAGCAGGCAAAGGACAAACAACAGTAAAGAAGGTCTTGGTTACATACCCAAGATAAAGAGAAATAAAAACAACAACAAGAAGAAGAAGAACAACAAGACTGCTCAATCGAAGACTAGCAACATTACCAATGACAAGACTAATTATGATGGTTTTGCAGGGATCAACAATCCTAACTTCGAACTATATTGTGATTCTTATGGTGATGTTTATGCTAGTTATGTAGGGCCTTATGATTGTTACATTCCTTGGTCTATTTGGGTTCCCAAGACCCTTGTTACTAACATGAGAGGACCCATTGAAAAATGGGTACCTAAAACCAAGAAGTAATTTTCTTGCAGGGCTATGCTTCCGGTGGGTCTAAATGGGTACTCGATAGCGGTTGTACGAGTCATATGACCGGAAGCAAGGAGATCATCACGGAGATGCGGCCAAACCTTGATCACATTACCGTCTCCTATGGTGACAAGTCAAAATCTGAGGTATTGGGTCTCGGCAAAGTTGTGGTGGCTCACGATATCTCTCTCGTGGACGTCATGCTTGTTGAGACCCTCGGGTATAACTTACTTTCAGTTCATACCCTTGGTAAGATGGGCTTTGCAGTTTACATTGATGCTGATTTAGTGGTACTCTTGTGGAGCAAGTCTCTAAAAGTCGCTTTCGTGGGATATGTCGAAAACGACCTATACGTGGTGGACTTTTCGGGGAAAACCACTACAGGTCCGATGTGTCTTTTCGGAAAGGCTGACGCGGGTTGGCTATGGCATCGCCGACTAGCCCACGTCAATATGAGAATTTTGCAAAGTCTCCACAAGGGTGGCCACATTCTTGGACTAAAAGAAAATGTCTCTTTTGCCAAAGATCGTGTTTGCAGGGCGTGTGTTGAAGGGAAAATGCATGATTCTCCTCAACGAAGGAAAACTATTATCTCTTCAAAAAGGATTTTGGAGCTCCTTCATGTGGATCTTTTCGGACCTCCATCTCATGCAAGCCTCGGTGGAAAGAAGTATTGTCTTGTGATTGTTGATGATTACTCAAGATACACTTGGGTTTATTTCTTCAAGTTGAAGAGTGAAACTCAACAAACTGTCATCGACTTCGCCAACGAGGTTTAACGTCAACACAACGTCCCCATTCTGGCTATAAGGAGTGATAACGACTCGGAGTTCAAGAACTACACCTTAAATGAGTTCCTAAGTGAAGAGGGGATAATACATCAATATTCCGCTACATACACCCCTCAACAAAATGGTGTAGCCGAGAGGAAGAATCAAACTCTAATGGACATGGCAAGATCAATGTTGGCCGAATTCAAATCTCCATATAATTTCTGGGCTGAAGCAATCTCTACTGCTTGTCATTCATCCAACCGTTTATACCTCCGCAAGATTTTGGATAAAACTCCGTATGAAATACTTACCGATAACAAGCCAAACATCTCATACTTTCGGGTATTCGGGTGTAAGTGTTTCTTTCTTATTAAAGGAGTTCGTTTATCTAAGTTTGAATCTAAGGCTCTAGAAGGTATTTTTGTTGGTTATGGTGCCGAATCCCACACTTATAGAGTCTACAATAAGCTCTCCGGAACTGTTGTAGAATCTTGTAGTGTGGTGTTCGAGGAAAATGACGGTTCCCGTGCGGAGCAAGTTGGTGTTTGTGATGCAGATGTTGAAATACCCCAAGATGCCATAAGAAGAATGGGGGTGGGATTCTTCTGCCCCATTGAGGAACCCCTTGTGGCGGACCGGGAAGGACAATGCTCTACTCATATAGAGCCCTCATCTACACATACGCAACATGCTTCAACCACGGGGGCAACTTCTACACCATCTCCATCAACTGCTGAAGGTCAAAATGCTCCAGAAAGCTCCAGGCCGGATTTTTTGGTGGATACCGGATTATCCGGCCACCCCGCTCCAGCTGACCATGCAGCTCCTGGTGGTGAAGATATCAATACAAGCTCCAGGCCGGATTTTCCGGCTGACCCCGGATTATCCGGCTCCTCGCCAGTTCAAGCAAGTCCCAGGCTTCCTGATGAAGCTGCTGCAAGTTCTCCCAGGCCGGATTATCCGGCCTCTTCATCGGCCAGATTATCCGGCCCTGACTCTCCAGTTCTGCAGCCTCCTGTTATGGCTTCGGATTCACCTCAAGGGCATGCATCTCCACCACCTGCTACTGATGTTCCAGCTACTGATAAAGGCGGAGAAAAATGCTTCCAATGAAGACTCAAGTGATGAATCTCCTCCACCAAGAGACAAAAAACTTATTGAACTTCGTTGCAAGGCTCGGGCGGATTGTAACCTTGAGTTGCGGGGTCACACTCTCGACAAGGTTGTTGGTGATCTTCAACGAAGGGTGTCTACAAGAAGAGAATTAGCCAGTTTTGGTGAGCATCAAGCTCATATCTCCATGGTGGAACCTAAGAAGGTCTTTGAAGCTCTTGAAGACCCAGACTGGGTTGTTGCTATGCATGAATAATTGAATAATTTCTAGCGCAACAAAGTCTGGAAACTAGTGGAGAAACCCAAAGAGTGCCGCAATGTTATCGGCACCAAGTGGATTTTCAAGAACAAGCAAGATGAGAATGGCATTGTTGTGAGGAACAAGGCAAGACTTGTGGCACAAGGTTACTCCCAAGTTGAGGGGATCGACTTCGGCGAGACCTATGCTCCTGTGGTTCGCCTTGAGTCCATCCGTATCCTACTTGCTTATGCTGCTCATAACAATTTCAAGTTGCAGCAAATGGACGTCAAGAGTGCCTTCCTTAACGGTCCTCTACATGAGTTGGTATACGTAAAGCAACCCCCGGGGTTTGAGGATCCTAACTTCCCGAACCATGTCTACAAACTCGATAAGGCACTCTATGGCCTTAAACAAGCCCCACGTGCGTGGTATGAGCACCTTAAAGAGCTTTTGTTAGATCGTGGCTTCGAAGTTGGGCAAATCGACCCCACTCTTTTTACTAAGAAGGTTAAGGGGGAGATCTTCGTATGCCAACTATATGTAGACGATATCATTTTTGGTTCTACTAACAAAGCTTTTAACGATGAATTTTCAAAGCTTATGACTGACAGGTTTGAGATGTCTATGATGGGGGAATTACAGTTCTTTCTTGGATTCGAGATCAAGCAACTTAGAGAAGGAACCTTTATTAATCAAGCAAAGTACATCCAAGACATGCTTAAGATATTCAAGATGCTGGATCTAAATGGTGTCGCTACTCCGATGCAAACAAAGTTTCATCTCGAACTCAACCCTCACGGTAAAGATGTGGACCAAAAGGTATACCAGTCCATGATCGGCTCTCTTCTTTACCTCTGCACATCTAGACCCGATATTGTGTTGAGTGTGGGAGTGTGTGCAAGGTATCAAGCAGCTCCTAAAGAAAGCCACTTAGTGGCGGTCAAGAGGATCTTTCGATATTTGGTTCATTCCCCCAACTTTGGTCTCTGGTATCCCAAGGGCTCCAATTTCTCTTTATGTGGTTATACTGACTCAGATTGGGCTGGTGATAAGGATGATCGGAAATCCACTTCTGGAGATTGTCAATTCTTGGGAAGATCTCTTGTATGTTGGTCCTCCAAAAAGCAGAATTGTATTTCTCTCTCCACCGCCGAAGCTGAATATGTTGCTGCTACCAGCGCTTGTACTCAATTATTGTGGATGAGGCAAACTTTAAAGGAATACGGTGTCAATTGTGACAAAGTGCCTCTTTTATGTGATAATGAAAGTTCTATCGAAATTGCGTACAATCCAGTTCAACACACAAGGACGAAGGATATTGAGATTCGGAATCATTTTATTCGTGACCATGTTGCTCGAGGCGATATTGATCTATCTTTTGTGAGCACGAAAAACCAACTGGCGGATATCTTTACAAAGCCACTTGATGAAGCAAGATTCTGCTATTTGAGGAATGTGCTAAATATCATTGATTCTGGGAGTTTGTCTTGATTACCCATGCACTCACTCGTACGTCTCAATCCTTGTTTGGTCTAGGTGTGGGCATGGATATAGGGGGAGTGTGGTCCTAACTTATTGGGCTAACCCTCCCCCCATAATGCCAATAGCAAGTTATATCATTTCTCTTAATATCATGTTGTGATATGTGAGCTTATTGATGAGTATTGGTCGTGAACCCAAGATATATCTTCGCGGTGTCACACCATACACTCCAACAAGGTGGCTTCGGCCACCGCCCTCTCCCTTGTGGAGAATTGGATCTTTTTGGATGTTATTTGCTCTCTCATGTTCTTATAGAAATCACACTCAATCTTGGCTTTTATTTGATTTGGATTTTGCAATTTTGAGTGTCTAGTACCATCTCAGTTTGGCTTTCTCAATCCTAAGCCTTCCCTACCCCTAAGCCATCTATTCTTGCACACAAGTGCCTTGTACACCTTGTGGGGGTGTTGTTTGGGGACGCACGGGCCTGGTTCTGTGTATAACAGAATCCCAGAATTTAGGCCGGATAATCCGGCCCAAGTGTTGGCCGGATAATCCGGCCCTGGCGGATTCGATCTTAAAGGGCGGGACTCGGGGGGAAGGGCTCATATCGAGCAGCACTTCTCCCCAGCCCTCTCCTTCTCCCCAGCCGTCGCCTGCCACCCCTCACCCTCCCCGGAGCCTCTCCGGCCATCGGATTTTCCGGGCCTCCCCGGATCTTCTTCTCCGCGCCTTCAGGTACCTTCTCCTCCGCGTTCTTCCTCCAATGAGTGAGGGTAACTCCCTCTCTCCCCATCTTTGGCTAGATGTGTATCTTGTTGGGTGGAACGTTGTCTAGAAGGATGTGTTTTCGCATAGAACTCGTAGTCTTACAGTTTCTAGGCCCGGTCTACTTTTTTTGCATGCATTCTTGGTGAAATCGAAAATTTCTGCCAGGGCCGAATTATCCGCCCCTGGCCAGGCCGGATAATCCAACCTGACATATTCAATTCTGCTTCAGTTTCACTATATGTATGCATTGAGTAGTTTTGTCCTATGAACTTTTTGACTACTTTTTTTCCATGCTCTCTCCTGGACTTGTGTGTATGCTTATCCCCTTTCTATCGCCCTTATTCTCCTCACAGGTGGTTCCGGTGTTTCCAAGACCTACAAGCGCCGTCCTCGCACCAAGTACTTTCGGGACGACGGTCAAGGTAACCTAGTGGACGAAGTTAAATTGAGGAGAAGGAAGAACGAAGAGAGGCAAATGGTTGAACAATCCAAGAGGACTAGGAAGGGGGTGTCCAAGAGGAAGGGCAAGGAGCCCAAGATCAACTACAGGGCTTTGGATGCAGTCTCCTTCTCTGCCATCCGTCACCGTGACTTGTTTGCTGAGCTGCCTCGTGATGATGAGCTGGGGGATACCCGCTTTTGGTGTGCCGAACAGAAGGGGATTTATGAAGACATCTATGCCAGGCTGAACATTAGGCCTATGCACCCTCTGGTACTTGCTGATGCCTTGGAGAAGGCGCATCTTGTGGATGCGATGTATGTGGCTGAGAGGATGGGGCTGCACCATCTCATGTCTCTCCAGTGCTCCTTTGACTCTGAGGTGGTGAAGAAGTTCTTCTCCACTTTGGTGATTTGTGGGGATGAGCGTCGCACTATGAAGTGGATGACTCGTGATAGGCCAATGACTGCTGATTTTCACGTGTTTGCTGAGGTTCTGGGGTACTCCTTCCGCAGCAGGGATAGAGCCAGTGGCCACCGCATCATCACTCAGTTGAAGCCCAACAAGGATGTAGCTCTCTCTCCGTGCACTGTGGACAATGGAATTGTCGGTACTGTGGCTGGTCTTGCCCCCATCTATGCTGCCTTGGTGGGTCTCTTCCGTGACTCTATTACACCGAGTGGGGGCAACAATGACAGCATCCGTGGTCACCTTGTTCAGCTACTTCAATTTTCTCATGAGGTTGCCTCCTGCGAGGACGAGTCAGTGCAGTACAGGCTGGATGTCATGGACTTCATCTACCATGAGCTATGTGATGCTATGTTCAACCGTCTGTCCATTCCCTATGCGCCCTACATTATGATGCTCATCCGCCACCTGCTTCCTGCCAAGGAGTTCCACATTGACTCAGTGCACAAGGCCAAGAAGATATACAACAAGGTTCGGAAGACTGCTCACCCCTCCTCTGCTCCTGAGGGCCTCATGAGGGATGCTCGCTGGCCCCTAGTGCCTCCCGTGGCCCGTGAGATCAAGCAGCTGAACTGGTTCCAGCGTCACATTCTTTGCATGGGCGTGGACACACGCAAGGGTCAGTACGAGGCATACAGGCAGCGCCATGAGTTGGCTCACTCCCAGCAGCTCATTCTCCACCACGTGTCTAGCGCTTCGGGTGCTCCTCCGGCTCCTACACTTCCCACTCCGTATGCTCGATGGAACTCTTCCTCCAGGCTGAACTATGGTGAGCTGGAGCGTCACTTGTTCCCCTCTGCGCCTGCTGCTGATGCTGATGATGAGGAAGGTGACACTGAGGAACTTGAGGATGAGGATGAGGAAGAGCATGCAGAAGAGGACGAGGACGAGGACTATGATCAGTGATCCCATGGGGCGCTAGCATCGCTCTTCTCCCTTTTTGGTGTCTCGCTGCCAAAGGGGGAGAAGTAGTTCTATTAGGTTGTTCGTGGATTTGCATGGGTCGGGCATAAGCACTTGCACTTTTATTCGTTATTTCTTGCTTATGCCCATTTAGCGTGAACTTTTAAATTCGTGGTTTGTGATTTGTGGTTGAGACTTTATGTGGTTGTCTGGATGGTACATATGGACTTCATATCATGGATTATGCTCATGGCTATATCTATTCATATCCTATTGCTGGAGGTTTATCACAGAAAGCGCGCGGTCATAATGGTTATCCAATAATAATTGTGATTTTTGTCAAGGATGCCTATTCTCTACTTCGGTGGTATGTGCTTTTGCCCTTATGTCTATGGAATAGATTCACCTATTTGTGTGCATTTGTATTCCAATGCAAAACTCTATTATGCACACATTGAGGGGGGGTCCCTTTCATAGTTATCGCAGTTTGTCTTGTGTCTTTCTCCTGCAAATCCTAGTATTGTCATCTAACACCAAAAAGGGGGAGATTGAAAGAACATTTAATGTTTTCCTTTGTTTTGCGTGTTAGATAACAATACTATGGAGACTTTTCATGTGTGTTAAGTGTGCAGGAAGTTTTGAGGGGGACCGATAATCCGCCCCTCCATGGGCCGGATAATCCGGCCTACCTCATCTCTCAAGGAAGCCAAGGCGCGTCGCTCTGTCTCCAGTCGGATTTTCTCCCGGAAAATCCGAACTAGGGCGGTTTTTCCTCCCCAGGCCGGATAATTCGGGTTTCGCAAGGGCCGGATAATCCGGCCCCTAGTTTTCGAGCAAAAGGAGCCAAGGCGCGTCGCTCGGTATCCGGTCGGATTTTCTCCCGGAAAATCCGAACTAGGCGGTTTTTCTTCCCCAGGCCGGATAATCCGGCCTTCGCATAGGACCGGATAATCCGGCCCCCAGAAGATGATCAAGGGCAAGCTCGGCGCGTCTCACTGTGAGGGGCGGATTTTCTGCCGGAGATTCCGAGTCTGGGGCGGAGTTTCCCCAGGCCGGATAATCCGCCCCCCACTTGGGCCGGATAATCCGGCCCCCAAAGTGTGCAACGGCTGGTTTTTGGAAGGGGTATAAGTACCCCTTCTTCCCAATGTCCAGAACTTTTGATTCGCTCGAATTTGACCAGACCTTGTGCAAGAGCTCTAAATCTCGATCTCCAACTTCAACCACCCGAAGGTCTTGACCTTTGGTGGAATTGAAGGAGGAGGAGTTCATCATCAACATCAAGAATCAAGCGCTTCAACTCCTCTCCATTCACTTGGAGAAATCCTTGATCTAGTATTCTTGTTAATACCTAGATCTTGTTATTGTATTTGACAACTTTGTTCTTGTGGCAGCTTGTTGTCATTTCGGGAGCCTCCAAGTTGTTGTGGAGTTGTTGCCCTGCTAGTTGTGTAAAGGCGTCGATGCCCGCCTCGAAGGGTACCTATAGTGGAAGGTGGATCAGGCCTATTGTGGCGAGATCCATCGGAGAACAGGGTGAGGCCTTTTGTGGCGTGGTGGTCTTAGTACCGCCCACCCCTCCAACGCAGACGTACTTCCCTTAACAAGGAAGGAACTGCGGTCAAACAAATCATGTGTCTCTGCGTGCTTCACTTCGGTTCACTCGTTCCTCTTCCACTCGCTCTTTACTCGCTAGTAGATAGGTTTGCATATAGGGAAATTCTACACATTAGTTTATCTAGAGAATTTACCTTTGTGCTAAGACTAAAATTGAAAAAGAATTAAAAATTGGTGTAGCACCTATTCACCCCCCCTCTAGGTGCCCATACGATCCTCCATGGTCCACGGCTTGGCCTGGCTCGGGGAGGGGACAAAGAGTGGCAGTGAGGTCTGGGCTAGCTCATAGGCATGGCGATAGAGAGAGGGGTGGTCTGCTGTGGCGATGGCATGGTCGGCCGGCAAGCATGGTGCTCGGCATGGCATGACCTTGCTGCTAGGGGGTAGGGGATGGGGTGTAAATGGCCTGGTTAGATCAGTTGGAGACAGTGGGAGTGTTTTGAGGACAATTGGGTGCAAAACCCTGTACAAAATAGTGAGTTAAATACTAGGTGTAAACTCTGCCTGCCAAGTGTTTGTGGAAATGGCCGCAAGAAAAATAGTTTTGAATTTTGAAAAGATTTTTAGTGGGGGTGCTAGTATTAAGCTTGAGACTCTGTGGGTGCTTGGGTTTTGCAATTTGAGCTCATTTGAGTGGTTTTTGCAATAGGGTGATCTTCCCATATGAAATAGATTCTATTTTCAAATGCCAATTAAATTTAGTGTTTGCAAGATTTTGGCAGATCACAAGGTGGGCCTTGGTACCTCATTATGTGTACTAGCAAGGGGTGCAAATATCCACATTTATCTCTGTTAAGAATTGAGTCCTAGGAATAGCCAAAGTAGGCATGTTGATTAAAATGGCACAAATGACCATTCACTTCTTTTATTCATTTTGATTTGTTTTTCTTTGGGATTTGTTTGGGAATGATCTAGATGATGTTTATTTCACCTAAGAATAATTTTACAAGCAATGGATCACTTAATCATGGCAATTCAAATCAACTCCTATTTAAATGCACGCACATACGAATGCTTTAATAATTTTAATTGGAAAAGTTTTTGTTAACCCTAATTTTGATGATTTGGATCTTAATAACCTTGGATTAAAGTTTTGGGATGTTACAAACCTTCCCCCTTAAACAAAATCTCATCCCGAGATTTACAAAAAAAAAGCTAGGAACTAAAGAGATCTGGGAACTCTGTCCTAATGTAATCTTCTCGCTCCCAAGTGGCTTCGTCTTCAGTATGGATGCTCCATTGAATCTTGAGAAACTTGATACTCATGGTATGGGTGGTTCTGTAAGCTTCTTCTAGGATACAGATGGGCACTTCACGATATGTCAGGTCATTGTTGATCTCAACAGCTCGGTGATCGATGTTTTTGAAAACTTCAGTCTTCTCTGGCACTTCCAGGAATTTGCGAAGTAACGAGATATGGAACACATTGTGGATGGCAGACATTTCTTCTCGTAGTTCCAGTTGATACAATACTTCTCCTCGGCGGTTCAGAATCTTGAAGGGCCCGATATATCTGGGGGCTAACTTTCCTTTCAGACTAAAGCGTTGAGTTCCCTTCAATGGTGAAACCTTGAGATATACAAAATCTCCGACATTGAAAGTCAGGTCTCTCCTTCTCTTGTCAGCATAACTCTTCTGTCTGGATTGGGCGGTCTTGAGGTGCTCACGGACTTTATGAACCTTCTCTTCGGCTTCTCGGAGAATGTCGGGTCCAAAGACTGACTCTCTCCTACTTGCGACCAATTCAAAGGGGTACGACACTTTCTTCCGTATAGGAATTCAAATGGTGCCATCTACAAACTAGCTTGATAACTATTGTTATATGAGAATTCTGCGAAAGGTAGGCAGTCTTCCCATTTTGATCTGTAATCTAACACACAAGCCCTTAACATATCCTCTAGGATCTGGTTGACTCTCTCAGTCTATCCATCTGTTTGCGGGTGATAAGCTGTGCTGAAGTTCAATTTGGTTCCCAATCCTTCCTAAACTTTCTACCAAAATCTCGAGGTAAACTAGGTTCCTCGATCTGATACTATGGTCTTGGGGGTTCCATGTAGACTAACAATCCTAGCAATATACAGTTCTGCTAGCTTCAAACTCTGGTAGGTAGTCTTGACTAGGATAAAGTGAGCTGCCTTGGACAGTCTATCAACTATGACCCAGATTGAGTCATTTCCCATATTGTAAGTAGGCAAACCGGTGATAAAGTCCATTCCGACGGAATCCCATTTCCATTTCGGAATCTGCAATGGTTGCAACAGTCCTGCAGGTCTCTGATGCTCTGCTTTGACTCTTTGACAGATGTCACACTTGGTGATGTAGCTTCTGATTTCTCTCTTCATCTTGTGCCACCAAAATTGCTCTTTCAAATCTTGATACATCTTCGTTCCTCCGGGGTGGATAGAATAAAGAGTATCATGAGCTTCCTTCATGATAACTTGCTTCAGCTCTGAATCTGCTGGCACACAGATACGTCCTTTGTACCATAGAACTCCTTCTTCATCTTCAGTGAATCTAGGTACCTTTCCTGTACCAATACGATGTTTTATTCCGTCGATACTTTCATTTCCCTTCTGGGCTTCCTTGATTTGGCTAATCAAAGTGGGTTGAAGTTCAATGCTAGATAAGAAAGCTTTGCTAACTAATTCAGTTCTGAACTGCTCCAACTCTTCATACAAACTTGGTTGCTTCTCTTTGGTCATAGTGTTTAGCCTACAAGGCAATCTGCTAAGAGCATCCGCTACCACATTGGCTTTGCCGGGGTGATAGTGAATGTCAAGGTCATAATCCTTGATTAACTCTATCCATCTCCTTTGCCTCATATTCAACTCCTTCTGAGTGAAAATATACTTCAAGCTCTTGTGATCTGAGTAAATCTCACGGCAATTACCCATCAGATAATGACGCCATGTCTTCAATGCCAAAACTACGGCAGCTAGCTCAATATCATGGGTCGGATAGTTCCGCTCATGCTGCTTCAGTTGCCGAGATAGATAAGCGATGACTTTGCCTTCTTGCATCAACACACATCCGAGACCAATATTGGATGCATCACAATACACATCAAATGGCTTCTTGATGTCTGGCATGATCAATATTGGGGCTGATATTAATCTTATCTTCAGCTCCTGGAAACTGGCTTCACATTTGTCTGTCCATTCAAACTTCTTGTCCTTCTTCAACAATTGGGTCATGGGTCTGGCGATGCTCGAGAATCCTTCTACGAACTTGCGGTAGTATCTCGCTAATCCTAGAAATGCACAGACTTGGGTTTGAGTGGTTGGGGCTTTCCATTCTTCGACATCTTTGATCTTGGCGGGATCAATAGAGACTCCTCCAGCAGACACAATATGTCCTAAGAATCCTACTTCTTTCAGCCAAAACTCACACTTGCTGAACTTGGCATACAACCGATGCTCTCTCGGGGTTTCTAGGATGATTCTCAGATGTTGCTCATGCTCTTCTTCTGACTTGGAGTAGATAAGGATGTCGTCGATAAACACAACTACAAACTTATCTAGGAAATTCATAAAGATCTTATTCATGAGATTCATGAAATAAGCGGGGGCATTGGTTAATCCAAAAGACATAACCGTATACTCGTATAAACCATAACGACTAGTAAAGGCGGTCTTTGGAATATCCATTGCACGAATCTTAAGTTGGTGATAACCAGTCCTAAGATCAATCTTTGAGAATACCTAGGCTCCAGTCAACTGATCAAATTATCCTCTATCTTTGGCAAGGGGTACTTGTTCTTGATGGTGACGTCATTCAACTTTCTGTAATCCGTGCACAGACGGTTGCCTCCATCTTTCTTGTCGACGAATAACATTGGTGATCTCCATGGCGATGCGCTTGGTTGAATCAAGCCTTTTGCTAACATGGCATCCAACTGGTTCTTTAGTTCTACTAACTCTGAGGGGTTCATGCTATAGGGTCTCTGGGCTATGGGTTCGGTTCCGGGGATTAGTTCGATAAGGAACTCAATATCCCTATCCGAGGGCATACTTCACAATTCATCTGGGAATACGTCGGGGTATTCACAGACTACTCTGACCTGGTCAATGGTGGGCAGGGTTACACTCTTGTTGCACTTGAATTGACGGGGTAAGGTTTGAGAGATATGCTCTACTGTTACTCCAGAGCTACTGGTCATGGTGATGGCTTTCTTAGCACAGTCTATCAGTCCTTTATGCCTTGACATCCAGTCCATACCTAGTACTACTGCCAATCCTTTGGTTCCAAGTACAATTAGGTTGGCATAAAAATCTATCCCATGTATTATGATAGGCACAATTTTGCAAATTTTTCTAGCTTTGGTGGTTGAACCGGGGATTTGAACTATCATGACATGCTTCAGGTTGGTTGGATGAATCTTACTAGTGCATGTAAATTCTTCGGTGACAAATGAATGCGATGCTCCTGAATCAAACAATACTCTGGCTAAAACTGAGTTGACAGAAAACATACCCATCACTACATCTGGTGCTTCTTGGGCTTCTTCGGCGTTCATGTGGAAGAGACGACCGTTGCGGTTGTGAGGGTTCCCTGGAGCAAATCTTCTCCCTGGTTGAACACGACGCTGCTGTTGAGCTGGGGCATTCACATTGGCAGTGGCGGCAGTCTTCTTGGGACACTCATTGGAATAGTGACCCTTCACTCCACACTCAAAACAAGTGATCTAGGACTTGTCTTTTGCTGCGACGGGCACAACATTGCTGCCAGTTCTGGGTGCAGTGATGTTGTTGTTGCTCTTGGGAGGTGCACGGTTGAAGTTGTTGGCTTTGCCGGAGTTGTGATTGTTTCCTCCGGACTTCACATTGCCTCCTGTACGGTTGGGGTAGCTTGGGCGAGACATTGGGGGTCGATTGTTCCTTGGTGCATATCCTGGTGAGGGGTTGGGACGGTACTTCTGATGACTGCTGGGTCCAGATTGCTGCATCATATGATGTTTGCGGTTGTCGTTTGCCTGGTTAATCTCCCCTTCCATCTAAATGGCAGAGTCGACTAGCTCTTTGAGATCCTGGAAGCGGATGTTGACGAGGACCGTCTGCATCTCATCATGCAGTCCGTTCAGGAATCTCTCCTTCTTGGCCTCTATGTTGATCTCATCAGGTGCATACCTTGCAAGCGACAGGAATCTGTCACAGTACTCCACCACAGTCATTTTGCCTTGCTTCAATTCACGAAACTCATCCCTCATTCGGGTGACTAGGCCCTGTGGCACGTGGGTGCGGCTGAATTTGATTTTGAAGGCTTCCCATGTCATCACATGACCATGGTTCATGGTGCGGATACTGTTCCACCAGGCTCTTGCATCTCCTGCCAGATAGTGGGTGGCAAAAAGAACTTTCTCATTGTCATCAACTCCTGCAACTTCTAAGTTGGTTTCCATTGTCTGCAACCAGTCACCAACATCTAGTGGGTTCTCTGAAGTACTAAAGATTGGGGTATTGGTATTCTGAAAGTTTTTTACTTTGGATCCATGGTGATCCTGGTTTCCAATGCTCTTGGTTGTTTTGGGCCATCTGAGCTATCTGCTGCAATGTTGCTAAGTTGGCTAGGCGCTCTGCCCTGCTTGCTTCATGGTCTGCAATTAACATCTACATGATCTGCATCATTGGGTCTTGCGACGAGTTGCTCCCTTCTTGGTTTCCATGAGTCATCTGAAGATTGAGGTAGATAAGGGGTAAGAGGGAAAATTCTAAGGTTCATGGTTTTGGTTTCAAGCTAAAACTTGGAGTTTGACTCAGGTTTGGCAACTAACTTCATTTCATTCATGCAAACAAGCACACGATACAAACACACACCACAACAACAAAGGAAAACAGATGGTTTGACGAACCATTCTATAAGCTACGATATAGTGGGACCGATACATCTCATACTACGATAGTGCTCTAGTGCAGCTACTCATCATCGATGAAGTCGGAGTCCTCATCGTTAGTGTAGAAGTCCACAGCATCCTCCTCCAAAAAGTCATCATCATTGCTGAGGTAAGAATCCATGTCTCCCTGGATGTCTTCACCCTCCTCTTCTTCCTCCTTGGGTGTAAGCTGAGCTTCCTGCTCCTTGACGGTCTTCTCGAGGTCGGCTACCTTCTTGCGAAGACGGGCGATGGTGCGATCCTTCTTCTCGCGCTGGAGGCGAAGAAACTGACGATCCTTGACAAGCACTGAGAAAGTCTAGGCCTTCTGGTCGGCAATGGCACGGTTGTGGTTGGCCAACTCCCTAGCATTGTCCAGTTCCTTCCGACGATCGTACAACAGGAAGTCAAGGTTCTCCACTTGGCGCTTCAGTGTTGGATGACTTGGCATCTCCATCGGCATTCCCATGAAGTCACGTCTTGCATAGTGAGCAAAACAGGTTCCTTGGATCTGGTTGACGCTAAGGGCACATAGACGTGCGAGAGCTTCATGCATTTCCCTGACTAATCTATCTAGCCAGTTGTTCTCTCTCACTGAGAACTGGATTCTCCCAGTCGTTGGTGCTTCTATGCTTCCTCTAAGATCAGTTGTGACTAGCCACTATAAATCTCCTCCTGGGGGTCCTGGAAGTTGAGCTCCAAGAAACTCCGGATGTGGGCATCCCAGTAACTCCGACAATGAATCTAGATCTCTCTCGAAGATCAGTTGACCTCCGCTCCCCAACTGGTAGAACTTGCTGAACTGAGTCTCCATCTACAAGAATTAAGGATGAGGAAATTAGTGAAGTGATCAAGTGTGTCAAATTTTAAGTAGTAATGTAAGAATTTTGAGGAACATGAATTTTTGAGAAAGAATGAATTCCCAAGGATAAGAGAGGAAATAGTTTTTCATAAATACTCACTTTGGTTTTGAAACTAAGTTTTTGTTTGGACGTCCATTCTAACTAGGGTCTCCTATGGTCAGGATGGCTCTGATACCAACTTGTCAACACCTGGATTTTTAATCCCAGATGCCTGTTATGTCATTCATCGCAATCCCAGGATTACCATTTTTGCGAGACATAACGGATTGGATATCACAGTACATCATCCATTACAAACCATACATAAGGTCTTACACAAATAAAGGATCTCATGATCCAGTCTTAATACAACAAACATCAGAATAAAAGATAAGCATAGCGGTGGGGTCCATCTTCAGAGGCACAAGCAATGTTGACGAAGGCAGATAGTCCTAGTTATCATAGCCGTCCTGCTGGCCATCATCTTGGTAGTCTCCTTCATAGTCTGGCCATGAGAATAGCCAGGGATAAAAGCCATGAGTACTCTTTAAGTACTCGCAAACTACCACTAACAAGTAGTATAGTTCTAAGTTGAAGTGCTAACTCTAAGTTTACTATAAAGTTAAGTTTGAAACCTAAGCTGAGTTCTGAAGCAAAGAAAGAAAAAATAAAGTTCTAGAATCACTTAAGTTGGGAAGCTAGTGTTATAAACACAACCCTGTTGTGGTTAAATCAAGATTCATCATTCATTTCATAAGTTATTTTGAAAACATCTGACAACGAAACAGTATGGCCATTCCAACTGTCCATAACCGCGGGCGTGGCTATTCGAATAGTTTGACACTCTGCAGAGGTGGTACACTTTCACCACAAGATTCGATACACCAGTATCCACTTTCCAACAAGAATCATTCATTTCATATAGAATATCAATCAGTAATTTCTCCTCCTCTACTATCCATGTTCTTTTGTCCCTCTTTTTAGATTTTAGTTTAGTTTCTTTTGGCTTGATAATCTGATAGTTTATTTGCATAAAAAATGAAGAGTGTGCATGTAAACAATAAAGATATTAAAATCTTGAAAAGTAATTGTGGTGCTTGTACATTAATAAAACACTCCAAACCAAAAAGGAACAAATTAATGATAAAAATGGGCTGCTAGAACATACATCAGAAAACAAATCTAACGACGAATATAGCTAAGCAAGCAATCCAATCACGACACCTAACATTTCCTAGCTAGCATCAACAATGTTATGCTTTGCCGTCCAAGCTTTCCACATCTCATCGGCTAACTTCTCTCTCTTCTCGGTCCATTTGAAGATGTTTCCGTGGAGTGAATGACATCTTCATTCTGTTGTTGTCGCAGAAGTTCTCTCATATATCCATCTAGATACTTCTCACATGGATAAACACGCATTTGTTGCCTTATGAGGTTGTGAAGATAGCAGCATGCTAAAATTATATCAATCTCGATATCTATAGGGTAATAAGAAGAGTTTCTAATTATAGCCCAGCGTATCTTCAGCAGCCCAAAGGTTCTCTCAATCACATTTCTAGCTGACGAGTGCTTCATATTAAATAGTTCCTCTTTTTGTTTGGTGGATTTTTCCAATCATTTAGATGGTAGCGCTGCCCTCTATATGGAGGGAGAAATCCTTCACAGTCCTTGTACCCGGCATCAACAAGATAATAATAGCCTAGAGAAAAGAAGAGATTTGGAGCAGTTTATCATGCATGTCGATTATATTAACATTTGATTTTTTCATGTACCACAATGTAATTATCTCTTACCACGGGAAATCTTAAGGCCATGTGTTCTTGCTAAGGCATCATGAAGCACCCTAGCATCTGCTGTAGATCCTTCCCAACCCGGTAAAACATAGATGAATTGCATGTCAGATGCACATACACGAAGAACATTTGTTGCAACATCATTCTTTCTTGAACGGTATCTTGGTTTGTCAATGGCGCGCACATGAACTTTTATGTATGTCCCATCTAAGGCTCTAGACAGTTCTACAATAGTAGTACATAATAATGTGTTAGGTCATTAGGTCATGCACAAGACTATCTTTAAAAGATTATTATAATTTTTAAATACAAATTAGATACCTTAAACCAACTCCATCTTCGATCCGTGCAATTGGCAGGAATAGTTTTAGGCTTTTTAAGCAACACTTTAGAAAGTTTTAGTATTGCTCCCAAGACCAAGCGGAACTTTACGCTTACGGTTCCAGTTGAACGTTGGAAGTCATGATGGATTGCCCGAGTTTTCTCATCATGGCCAAGTATGTACAGAAACATAGCAACCATTTCTTCCACTTTCATGTTCCTAGCATCCCTTAACCCACCTATTTCTCTCACCAAAGTACACAAAACTCCAAAACAACGCCTATCCATCTGCAGCTGTTCAATGCATTCTTTGTCGCTAACACATATCCTGTTGTGCAAATTTTGTGCTCTAAGAATTGGGTCATACCAACAAGGTTCCCTAATACGAGGAATCCTACTCCAGCTCCTGCTTCTAATTAACATTACCAAGCTATGCATTATCAAATATAATGATATCAATATTTTCACTCTACGTCACCTCATTGTATTCCATAAGATTATGATTTGCCGGTTGTTTAGTGGGCGTGCCATGTCTGTCAACAAAATTAATGGCATAGAATTAGGATCAATATTTACAGTCATATGTTGGCATTATGTATGATCAACCAAGGGAACACGTCAATAAATATAAAATAAAAGTAGCAGAACACAAGAACAAAACTGCAAACAATGCACTCAAATAATCAGATATAAACTTAAAAGAAAATAAGGCATGCAAAAAAAATTAAAGTACAATACCTCCTCCTGAAGTTTGTCATCACTGTTCGGACCATTCCTTGAATTAATAGGAAGACCTTCATGGCCATTATGCTTAATGTACAACTCTGCCAAGTTGTTTCTCTTTGCAAAATTTAACATCTTACGTACGGAGTCATCATTATGCACTAGATCAATTCCATTTTCAAGGGTTTTTCCAGGGACTTTATAATATAAATCATCGCCGTCCTTCCAACCTACGGTTTTAGTCAAGCGAACTAAACGAAAATAAGAGGTTCTGTCACCGTCATAATCTGGGAAGTTAGATACTTCGCCTCTATTACATGCAAGTTCACCTTTCATTGAAAAAGAGCCCCCATTATGTATTTTGATAAGGATCAGATCTTCATCCATTCTGTGTATAAGGCATTTTATCTTATGATTCTAGTGGATACAAACAAAAGAAATACTTAACCTTGCATTGACCATACGTACACCACAATGGGGTATGCATCTTCAACCGGAGAAAAAATTCAGTGGCTAGCTTGTTGGTGATTAACGTGTGCCCAACCACTAGTATGCATCATCAAGTCCAGCTAACAGAACTAGTAACTACTGAAGGTGGACAACTAGAGTACTGTTTATTAGAATGCCTAATTGATTATGGGGCTACTAAATGTGGCAGGGAAATTTGACAAACAAGAAGGGGTAATAATATATAGAGGTATATACATTTTTAGTCCCACAACTTGCGTCACGGGTGCGTTTTAGTCCCACTTCTTGCAAATTGAGCAATATTAGTCCCACAATTTGCAACACGGAAGCATTCTAGTCCAATTCGATCAAATTTCCGCAATTTTGAACAAATTTGTCCATCTTTTGATCAAAACTCATTCTCAAGCTGACATGAGGCATTAATTTATTTCAAAATGAGTATTTTTTCTCTATTGCATGCCACCTTCCTACGGCCTGATAGGTGGCCCCACCTGTCAGTGGTAGTATAAATAAGAAAACAAATATGACAATCGTGGGAATTGAACTCACAACCTATGTCCCTAAATAAAAATTGCCATTACGACACACTCACCAATATGATTATATCAGAAGCGGTAGTTTATTACTCCCTTCGTTTTAAAATAAATGACTTGGGTTTCTCTAGATTAAGATGTATCTATAGACTAAAATATGTCTATATACATGCGAATCTAGATAAATCCACGTCACTTATTTTAGAACAGAGGAAGTATGTATTATTTTCGGGCTGATTTGTCCTTGCTGGCCTACACGCACACAAACAGTATGTATACTAGCGCACACACATAAGTGAAGTGAACCTTGATTGATTGAGTGTATACACCCAGGTCACATGTAAGATTTTATTTTGGCTATTTAAAAATACGTGTTCTAAAGCTGTGAAAAATTCTAAAAAAAATTTAACTTTTAATCTGAAATTATTTTTGTCCTGGGCAACATAGAAAAGTCAAAAAGTCAAAAATAGTGATACGGGTTTATAAACGGTGCACCTTTAGATCTGTCTGAATTCTCTTTTTTTGTGTAGGCCCAACATAAATCAATCCGGTTAAAATTTTGCACACTCAAAAAGCTTACATCATGTACATATTTTTAGGAGGTGTATTTGATACTTTGAATTGTATTTTTTAAATGTTTAAAATAACGGCCTTCATGTAGTCCAACTTTAAAATGCATTTTTTCATGGATACATGTCCTTATATAGGAGTCAGGAACTGACTATTCTAGACAAATATCCGCTATTATGTACTGTTATAACTCAAGTTTATTCTAGACAGTATAGCTAGCTACTAGCTTAACAACTAAGCTACATGGTAGATATTGTGGACAGTCCCGATATGCACATGACGAATTGATTTGGTACAGATGACGTAAGCATTTTTAGCTTACGTGTGTGGTTTTATGTTGTATAAATAAATTACATCCTTCTTAGTTAGCAAAAATTGTGTGTTGGTGTAGTGGCTTGTGTGGATTTGTAGATATAGGAAGGTTCGGAGTTCAAATCCTTCCCATGCTTATATTTTGAACTATTTTATTTCTACGTCTACGTCAGTCCGCGTCAAGGACTCAAATGCAAGAAAAAATACACTGGATTATTCTGAATTTTTTTTATGCCATAGGTGGACGAATTTAGTCAAACTTGTTGAAATTTGATCAAACTGGACTAAAATGCTCACGGCAAGTTGTGGGACTACTATTGCTCACTTTGCAAGATGTGGGACTAAAACGCTCTTTCGGTACAAGATGTGGACTAAAAGTGTTTATACCTCTAATATGTATACACGTTGCTCAAAAAGTACATATAGGAACTGAATGTATCAACTCGTGCACACCTGGATGCAGTCCTGTGTTTCCACCTCCTGTAAACTTCAGTTACTTCCTAATTAATATTCTCTTGTAATGGATCTGTAAGTTAAAAAACAAATATTGAGGACCCCGTAACAGAATCGAAGGGGAGACAAATAGATCAATGGAAATAAGAGGAACACATACCTATATGGAGAAGGAATTCGATCAAGATCTACAAATCGAAAAATAAAAAATCGACATTAGTCTACTGATTAGACTGAACGAGACATGGAAATTAACAAGAAATCGCTCAAGAATTTACAGACTAGAAGGGGAAGGAGAATTTGACCTGGATGCTCGTCTCTTATGAAGAAAGCGTTGCCTCTAGATCTGATGAGATTGAGGTGGCATATATATGGGAGACTACAGAGGTAGTTGTGGATTAGGTCGGATTTTGCGCGCACGAGTGCCCATCTTCTGATTTGCGGGCGCAAAGCAGACTTTTGTTGGCGCCTTTTCTCCTCCATCGGAGGCTTCGCGCGCTATCCTCGACATGGGCTGCAGGAGGTGGGAGATGAAACCAGGGGTATTTTAGACATTTTAAAACCAACTCCCAGCCCAGCGATCAATTACCAGGGTCACCCCCGGGATGAAATCGGAGGGAGTAGCGCTCCCAACTCCCATTCCCCTGACGTGCTCAACTCCCATTCCCCTGAACAAATCGATGGATTTAAAGTCCCGTAACCCCCTATTTCCATTCCCTAGCACTAACTCCCTCCAACCAAACGCGCTGTTAATGTGTTCCATTTACAACTCGTAACCTCTTGATAATAACAATGAACACTTAATTTTAGCAGGAAATTCATGCGATCGACACAGGAGTCCGGGTGCAGTGAATATGCCCGGCATCAAAGCTTTCCGACATGTAGCAACATGCTAATCACAAACCTCACCTGCCCGCTTAGCGTCGACAGTCACCTTGCCTGCTATGTAGGTGTCCCTTCTGGATCAGATGACGCCTCCAGCCAAGGGCCCGGGTAGCTTTGCGGCCACCAGAAACAACCATAAAATTGCAGCGGCCAACAGAGTGCCACATATGCAGAGAAGTTCCCACTACAGACTACTTTTACTTTCTGAAAGCTACAGGTTCTGTAAAGGTCAAATATGAAAGTGACACATATTATAAAGAGGAAATCGGCACTGAGTGATCCTTGCGAAAATCAAACCCCGTAGTACATATTAATTCAGATACGGAGCAATTCACCTCTAATAATGATAGGCGTCTTCCTGAGGCTGGCGTGCTCATTTCTTCACTTTGATGTACAAGGACAGATGAAGATTCAGTTCACATATGAACAGTGCTACCGAAACTATATTCAACAGCTATGGCAGAACAAAATTGCACAGGATAAGCTGACCAGTACTTTCCCGTCTGCTTTTACATGGAATTTTAAACAGCTATCAACAGAGGAAAAAATATGTAAGCTGAACAGCTATCAACAGAACAAAATTGCACAGGATAAGCTGACCAGTACTATACATGTCCCTCAAGTTTTTTTTCGAGAGTACTTCAAGACGTACCATACTTTTATATTAAAAAAATATGTACAAGAAATCCAACTCAAAATCTTGACCTAGGTGCAAGGTGGTCCAGTGTTTAAAACCACTTGGCTAAATGAAAATCCTATAGGCTCCGTCTGAATGTAGACATTCAGAGGCTTGGCATTCTCGAGCCATGCTTCTCCAAGCTAAGGTGAATTCGCTCTTGTACTCATGTGACTTTGATACACCCCCGATACTATGCATCATCAGGTATGAAGACACGAGCCAGAGGAGCGACGCAGCAGCCAACAGCTGCCAGGAGACCGCGGTGCTACCGGCCCCTGGAAGCGGTACTACCGCTCATGGACAGCGGTACTACCTCCCCGGACAGAGAGATGGACCCGAAGCCCCAGATCCCACCGGTACTACCGCACTCAGCCAGCGGTACTACCGCGCGCACCTGAAGACTCACGCCAAAGCTTCTACCCGCCCCGGTACTACCGCCCCTTCAAGTGGTACTACCGCATCTGACCGGTACTACCGCTTGACCGACAGGTACTACCGGACACCCCAGGGCCTGCGCGCTCCAGCTCGGCCCTTTGGCCTTGTAACGCCCCCTTTTGATACTTTAGTTACCTAAACTACTCCTGAACTTTAGGCTGACCTATATATAGCCCCCCACCTCCATTGTAAACCCTAGGCATGATATTGGAATTAGTGGAAACCCCTTGTGGATCTATCTAATTCTTGCCTCATGCTCCTTGACCAAGGAGCACCAATATCACTAAACCTCGTTGGAGTTTGCATCGTGCCTCCGCGTTGTACAAGGCCTTGGCATCAGTGTCCCTTTGCCAAGACGTCAAGATCTCACCGAGTCTCCCATCTCGTCGTGTCGGTTCGAGAGAGAGTCCTCCGCCCGACGCCGATCCTAGGGATTGCGCCGGACCGGTCACCGCCGGCGTGAGCTATTGGTGTTTATCATGGTTTTGCGTGAGTGTGTTCATCGCGTTCTTCGTGCGTGCGTTCGTCGTGTTCATCCTTCCCTCCTCTCCCCGCACTCTACCCTCGATTTGAAAGGGAATCGTGAAAGATCGGGCCATCCTAGAGGTTTTCCCTCAACACAAAAAGGGTAAAGATAATATTATTGCTGATGCTTTGTCATGTCGTTATACCATGTTATCTCAACTTGACTTCAAAATCTTTGGATTGGAAACTATTAAAGAACAATATATGAAAGATACAGATTCTAAAGATGTTTTGCAGCATTGTCTAGAGGGTAGAACTTGGAACAAATTCGTCCTTAATGATGGGTTTGTGTTCCGTGCTAACAAACTATGCATTCCAGAAGGTTCCGTTCGTCTTTTGTTGTTGCAGGAGGTGCATGGAGGAGGATTGATGGGTCACTTTGGAGTAAAGAAGACAAAAGACGTACTTGCTACACACTTCTTTTGGCCACGCATGCGAAGGGATGTTGAGAGGTTTATTGCTCGCTGCACAACATGTCAAAAAGCTAAGGCATGCCTTAATCCACATGGTTTATATATGCCTCTTCCTGTTCCTAGTGTACCTTGGGAGGATATTTCTATGGACTTTGTTTTAGGATTACCTCGAACACAGAAGGAGAGGGATAGTATTTTTGTGGTTGTGGATAGATTTTCTAAGATGGCACACTTTATTCCTTGTCATAAGAGTGATGATGCTGCTCATGTTGCTGGATTATTCTTTCGCGATGTTGTTCGCTTGCATGGTGTGCCTAATACTATTGTTTCAGATCGTGATACTAAATTTCTTAGCCATTTTTGGAAATGTTTATGGGCTAAGTTGGGGACTAAGTTGCTGTTTAGTACAACATGTTGAAGGGCCACGTAGAGATGAACAAAACTTTTTCCCTACGCGGTGATCCCAAGATCCAGCTCAGGTAGAAGGCCACGAGGATTACCACTAGACGCGCAGTTGCGGAATTGATGAAGCACGTCGCTTGATGCAGTGCAGTCCTCACGATCCGTTCCGGTTCCACGATCCACGATCCGTTCTTTCTTCACGATTGTCGAAGTGCTGAATGTACAACACCTCCGCTGGTATCCACACATACGAGGAGGAGCGCCGGCGACGGACTGCTAGGTCCGGTACGGCGGCGACATGACGGACTGGGGCTAGGGTTTCCAACACATGGAGTGACCTAAGCTTGTCTTCTAAGCACCTGCGCCCCAGCTTATATATGGAGTGAAAGTGGGCTCCACTCACTTGTGGCCCATTCACTAAAAGGCCTATATTAGTCACTGCAAGTCCAACTTGCTGACTAAATCCATGTCTCTATTTGGGTCCAACCCAAATAGATTTCCTGTTTGGGTCTAACCCAAACTTGCTCCCGCTCTTAAGTGTGTGACCCGACAGGCTCATGGTAACCCGGACACGATTCCGAGTCTCACTCGTGACCGATCAGTCGGTAGCGGCCCCTAACAGAACATGCCGACTCCCAAGTACCAATAAGTCATGATGACATACCTTTCCAACGCGACTTTCGTCTAAGTCCCTTTTGCCTCACGATATACCTTGTCGGACTATAGGCGAATGATTGTCATCCCTTAAATAGTCCGACTCTCTTTCTTAATCCGAGATAAGTGATTTATCCGACTAACTCTTAGTCGATTGCCTCGGTTAACACTTAACCGAGACGCACATGGCCATGCTTTCTGAATCATATCTTCCGAGAGGGCCTAGAGAATATCTCTCCAAATGGAGGGGCAAAATCCCATCTTGGTCATTCACATCATGCAGCTTGATTTACAGTCGACCCGAACTCCGCCTTTATAACTGCCCATTGACGGAACAACGTTTGACAGAACCTAAGTCGGTGATCCTCAACTCGGATTGTGCAATAACCTTAGGTCTAAGGATTACATTGATTGAGATATGCAAATGACGACTTGTTCGTTGCATCTCAATATGGGTCAGTCCGACTCGCTAAACTCTTTAGCCGAATCCGTGTAAGTCGGAATAGCATCTCCATGCCCATGACAAGTGGAACCGAGTCATCTGCCGACTTTCACATTAGTCTAAGTTGTGAGTCCAACACAACCTCAACGACCAAGGACAATTAGTATGAACAACATGAATATGTAGTTCCACAATCAAATCACATATTCAATGATACATATCAGTAGTTCATACATGGACCATAACCTTATGAATACATTGGGAAATATCATCAACCATGATTGCCTCTAGGGCATATTCCCAACGGTCTCCCACTTGCACTAGAGTCAATCTTCCGACATCACATGTCTAAACATCTAATGACCATTGCTCTCAGGTGCACCTCATGCTTCAGCTGTGGAAGTGGCTTTGTCAACGGATCTGCAATGTTTGCATCCGTGTGTACCTTGCATAACTTGATATCACCTTGATCCACGAACTGACGAATAAGGTGGTACCGCATGAGTATATGTTTGTTCTTCTGGTGTTGTCTAGGTTCCTTGGCTTGTGCGATAGCACCATTGTTGTCACAATACATGTCTAACGGATTGGACGAGCCCTGAACCACACCAAGATCCATGAGGAAATTCCTCATCCAAACGACTTCTTTTGCCGCCTCCGAGGCAGCAATATACTCAGCCTCTGTCCTAGACGCAGACACCGTTTCTTGCTTGGAACTCTTCCAGCTCACAGCCCCTCCGTTTATCACAAACACATATCCGGATTGCGAACGAGAATCATCCGAGTCAGTGAGATAACTCGCATCCGTGTAACCCTTTACACTGAGTTCATCCTCACCTCCATAAACCAGGAAAATATCCTTAGTCCTTCTCAAGTACTTTAGGATATTTTTAGCCGCTGCCTAGTGGATTTCTCCAGGGTCAGCCTGGTACCTGCTCACAACACTTAGAGCATAGGAAACATCCGGCCTAGTACAAATCATAGCGTGCATGATGAATCCGATTGCAGAAGCATACGGAATCGCACTCATTCGACTTCGCTCATCAGTTGTAGAAGGACACTAAGTCTTGCTAAGTTTTATGCCATGGGACATCGGTAAGAACCCCTTCTTAGACGATTCCATGTTGAACTTCTTCAACACTTTGTCCAAATATGTACTTTGACTCAATCCAATGAGCCGCTTTGATCTATCTCTATAGATCCGGATTCCTAGTATGTAAGTCGCCTTACCCAAGTCTTTCATCGAAAAACTCTTTTCCAATGATTCCTTGGTCTCTTGCAACATCTGGACATCATTTCCAATCAGCAATATGTCATCCACATATAGGATCATAAAGTTTACTTTGCTCCCACTAAACTTCTTGTATAAACAAGAATGATCACTCTTGATGAAGCCAAACAATTTGACTATCTCATCAAAGCGAATGTTCCAACTCCGAAATGCTTGCTTCAACCCATAAATGGATTTCCGACGTTTGCATACCTTGTCAGCATTAGCCGGATCGACAAAACCCTTGGGTTGTATCATATACACGTCCTCGGTTAAATTTCCATTAAGGAAAGCCGTCTTGACATCCATCTGCCATATCTCATAGTCGAAATAGGCTGCTATAGCTAACATGATCCGAACTGATTTAAGCATCGCCACGGGAGAGAAAGTCTCATCATAGTCAACTCCTTGAACTTGTCAGAACCCCTTCGCGACAAGTCGTGCCTTATAGATAGAAACATTTCCATCCATATCAGTTTTCTTCTTAAAGACCCATTTACACTCGATGGGTCTTGCACCGTCTGGCAGATCAACCAAGTTCCAAACTTGATTTTCATCCATGGACTTTAACTCGGATCTCATGGCTCCAAGCCATGACTCGGAATCAGAACCCACCATCGCTTCTGAATAAGTTGCCGGCTCATCACTGTCTAACAACAACACATCACGAACACTTCGCAATCTGGCCGATCTTCGCAGAGTCGGTGCAGTTGCCGGCTCAGGTACCACGACCGGCTCAACCTCCAAGGCTTTTGCCGACTCGCTATTGGCCGGTACCTCTCGAATTTCTTCGAGTTGCACCGTGCTCCCACTGACTCCCCGACTGAGAAACTCTTTCTCATGGAAGACACTGTTTTGAGTGAAAAACACTTTGCCCTCTTCTTGGTTGTAGAAGTAGTAACCCAAGGTTTCCCTTGGATACCCCACGAAAATACACTTATCCGACTAAGCTGTAAGCTTATCCGACTGAAGTCGCTTGACAAATGCTTCACAACCCCAAATCTTAAGAAAAGACAAACTCGGCTTCTTGCCAGTCCACATCTCATGTGGTGTCTTCTCTACCGACTTTGATGGTACTCTATTTAGTGTGAACGCTGCAGTTTCTAGACAATAACCCCAAAATGATAAAGTCAGATCTGTCCGACTCATCATTGATCGTACCATGTCCAACAAGGTCCGATTCCTCCTTTCTGACACACCGTTTCGCTGCAGCGTTCCTGGAGGAGTGAGCTGGGGAACTATTCCACAACTCTTTAGATGGTCATCAAACTCATGGCCCATGTACTCGCCTCCTCGGTCCGACCGAAGAAACTTTATTTTCTTGCCAAGTTGATTTTGTACCTCATTCTGGAATTCCTTGAACTTTTCAAAGGCTTCTGACTTATGTTTCATCAAGTAGATATATCCATACCTACTCAAATCATTAGTGAAGGTAATGAAGTACTCATAACCACCTCTAGCTGTCGTGCTCATCGGACCACATACATCACTATGTACTAGTCCCAATAAGTCGGACGCCCTTTCACAACTCTTTGCAAAAGGTGTCTTGGTCATCTTACCGAGAAGGCAGGATTCGCATGCCTCAAACGACTCCAAGTCAAATGAAGTTAGGAGTCCATCATCATGGAGCTTCTTCATGCATTTCAAACTTATATGACCAAGCCGACAATGCCAAAAGTAAGTCATATTCAGATCATTTGGTTTTAACCTTTTCACATTTATGTTATAGACAGATTCACTATCAAGGTTCAAAATAAATAACCCGTCTCGGACGGGTGCAAAGCCATGAAACATATCATTCAAATATAAAGAACAACCATTATTCTTAATATTCGACTCATAGCCCTATCTCATCAAACATGAGGCAGAAATGATGTTTCGACTAAGCATTGGAACATAATAACAATTATTTAGTTCCATTAAGAATCCAGAAGGTAAATGAAGTTGCATTGTGCCGACTTCCAACGCAGCGACTCTCGCTTTGTTGCCGACTCTAATGTCAACCTCGCCTCTTGCAACGCTCCTAGTTCTTACCAGTCCCTACAACGAGTTGCAGATGTGAATGACTGATCCGGTATCATATACCCAAGAACTACCAGGTGCATCAGCAAGATAAATGTCTATAACATTGCAAACAAGTGTACCTAAGCCGGAAGTCACACCTCCACTCTTGGCTTTGTCAGCCAGATACTTGCTGCAATTCCTCTTCCAGTGACCATCCGACTTGTAGTAGAAGCAAGTGGATCCGGCTGCAGGAGATGGCTTAGTCCCTGAGGAAGCGCTTTGGATTGGGTCCTCCGCCTTAACTCCCGACTTTGCCTTCTTCTTCTTAGTCCAAGAACTCTTCTTGAACTTAGCCTTGTTTTGTACCATCAACACTTGACTGGCACCTTTCTTGAGATCCGCCTCAGCCTACTTGAGCATCCCATGTAATTCAGTGAGCTACTTATCCATACCATGCATGTGGTAGTTCGATATGAACTGGCCATACGCACTAGGAAGAGAGTTCAAAATTATGTCCGTAGCGAACTCTTCGCTAATGGGGTAGCCAAGCCTTTCCAGAGACTGCACGTAACTAACCATCTTGATCACATGCGGACTCAGTGGATCGCCATCCTTAAGCTTGCAGGTCAACAAAGCCTGAGAGACTTGGTACTTCTCAGTCTTTGCCTGAGCCTGGAACATACTTTTGAGGCTTTCGATCATATCGTAGGCCTCAACATTCTCGAACTGCTGCTGCAAGTCTGGTTCCATGTGAGCAAGCATAAGACAGCTTATCTCTGTGGATTCATCACAAATCTGACGGTAGGCATTGGTGGCTGCGACAGTCGCATTCTCATCTGGCTCAGCTGGAAGTGGGTTGTCTAGGACACGGTCCCTTTTTTCTTGTTTGAGAACAATTCTCAGATTACGATACCAGTTGGTGAAATTAGTTCCATTCAGCTTATCTTTCTCTAAGATGGTTCTCAAAGCAAAACCAGAAATCTGAGGAAGACTGCTAGGTGCCATTGATCTACAACAGAAAACATGCAAAACACTTAAGACATGTATCCATAAAGAGCAAGCATATTAAACATTTTAATATTTATGCTCCCACTAGAACCAACACCCCTCCAATGGTTACTTAGTGATTCAGGACCCTAAATAAGCAAGTCGACTAGTGAGCTTTAGCATCACCGCTAGCCGTCAAGTGATCTAGGTAGACAACTCCTTGTCAATCGTATCTCATACGACTCCTGTTTGATGGGTGGCATCACATGCCCCGACTCCCATCTGACTTTTCCCTGAGTCCCACAACCGTTGTGATAGACCCGTCTAGATTACCAAGTGCTTCTGCTGTAAGAGTCCGACTCGAACCCACCTAGTCGGAAAGAATTGATAGCACCTCAATTTTATGAGCCCACTACCAAAAATGTCCGACTTGTGATGGTGCAGCACTAGCGGGGAAACCGACTAGACCTTCTTTGAGGGATTACTTTCTACCAACTATCTAATAGAGGTAAAAAAGAGACATAAAAATAACACAAAATAAAGCAATTATAATGTGAAATGGTATGGCTCTCTTCATGGCGATCTCCATCTCCACAAAGCTTATAATCCGACTCGTGTCAACTCTTGTCACATGCCGTCTTACTCCATGTAGCCGACTTGTACACCGACTTGCATGCCATCCGGATTCTCCAAACAGCTACACTAGCTAGTAATGCAAATTACACAGAGATCTGACACGCATGCCATTATACAATAAGATGACAACACCTAGGCTCCAGTCGGCTGACAAAAACCGTGATACGCAGATCACGTATGGATTACACACATCAGCTGCACATAAGCCATACCATTCACAACATCATCATGCAAAAACAAGTTATGCATAGATACGATATCTACCGGCGTTGTGAAACTCGCAACGACATCTAAGGCGCTACGACAGGGCGAAGCCGGCGGTCCCAAATTTTACCCAAAAACGCAGATCTCATCTGCATTTCGAGAGGGCCCAGAGAATATCTCTCCAGACAGAGGGGCAGAATCCCATCTTGGTCATTCACATCACGCAGCTTGATTCATAGTCGACCCAAACTCCGCCTTTAAAACTGCCCATTGACGGAACAACATTTGACAGAACCTAAGTCGGTGATCCTCAACTCGGATTGTGCAATAACCTCAGGTCTAAGGATTACATTGATTGAGATATGCAAATGACGACTTGTTCGTTACATCTCAATAAGGGTCAGTCCGACTCGCTAAACTCTTTAGCCGAATCCGTGTAAGTCGGAATAGCATCTCCATGCCCATGACAAGTGGAACCGAGTCATCTACTGACTTTCACATTAGTCTAAGTTGTGAGTCCAACACAACCTCAACGACCAAGGATAATTAGTATGAATAACATGAATATGCAGTTCCACAATCGAATCACATATTCAATGATACGTATCAGTAGTTCATACATGGACCATAACCTTATGAATACATTGGGAAATATCATCAACCATGATTACCTCTAGGGCATATTCCCAACACATGTCATCCTCAAACTGAAGTAATTAATAGAACTTTGTCTACCATGTTACGGACTATTTTAAAGACGAACTTAAAAATGTGGGAAGATTGTTTACCTTATATTGAATTTGCTTACAATCGTTCCATGCATTCTACAACTAAGTTATGCCCTTTTGAGATTGTGTATGGTTTTATTCCTCGTGCACCTATTGATTTATTACCTATTCCATCTTCGGTGCAACATAATTTTGATGCTACATAACGTGCTGAATAGATTCTTACGTTGCATAGGATTACTAAGGAAAATATAGAACGTATGAATGCTAAATATAAAGTTGCTGGTGATAAAGGACGCAAGCATATTGTGTTTCATGTGGGAGATTTAGTTTGGTTGCATTTGCGGAAAGATCGTTTTCCTGATTTGCGCAAGTCTAAATTAATGCCACATGTTGCTGGTCCTTTTAAAGTGTTAGAGAAAATGAATGATAATGCATATAAACTTGAGCTTCTTGTAGAGATGGGCACGGTAAGTCCCTCATTTAACATTGCCGATTTGAAACCATACTTTGGAGAAGAAGATGAGATTGCGTCGAGGACGACTTCAATTCAAGAAGGGGAGGATGATGAGGACATCCCTACGGTTGATACAACCATTGCACCTACAGCCACACTTCCTCACGTTCCACAATTCCAAGGACCTCTCACAAGAGCTCGTGCACGCCAACTAAATTATCAGGTACTTTCGTTTCTAGGAACTATTTCTAATATTCATGAGAATATGATGCTGCCTAAATCAGATGTGTGTATGTTACTTAGGAACGATGGGCCTAGCATGGATGAGAGGGACAAGCATTGGAGCATGATCATGCATGGAGATGATGGCAGCAATCGTGTGAGGATCCAGGATGATGCTGCAAGTGAAGATTTCGGAACTTTGAAGCCACCATAATGAAAAGGTGAAGACATGGACGAACTAGAGAGCTACACACTTCAAATATTCGTCCATGTGATTAGATGGTGCTGCGTCACCGTTAAATTTGGGCCAGGCCCATGTAATTTTCGTCCAAATAAAGGGGCTGAACTTTTAGAGTCCGTATAGTGGAGGAAACTGGCCTGGAGATGGATTTCGACCTCCTCCCCAAGGCTGGCCGAAATTACCTTATGTTCCTCCATCTATACTCCCATTAGGTCATCGTTTAGACTCGGATTTTGTTTAGTAAAAGACTTAGCCACGAGCTACTCTTCGCCATAGGCACAAGTGTCAAACCGACCTATTGTACTACGCACAAAAAGAATCCCACCTCTTCAATAAAGCTTCCATCTATATTCGCAATATCTTGATTGCATCTATAATTCTTGCTGGTTCTTCGATTGCTTGCAGGGATTGATCCTCGTGATCAGGTTGATCTAGCTCCGGTGTGATCAATAGCCTCGGAAGTTGGTGTATCGATTGCTAAGGCGCAACGTCTCACATGTTTGTAGTCAGATCGTCAGCGTCGACCTCCACCATAATCGACAAATATCGTCTCATCGAAAGATCGGGCACCTTTACCCTATCATTAGCTCGTTTTGAAGAGGAGAAGGATCTCTACATCATCATATCTGTGGTTCATGCTATCTACTCCATACAAATTTTGTGAGCAAGGCGGAATCCACCAATAAAGGGTAAAGATCCGCGACGAAAGGTATAAAAATTCCACGACTTCTCCCCACTTGCATCCCTTTGTGAGCTACATTATCTTTGCGTTCAACAAACACCTATCGAGTCTATTTCCTCCTATGATTGCTTGGGCTATGCACATTTGATACCTTGTAGAATTCTGAACAAAAGTTGTGAGCGCGCTATCTCATATAGTTACCTTGTATAGTTGTTGGCACAAGGAAGAGGCAAGTGAAAAGAAAGAAAAACAGAAAAAATAGAAAAATAAGAAAAGGAGAAAGAAAGAAACAAGTGCCTCATAGAATAGGAAGCGCAAGCTTGATGAACATCAAATATGTGGTACTTATTGTGCATATCTTGTAGCCCACCAAGTTTATTGCAATCAAACTTGCGTCTCTCCTTGCACTTGTTGAGGGCAAACCTCTAGGGTGGCCCGATCTTTCACGATTCCCTTTCAAATCGAGGGTGGAGTGCGGGGGAAGGAGGGAAGGATGAACACGATGAACACACGCATGAAGAACGCGATGAACACACACACGGAAAACCACGATAATCACCAATAGCTCACGCCGGCAGTGACCGGTCCGGCGCAATCCCTAGGATCGGCGGCGGGCAGAGGACTCTCTCTCGAACCGGCACGGTGAGATGGGAGACTCGGTGAGATCTTGACGTCTTGGCAAGACACCGATGCCAAGGCCTTATACAACGTGGAGGCACGATGCAAACTCCAACGAGGTTTGGGATATTTAGTGCTCCTTTGTCAAAGGAGCATGAGGCAAGAATTAGATAGATCCACAAGGGGTTTCCACTAATTCCAAATATCATGCCTAGGGTTTACAATAGAGGTGGGGGGCTATATATAGGCCAGCCACACAGTCAGGGGTACTTTAGGAATAAAAGCCAAGTTCTGGGTGGACTAAGGGGTACATGGGACAAAGGCCCAAAGGCCTTTTACATGCATGGCGACGGTCAGTCCGGAGACTCCGGTGTGGTGGAACGGAGACTCCGATCTGGATCGGAGATTCCAGTCGGCCTCCGGAGGGGCCGTCAGATTGACCTGAGCTCGATTCTGGGGGCAGACAGGAGGTGAGGCCGGAGACTCTGGTGTCTTCAGGCCAGAGACTTTGGTGGACCGGAGACTCCGGTGTGCATAGACCAGAGACTCTGGTCTGAGCAGCTCCATCGTCTTCTGCTTCACGATCTTCTCCTTGTTCTCCATCCTGGGGTGCTTGGTGATGTGTTGGTGCTTCGTACCTGATGATGCATAGAGTAGTTGCATGAAGTAGCACACCATCCAAGGATGTATCAAATTGGCACGAGGAGAGGAGCGAGTTCACCTTAGCTTGTAGGAGTTTGGCTTGGGCACGAGTCATGGGTCCACTTGGGGGACTTGTTGGTGTAGATGTAGGAGCATCCGTAGGACGGGCTGCATCAGCTCCCCCCTTGGGAAAGAGTCTTCCTCGATTCTTCATGGTTATCATCTTGAGCATCTCCATGGTAGGGTGAGAGGTCCTTGACATTGAAAGTATTGCTTGCAAGGTACTTGGAGGTCGGTATGTCGATGATGTAGGCGTTGTTGTTGATTCTTTTGAGGACCTTGAAGGGACCATCTCCTCTTGGCTTGAGCTTGGAGTCACGTTCCTTGGGGAAGCGGTCTTTGCTTAGGTGTATCCACACAAGGTCACCATCTTCAAAGATCATCTCCTTCTTGTCCTTGTTTAACCTTGAAGCTTGGCGAAGGACTTGTTGTTCGATAGCAACTCTTGTTTCTTCATGAAGTTTCTTCATAGCTTGTGCGCGTTTCTTGATGTCCATGTTCGTGTGCTCATGGAGAGGTAGTGGTAGGATGTCGAGCACGGTGAGGGGCTGGAAACCATAGACAATCATGAATGGACTCATCTTGGTTGTTGAGTGCTTGGTACGATTGTAGTCGAACTCGGCGTGTGGGATGCATTCCTCCCAATCCTTCAAGTTCTTCTTGATCAACACACAAAGGAGAGTCTGAGGCTTCGGTTGACAGCTTCGGTTTGGCCATCAGTTTGGGGATGCGATGCGGATGAAAAGAGTAGCTTGACGCCGAGCTTGGCCATGAGGGTATTCCATAAGTAGCTCATGAATCTGACATCGTGGTCAGAGATGATTGTTCTTGGCACACCGTGAAGACGGACGATTTCCTTGAAAAGCAGATTTGCAACATGTGAAGCATCGTCGGTCTTATGGCACGGTATGAAGTGTTGGAAAAATGATCCATAACAACAAATATAGAATCATGACCATACTTAGATCTAGGCAATCCTAACACGAAATCCATGCTAATGTCGGACCAAGGGGTATGAGGAATAGGCAATGGCATATAAAGACCATAAGGGTTAGCTTGCGACTTAGCTTGAACACATGTCGTGCATCGTTGAACGTATCGCTCCATGTCACGCTTCATCTTGGGCCAAAAGTAGTGATTGGAGAGCATGTCCAATGTCTTGTCACGGCCAAAGTGACCCATGAGGCCTCCACCATGAGATTCTTGGAGAAGCAAAAGTTGAAGCGACGACTTCGGGATGCATAGCTTGTTTTGTTTAAATAGAAAGCCCTTATGCAAATAGAAATCATCAACTCCTTTGTCATTGGAGCACTTTGCGAAAATTGGTTCAAATAATGGGTCGGAAGCATACAAAGATTTTATTTCCTCAAGACCTAACACGTTCATTTCAAGTCTCGTAAGAAGGCTTGTGTGTTTGCGAGACAAAGCGTCCGCAACTACATTATCTTTGCCCTTCTTATACTTGACAATATATGGAAAAGACTCCATAAATTCAACCCACTTAGCGTGTCTCTTACTCAAGTTGGCTTGGCCTTTGAGATATTTCAAGGACTCATGGTCGGAATGTATGATAAATTCCTTAGGCCAAAGGTAATGTTGCCAAACTTGAAGGACACGAACTAAGTCAAAAATCTCTTTGTCATAAATCGGATAATTAAGGCGAGCACCATCAAGTTTCTCGCTATGGTAGGTTATAGGACGTCCGTTTTGCATAAGGAATCCTCCAATGCCAATACCACTAGCATCACACTTGATCTCAAAAAGTTTTTGTGAAATCCGGTAAAGCAAGAAGAGGTGCTTCGGTGAGCCTCTTTTTAAGTTCGTCAAAAGCTTTTTGTTGTGCTTTGCCCCACACGAAGGTGACATTCTTTTTGATCAATTCATTAAGGGGACAAGCAATGGTTCAAAAGTCTTTCACAAAGCGACAATAGAAACCGGCCAACCCATGAAAACTTCGGAGTTCACTCACATTTGTTGGGATGGGCCAATCTCGTATGTCCTTTACCTTGTAAACATCAAGTTCAATTCCCTTCGAAGAAACGACAAATCCAAGAAAAATCAACTTGTCTTTAACAAAAGTGCACTTGGAAAGATTAGCATAAAGCTTTTCATGTCGAAGGATTTGCAAAACTTCCTTGACATGTGTTATATGGTCCTCTAGTGATTTGCTATAAACAAGAATTACATCGAAATAGACAACAACACTTTTTCCAATGAGAGAATGCAAGATGTGATTCATAAGGCGCATGAAGGTGGATGGGGCATTCGATAAACCAAAGGGCATAACCAACCATTCATAGAGACCAAGTTTGGTCTTGAAGGTGGTTTTCCACTCATCACCTTCAGCCATGCGTATTTGATGGTAACCACTACGAAGATCAATTTTCGAAAAAATAGTGGCTCCACACAACGCATCAAGCATTTCATAGAGACGTGGTATGGGATGTCGATAACGCACGGTGATAGCATTGATTGGACGGCAGTCCATGCATAACCATAACATATCATCTGTCTTTGGAACAAGAATCACGGGTACGGCACTTGGACTAGTGCTAACTTGGATCAAACCTTTGGAGACGAGTTGGTTGATTTGACGTTCGATCTCCTTCGTCTCCTCCGGGTTCGTGCGGTAAGCGGCACAGTTGGAAAGTGGTGCACCGGGGATGAGGTCAATGCGATGTTCGATGCCGCGAAGAGGAGGTAGTCCATGTGGAAGCTCTTCGGGGAACACATCCTTGAATTCCTGCAAAACATTCATCAAAGATGGAGGAACATTGGTTAATTCATTAGTTCCTTGCGCTAGTCCCTTGCAAAGGAGGACATAGTGCAAGATGGATGGGTTGTTCCGAACATCTCTCATCTCACTTTAGGTGGCAAGGAGAACACTCTTAGTTTTTCCACTCGAGTTTGGCTTGTGGCTCTCACTCACTATGAGGTGGTTCTCTCTCTCACCGCTCTTCTCACAAGTAGGTGTTGTGCTTTGCGCCCTCGCTAAAGCCTTTGCATTGTCCGCAATTATTTGGCTAGGAGTCATCGGTTGCAAAACACATGTTTTGTTGAGCCATTTGAAGGTGTATACATTGGTGCGGACATCATGTTGAGAAGCCTTGTCAAATTGGCATGGTCGACCAAGAAGCATGTGGAAAACTATCATCGGAACCACATCACACTCCACCATATCTTTGTAAGGACCAATGGCGAAGGAGACTGATACGATATGCTTGATCTTTACGGACCCTTGGTCACTTAGCCGTTGCACGCGGTAGGGGTGCTTGTGCGGATGGAGGGTGAGGTTGAGCTTCTCACACAACTCGGTGCTAGCAAGGTTGTCGCAACTCCCTCCGTCAATGATCACCTTGATAGATTTGCCATTGATGCCGGCTTGTGTTTGGAAGATATTGGAGCGTTGGTCTTCATACTCTTGTGCTTGAGTGGTCAAGATCCTTGTGACGACAAGCGATGGATTTGCGTCATGTTCACACATGAGAAGTTCTTGGTCATCTTCCACTCGTTGCCTTGCCATTGCTTCCTTGACTCGGGCATCAAATTCATCTTCACTCAAGTACTCTTCATCACCATTGTCATGGATGAACAAGACTTTCTTGTTTCCACATTCGGCCAACTTGTGTCCTTTACCTTCACACTTGTAGCATTCACCATTTAAAGGTGTATCACTCTTTGCTTGTTTGCCACTTGGGGGCAGTTTTCCTTGAGGAAGTGTGGGCTTGAAGGAAGGCTTGGGGGGTACTTGAGGAGCTTCCATTGACAGTTGTTGGTGTAGCGGTTGAAGCTTGCTTGTAGGTGAAGTACGTCTTGGGTTTGTTGTACTTGATATCCTCTCACACTTGACGTTCAGCCTTTGTTGCTATGTGCACAAGCTCAACCATGGTGTTGTATGTTTGGAACTCGACGATGCGCTTGATGGGGTGGTTCAATCCAATAAACGTGCCATAGTTTGCTCCATGCGCTCATCAACGTTGGCGCGAATCAAGTTGAGTTCCATTTCTTTGAAGTACTCTTCCACGGTCTTTGTCCCTTGACGAAGCGCTTGAAGGTTGTTGAAGAGGTCACGCGTGTAGTGCATGGGGACGAACCGGGATCTTATGTGACCCTTCATGTCATGCCTAGTTGTGATTGGCGGTTCTTGTCTTGCATCACGAGCAACTTGAACTTGTTCCCACCAAAGGTTGGCGTAATCATCAAACTCAAGCGAAGCCATGGCGACCATCTTCTCGTTGCTATAGTTGTGCATGCGGAAGATCTTGTCGACTTTGAGTGCCCACGAGAGGTATTCTTCGGGGTCACTGTATCCGGTTAACTTGGGCATTGTGAACTTGAGCTTGCCAAAAGTTTCTTCATTGTTGCGGTCATTGTGACGAGCTTGGTGACCTTGTTGATGATCTTGTAGTTGGGGACGTGGAACTTGGTTCTCGTGACCTTGTTACGGAGCTTGCTCTTGATATTGATGTGGAGGAGCTTGCTCTTGCTCTTGGCGCGGTTGTTGACGTGGTTGAGGCGCTTGGGCCTCATGGTGGTGAGGGTGTGGAGCCTCTTGACGCGGTTGACGACGAAGGGGAGGCTCGTTCCTCGGTTGGTGGTGTTGGTTAGGTACATGGGCCTCACGGCGAAGAACATGGCCATGAGCCTCTTGACGTGGTGGGCGTCGCTCAACTTGTATCACTTGACGCTCCAAGTTTTATTGAGGTGGAGGAGGTGCCTCGTGATGACCATGGTATCGGTGCGGACGTGCATGACATTGATGACGAGGAGGAGGATCTTGGAGAGCTTCACGTTGATGACGAGCTTGATTCTCCAAATTGGAGTCATCACTTGTTGTGTCAAGTATGTGTCGCGGTCGATGGTGGTAGACTTGCGGTTGTACTTGTGGTTGCTCTTGTTGTTGCTCTTGTTGGAGCACTAATGCCCTTGCATGATGACGGTGTGCTTCTTGCCTTGCTCTTGGCCTTGAAGAGAAATCACCATCATAGCTTGACGTTGCGGCATGTCATGGGGAAGGTACTTAGTTCGAAGAACTTCCATCTTCAACCACGGGGGCATCATTGCGTCTTGTAGAACTTGGATGTAGATCTTGTGGAAGAGGTGCATCACGATGCGAAGAACTTGAAGAGCTTGATGCGCGTGAACGTGGTCTTGCCATACCGTCGATGAGGCGTCGAAGATTGTCATTTGTTTCAGCAACAGAGCATTGGAGCGCTTCATTTTGGTGGCCAAAGTTGTGATGCAGTGCATGCATTTGTCGTTCGAGGCCGTCGAAGCGGTTGTCGATGTTCTTGAACTTGGCTTGCGTCTCGCCAAATTGTTCATCTTGTCGCGTCTCAAGGGCTTGGCAACGATCACGGAACTCTTGTCGAACGATGAAGTGACTTGCGCGCGTCATGTACGGTCCTTGATCTTCTTCGTGGGGAGGTGGTTGGCTCGCCTAACTGTGCCTATCCATCATGCAAAACACACAAGTATTGTATATGGAAGTGGAATATGGTGGTGTTAGCCTTATACCTCACCTTGGGGATTGCACAAACTAGAAACCACAAGTGAGAGATATAAGCGTGCAAAGTGGAAATGCAAAGAAAACTCACACTAAAGAAAGAACTAACTCTCAAAAGCTTGTTGGTGGTAGGTTAGGATTGTGGAAAGCCAAAGAACCAACCAAAAGAAAAGGGATAGTCAAAAGTGGGTAAAATCCAACAAAACTCAAGTCAAAGGCGAAGGTCAACAACTCAAAAGGGTGACGGGAACCTACGACTATGTACACACATGTGGAGATTGTTGGGATTGACACGACTATGAAAATGAGCAAACAAAATGTCCTAACGGAGACTAAGCTCGTTGTCATGCCAATGCAAGGAGAGACCGTGGCTCGTTTGCAAAGAGGAAAAATGAGCAACAGATGTGTGCACTTGTCTTGGGCGCTCTTCTTTCTCTCTTGCTTACAAGCTTTGAGACTCTCTTTTGTAAGGGAAGTCTTTTTTTTATTTTTCTTTTGCTTTGTATCTTTTCTTTCTTTTTTTTACTCCCTTGATGCTACCTAGTCATACTTGATATTGCTCTTGCACTCAAATGCATAATGCTCAAGCAGACACAAGATGAGCCAGTCTCATAGGATAGGTACACACAAGGAAGATAGGGGTTAACAAGGTGACGCAAGTTATACCTTCGTTGGTGATGATGAACTTGGCATCGGTGGTGCGGGATGATGTTCGTGGGCCGTGGTGTCGATGAGCGTGGGGTTTGTTGATGCGGAAGCTTGCTGTTAGTTGGAGACACACACACGAGCACAAACAAACAAGAGGAAATTAGCCAATGCAAGATTAGAGGCAAAACTATCAAAATCAGGCGTCAGGGCCGAAGACTCCGGGGTCTCAGGCCGGAAACTCCGGGGCAGGCCGGAGACTCCCCGAAATTGGATTTCCTTTTCGTGCCATATGCCAATGTCATACGAATTTACCCCAGGAGATCGGTGGTCCCACGTCATGCTCTACCTCGAAATAGGAAGAAACAATGAAGCGAACCCATGGCTTAAACCTGCTTATTATACTATAAACAATGGAATACCTCAAGTTGGATATAGGTGAGGTGGGACTTAAGAATGCCTTGTCTGGAACATCTCTTCAAAGCAAGAATTAGTGTATAGAAAGGAAGCAGCCTTTCTGCTGTGTGGGTAGGCCGGAGACTCCGATGTAGGCCGGAGACTCCGGTGTGCAGGCCGGAGACTCCGGTTTGGAGTCAGAACGCGAACTGCTCGTGTTCTTGAGCGGAAATCCACGCCTTGGGTCCTCAAATCCGCGAAAAATTGGCCAAATTGGGCTAGGAAAACGCAGGATAAAGCTGGACCAACTCCTAAGACAAGGTTTGGTCGAATCAAAACCACAAATAACACTCCAAATCAAGAGATCGATCCAAAGGCAAATTTGGGGCTCTTTTTGGGGGATTTTCGAAATTTTGGTGGATAGAAAAAAATTGTGGGGGAAATCGTAAGCAACGAAGCTCTTGATACCAATATGTTGTGGGCAAACCTCTAGGGTGGCCTGATCTTTCACGATTCCCTTTCAAATCGAGGGTGGAGTGCGGGGGAAGGAGGGAAGGATGAACACGACGAACACACGCACGAAGAACACGATGAACACACACACACACGCAAAACCACGATAAACACCAATAGCTCATGCCGACGGTGACCGATCCAGCGCAATCCCTAGGATCGGTGGCGGGCGGAGGACTCTCTCTCGAACCGACACGGCGAGATGGGAGGCTCGGTGAGATCTTGACGTCTTGGCAAAGGGACACCGATGCCACGGCCTTGTACAACACGGAGGCACGATGCAAACTCCAACGAGGTTTGGGATATTTGGTGCTCCTTTGTCAAAGGAGCATGAGGCAAGAATTAGATAGATCCACAAGGGGTTTCCACTAATTCCAAATATCATGCGTAGGGTTTACAATAGAGGTGGGGGGCTATATATAGGCCAGCCACATAGTCAGGGGTACTTTAGGAATAAAAGACAAGTTCTGGGCGGACTAAGGGGTACATGGGCTGAAGGTCCAAAGGCCTTTTACATGCCTGGCGATGGTCGGTTTGGAGACTCCGGTGTGGTGGACCGGAGACTCCGGTCTGGATCGGAGATTCCAGTCGGCCTCCGGACCAGCCTCCGGAGGGACCCTCAGATTGACCCCGAGCTCGATTCTGGGGGCAGACCGGAGGTGGGGCTGGAGACTCCGGTGTCTTCAGGCCGGAGACTTTGGTGGACCGGAGACTCCGGTGTGCATAGACCGGAGACTCCGGTCTGAGCAGCTCCGGCGTCTTCTGCTTCACGATCTGCTCCTTGTTCTCCATCCTGGGGTGCTTGGTGATGTGTTGGTGCTTCGTACCTAATGATGCATAGAGTAGTTGCATGAAGTAGCACACCATCCAAGGATGTATCAAATTGTCACGAGGAGAGGAGCGAGTTCACCTTAGCTTGTAGGAGTTTGGCTCGAGCACGAGTCATGGGTCCACTTGGGGGACTTGTTGGTGTAGATGTAGGAGCGTCCGTAGGACGGGCTGCATCAGCACTTGTGCGACACGAGCTTATAGTCTTTTCTAGGTAATCATTTGGTTCTTAGCTCACTTTCTTCGTCGCACAAGTCCCATTTATCCCATCGTGTGTGTTTCCTTGTACATAATTCCTATCTTGTGGATTGACTTGTTTTGCTTTGTGATCATCGTGGTTCTTTACTTGCCATTACAACATCTTGATTTCAGATTGTTCTTGGACACGCCACCTTCCATACCCATCCACCATAAGCTTTGTGTGTGTGTGTGTGTGTGTGTGTTTTAGTGGTTAGTTGGTTTTGGTGTTCCACGTGAACTTCACTTTGCTTGGTTTATTGTTCTCAAGTGTGGCCACTTGCACTATACTATCTTCCAAGGTAAAGTAAGGTTTGACGTTGCATCCCTAACCCCCGACCACTTCCATATACACCACTTGGTCTTGTGAATCATGTCTAGGGACTCCGAAACCGAGGATGATTTCTATGAAGAAACCACGATGAGCCACCATGCATATGCCTCCACAAGCATGGATGACATGATGGGGCACTACACCGATAATGGATCCACATGCTTGGGTGATATTGAGTTCTACAACAACAATAACTCCCCAAGCATGGACGACTTTAAGAATGACAATGACAAGATCCTCAGGTCGCATCGACCAAGAAGGAGCCTCCACCTCGAGAGCACCAAGGTCCACCATCAAATGGACAACTTCAAGCGTGACATGGACAACGACTTCGCCAAAACCATGAGCATGATGGCCAAGACTAATGATGCTTTGCGCTCATTACAACGCCTCACCAAGAAGAGTGCCAAGGACAAGAAGCATTGTCACGAGCGTCATGTGGATGACCAAGTGCGCCATCTACATCAACCTTTGGCAAGGCACGCCAATGACCTCCGTCGACACCATCATAAGGCACCTTCGACTACTCGTGCCACCACCAAAATGGCACCAAGAGCAAGCTCCTCTCCATGCCATCAAGCTCCAACGCCAAGACTTGACGTCCTAGATGACACATGCAAATTCGTGGATGAGGAAGACGAAGACCTCTACTTCGCCAAGTTGGACGAGTACGTCAAGAGGACTACATAAACCAAGGTGCAAGATGGCGGTGACAAGGTCAAGAATGGTGAGCATGGGACTTTACCTTCACCAAAGGAGGCGCATGGAGTTGAGAGAACCGAGCCTATCCCTACATGCTTGAGTGATGATGTGGTACCAATCCCATGTGAGTATGAGAGACACTTATCCCACTTGAGTGAAAGCAAGAGTGAGATGAGCGACTCCACCATACGTGAGATTGAGTGCTTCCACTTGGAGGGCATGAGTGATACACCGAGTGAGTTGAGAGTGGTAGTTGATAGGTCATGTGAGACCACTTTGATTTCTAACAACTTACCCTCTACCTCTAGTGTGTTTCCTCATGATGTGCTAGGTTCCATGGATCATGAAGCGCCAAGCTTGGAGATGATGATGCCTCCGACCGAGAAGATGAACATGGTGGATGAAAATGATGCCATCCCCATACATGATGAAGAAGACGCCCACATGGAGGCCAATGCTACCACAACACCCACTTCATATGAGAGGTATGAACAAGGTAACAATACAAGTGTTGATGATGCCATGATCCCACTAGTGGACATGATGATTTGTGATGACTTGCATGCCATGGATGATACTTGTGACATGACATATGTTCCATTCTTATTCCCATGTCTTGATTTTGCTATGCATCATGATGACCATGTGGAATCCTTCTATTATCATGATATTGCCATAGACATGATATGCTCTAAACGTTACGTTAATGATATCATTGCTTGCACTTTGTTGAACAATTTATCTTTCCAATGTTTTGCTTGCAATGATGTTACCAATGGTACCCCTCAAATAATGCTTTGTCATGAGTGTTTTACTATTTCTCCCGTTGCTTGCAATAGTATGGATGATTGCTCTTTCACTTGTTTTGCTTGCAACAATAATTATCATATGTTTTCTATTGAGATGGCCCCCATAGCTTTCTCAACTTTTGGAGATTGTAGTAAATGCCATGATAAGCATGTTCCCCACTTGCATACTCACCATGCATCTATTTTACACTTGATTGACACTCATGGTGATGTGCACAAGAAGAGATACATCATGATGGATGATGTGTTTCTATACCATGCACACACGTTCTTCCTTTTATCTATGATGTCTGTAGGTACCCGCATAAGAATTTCAACCTCGGTTGAGCACGAGTTGACAAAAAGATCTCTAGAGAGCATCCCCCAAGTTAGTTCAAGATCGAACCCAGCTCTGATACCTTTCGCATGCTTTGCATCTTTCATGTTGACAAATTGCTCTTTCCTATGGTTTGATTGCAAGCATGTTGATGGTATTCTTTCACCTTGTGACAATCATGTTTCGTTGCTATTGGATATTGATGCTTTGTGTGTTGCCACAAAAATGTGGAACAATTTCTCTTTCCGATGTTTTGTGTGCAACCATAATGCCATTTTGAGCATGTATTGTCATGAGAGCTTACAAGATTCTCGTATTGTTGTTGCAACAAACATAAGGACCACTTGCTCTTTCATATGGTTTGTTTGCAAAAATGTTGTTCTTGCTTCCGCTTGTGATACTCATACCCCCATGATTTTGGCTTTTGATGATATGTGTATGGCATCCAACATATTGAACAATTGTTCTTTCCAATGGTTGGCTTGCACACATAATGATGTTGTTTTGGATATCTTTCCTCATGTGTTTTTGCCGAATTCTCCTATCCTTGCATCAAAGACGTTGACCAATATTTTAGTCCATTGCTTTGAGTGCCACACTAAGACGTATATGGAGTTCTCGAGTTCCCACATTTGGATGATGTTCAATTAACTTCCATGCACTTTGACCTTGCATACGCATTTCTTTTGCGATACTTGAGTTGAACAAGAATGGACATGCCACAAATGACATGGTCCTCTATCACACACAAACATATGTTGCTTGGTCTTTGTTGTGTGAAGGTACAATTGCATACGCGTCAACCTCTATGGACAAAGAGTTGACAAGATGAATCGAAGAGAGTTACCTAGGGCTACCCTTCAATGAGCTATCTCTACATTATAAGGTGACTTCCTTCTACTTGAGGACTCATGCTATAATCTTCATGAATTGGCTACTCTTTGAGTGTTGCTTCGCTTTTGTTGTGAGCTTTGTAGGCTTCATGGAAGGTGAAGGAACATCGAAGAGTTGCCACATCAAGATTCTCAAGGACGACTATATGGTGGACCCCAGGATCAAGAAGGTCTATCGACATCATCTTCTTAGTGATGAGCATGAAGAGTCGAGGACGACTCTCTTTGAGGGGGGGAGATGATGCAGCCCATCCTGCAGACGCTACTACATCTACAACGCCAAGTCCTCAAGATCGTCCCCAAGTCAACCAAGAAGATGGACCAAGAGCAGCTAGCTCCAGAACCGGAGTCACCTCCATCATCGCCCCGGAGAGTCCGCCTGATGCCAGCCGGAATGTCCGGTGTAGCCGGAGTGTCTGGCCAGATCTAGACGGAGTGTCCGGCCTACCCCAGCGCCATCCTGGCACAAACATTCTGTGTGCTACATCTGACACTACCCGGACACTACCCGGAGTGTCTGGCCTGACCAGAATGTCCAGCCCAAACACCCCAGAGTGTCCGGCCTAAGTGATGGTCCTGCGAGCCAATAGTTGGGCCCTTGGCCCATGTACCCCTCTATTCTGCACCAAACCCTAGTTTTATGCCCAAACGGATGTAGCCCGTCCTATGGACGCTCCTACATCTACACCAACAAGTTCCCCAAGCGGACCCATGACTCGTGCCCGAGCCAAACTCCTACAAGCTAAGGTGAACTCGCTCCTCTCCTCGTGCCAATTTGATACCTCCTTGGATGGTGTGCTACTTCATGCAACTACTCTATGCATCATCAGGTACGAAGCCTTGACACATACCCAAGCACCCAAGGATGGAGAACAAGGAGCAGATCGTGAAGCAGGAACCACTGGAGCTGCTCAGACCGGAGTCTCCGGTCTGCGCACACCAGAGTCTCCGTCCTGCCAAAGTCTCCGGCCTGAAGACACCGGAGACTCCAGCCCACTCTCCGGTCTGATCCCCTGCACTGGGCTCTGGGACAATCTGAAGGCCCCTCCGGAGGCTGGTCCGGAGGCTACACCGGATTCTCGGGCCTAGACCAGAGTCTCTGACCTGCACACCGGAGTCTCCGGTCCGACCGTCGCCAGGCATGAAAAGGCCTTTGGGCCTATGGCTCATGTACCCCTTAGTACGTCCAGAACTTGTCTTTTATTCCTAAAGTACCCCTATTTAAGTGGCTGGCCTATATATAGTCCCCCACCTCCATTGTAAACCCTAGGCATGATATTGGAATTAGTGGAAACCCCTTTGTGGATATATCTAGTTCTTGCCTCATGCTCCTTGACCAAGGAGCACCAATATCCCCAAACCTCGTTGGAGTTTGCATCGTGCCACCGTGTTGTACAAGGCCTAGGCATCGGAGTTCCTTTGCTTAGACGTAAAGATCTCACCGAGTCTCCCATCTCGTCGTGCCGGTTCGAGAGAGAGTCCTCCGCCTGACGCCGATCGTAGGGATTGCGCCGGACCGGTTACCGCCAGCGTGAGCTATTGGTGTGTATCGTGGTTTTTTGTGTGTGAGTTCATCGCGTTCTTCGTGCGTGCGTTCGTCGTGTTCATCCTCATCCTCATCTTCCCGCACTACATCCTCGATTTGAAAGGGAATCGTGAAAGATCGGGCCACCCTAGAGGTTTTCCCTCAACATATTGGTATCAAGAGCTTCGTTCCTCACGATTTCCCCCACAAATTTTTCTTCTATCCACCAAAAATTCGAAAATCCACAAAAACAGCCCAAATTTGCCTTTTGCATCGATCTCTTGATTTGGTGTGTTATTTGTGGTTTTGATCCGACCAAACATTGTCTTAGGAGTTGGTCCAACTTTATCCTGCGTTTTCCCAACCCAATTTGGCCAAAAAAATTCGTGGATTTGAGGCCCCAAGGCGAAGATTCCTGCTCAAGAACACGGGCAGTTCACGATCTGACTCCAGACCAGAGTCTCCGGCCTGCACACCAGAGACTCCTGCCTACCCACAGCGGAGTCTCCGGCCTGACGCCTGATTTTGATAGTTTTGCCTATAATTTTGCATTGGCTAATTCCTCTTGTTTGTTTGTGCCCATCTGCGTGTCGTCAACTAACAACAAGCTTCCGCATCGACAACCCCTGCGCTCATCGACACCATGGCCCACGAACATCATCCCGCACCACCGACACCAAGTTCACCATCGCCAACGAAGGTATAACTTGCGTCACCTTGTTAACCCCTATCTTCCTTTGTGTGTACCTATCCCATGAGAGTGGCTCATCTTGTGTTTGCTTGAGCATTGTGCATTTGTCCTTGGATAGTGAGAGTGCAAGAGCAATATCAAGGGTGACTAGGTAGCATCAAGGAAGAGCAAAAAAAGATACAAAGCAAAAGAAAAAGAAAAATAGTCTCCCATTGCCAAAGAGAGTCTCAAAGCTTGTAAGCAAGAGAGGAAGAAGAGCGCCCAAGGCAAGTGCACAAATCCATTGCTCATATTTCTTCTTTGCAAACGAGCCACGGTCTCTCCTTGCATTGGCACGACAATGAGCTTAGTCTTTGTTAGGACATTTTGTTTGCTCATTTTCATTGTCGGGTCAATCCCAAAAATCTCCACGTGTGTGTATATAGTCGTAGGTTCCCGTCACCCTTTTGAGTTGTTGAACTTCGCCTTTGATTTGAGTTTCGTTTGGATTTTACCCACATTTGACTATCCCTTTTCTTTTGGTTGGTTCTTTGGCATTCCACAATCCTAACCTACCACCAACAAGCTTTTGAGAGTTAGTTCTTTATTTAGTGTGAGTTTCTTTGCATTTCCACTTTGCACGCTTATAGCTCTCACTTGTGGTTTCTAGTTTGGTGTAATCCCCAAGGTGAGATACAAGGCTAACACCACCATATTCCACTTCCATATACAATACTTGTGTGTTTTGCATGATGGATAGGCAAGGTGAGTCGAGCCAACCACCTCCCCAAGAAGAAGATCAAGGACCGTACATGACATGCGCAAGTTACTTCATCGTTTGACAAGAGTTCCGTGAACGTTGCCAAGCCCTTGAGACGCGACAAGACGAACAATTTGGCGAGACGCAAGCCGAGTTCAAGAACATCGACAACCGCTTCAATGGCATCAAAAGGCAAATGCACGCAATGCATCACAACTTCGGCCACCAAAATGAAGCGCTCCAACGCTCCGTCGCTGAAACAAATGACAATATTCGATGCCTCATCGATGGTATGGCAAGACCACATTCACGTGCATCAAGCTCTTCAAGTTCTTCGCGTCGTCATGCACCTCTTCAACAAGATCTACATCCAAGTACTCCAAGACGCAATGATGCCCCCATGGTTGAATATGGAAGTTCTTCGAACTATGTACCTTCCCCACGACACGTCGCAACGTCAAGCTATGATGGTGATTTCTCTTCAAGGCCATGAGCAAGGCAAGAAGCACACCGTCATCATGCAAGGGCACTAATGATCCAACAAGAGCAACCACAAGAAGAACCGCAAGTACACCACCATCGACAGCGACACATACTTGACACAACAAGTGATGACTCAAATTTGGAGAATCAAGCTCGTCATCGACGTGAGGCTCTCCAAGACCCTCCTCCTTGTCATCACCGTCATGAAAGTCAACACCGACACCATGGTCATCACGAGGCGCCTCCTCCACCACACCAAAACTTGGAGCGCCAAGTGGTCCAAATTGAGCGAGGCTCACCACATCAAGATGCTCAAGACCATGATCTTCGCATGAGGCCCGTGTGCCTAACCAACATCATCAACCGAGGAACGAGCCTCCCCTTCACCGTCAACCGCGTCAAGAGGCTCCACACCCATGCTACCATGAGGCCCAAGCGGCTCAACCATGTCAACAACCATGCCAAGAGCAAGAGAAAGCTCCACAACAAAAACATCAAGAGCAAGCTCTTCACCAAGGTTGCAAGAACCAAGTTCCACCGCATCAACATCAAGATCACCAAGCTCGTCGCAATGACTGCAATGATGAAGAAACTTTCGGCAAGCTCAAGTTCACAATGCCCAAGTTCACCGGATCTAATGACCCCGAAGAATACCTTTCATGGGCACTCAAAGTCGACAAGATCTTCCGCATGCACAATTATAGCAACGAAAAGATGGTCGCCATGGCTTCGCTTGAGTTTGATGATTACGCCAACCTTTGGTGGGAACAAGTTCAAGTTTCTTGTGATGCAAGACAAGAACCGCCAATCACAACTTGGCATGACATGAAGGCTCACATGAGATCCCGGTTCGTCCCCGCGCACTACACGCGTGACCTCTTCAGCAACCTTCAATCGCTTTGTCAAGGGACAAAGACCGTGGAAGAGTACTTCAAGGAAATGGAACTCAACTTGATTCGCGCCAACATTGATGAGCACATGGAGCAAACAATGGCAAATTTCCTTATTGGCTTGAATCACCCAATCAAGCGCATCGTCGAGTTCCAAATATACAACACCATGGTTGAGCTTGTGCACATCAGAACCAAGGATGAACGTCAAGTGCAAGAGGACATCAAGTATAACAAGCCCAAGACATATTTCACCTACAAGCAAGCTTCAACCGCTATGCCAACAAACCTCAATGGAAGCTCCTTAAGTACCCCCAAGCCTTCCTTCAAGCCCACACTTCCTCAAGGAAAACTGCCCCCAAGTGGCAAACATGCAAAGAGCAATACACCCTTCAACGGTGAATGCTACAAGTGTGGAGGCAAAGGACACAAGTCGGCCAAATGTGGAAACAAGAAGGTATTGTTTATCCATGACAATGGTGACGAAGAGTACTTGAGTGAGGATGGATTTGATGCACGTGTCAAGGAAGCAATGGCAAGGAAACGAGTGGAAGATGATCAAGAACTCCTCATGTGTGAACATGACGCAAGTCCATCGCTTGTCGTCACAAGGATCTTGACCACTCAAGCACAAGATCATGAAGACCAACGCTCAAACATCTTCCAAACACGAGCCGACATCAATGGCAAATCTATCAAAGTGATCATTGACGGAGGGAGTTACCACAACCTTGCTAGCACCGAGTTGTGTGAGAAGCTCAACCTCACCCTCCAACCGCACAAGCACCCCTACCACGTGCAATGGCTAAGTGACCAAGGGTCCGTGAAGATCAAGCATACCGTATCGGTCTCCTTCGCCATTGGTCCTTACAAAGACACGGTGGAGTGCGATGTGGTTCCTATGACAGTTTGCCACATGCTTCTTGGTCGACCATGGCAATTTGATAAGGCTGCTCAACATGATGGTCACACCAATGTATACACCTTCAAATGTCTCAACAAAACATGTGTTTTGCAACCAATGACTCCTAGCCAAATAATTGCGGACAATGCAAAGGCTTTAGCTTGGGCGCAAAGCACAACACCTACTTGTGAGAAGAGCGGTGAGAGAGAGAACCACCTCATAGTGAGTGAGAGCCACAAGCCAAACTCAAGTGGAAAAAATAAGGGTGTTCTCCTTGCCACCAAAAGTGTGATGAGAGAAGTGCGGAAGAACCCATCCATCTTGCACTACGTCCTCATTTGCAAGGGCCTAGCGCAAGGAACTAATGAATTAACCAATGTTACTCCATCTTTGATGATTGTCTTGTAGGAATTCAAGGATGTGTTTCCCGAAGAGCTTCGACATGGACTACCTCCTCTTCGCAGCATCGAACATCGCATTGACCTCATCCCCGGTGCACCACTTCCCAACCACATCGCCTACCACACGAACCCGGAGGAGTTGAAGGAGATCGAACGTCCAATCAACCAACTCGTCTCCAAAGGTTTGATCCAAGTTAGCACTAGTCCAAGTGCCGTACCCGTGATACTTGTTCCAAAAACGGATGATACGTTACGGTTATGCATGGACTGCTGGCCAATCAATGCTATCACCGTGCGTTAGGACATCCCATACCACGTCTCGATGACATGCTTGATGAGTTGTGTGGATCCACTATTTTTTCGAAAATTGATCTTCGTAGTGGTTACCATCAAATGCGCATGGCTGAAGGTGATGAGTGGAGAACCGCCTTCAAGACCAAACTTGGTCTCTATGAATGGTTGGTTATGCCATTAGGTTTATCGAATTCCCCATCCACCATCATGCGCCTTATGAATCACATCTTGCGTTCTCTCATTGGAAAAAGTGTTGTTGTCTATTTCGATGATATTCTTGCTAATAGAAAATCACTTGAGGACCATATAACACATGTCAAGGAAGTTTTGCAAATCCTACGACATGAAAAGCTTTATGCTAATCTTCCCAAGTGCACTTTTGCTAAAGACAAGTTGGTTTTTCTTGGATTTGTCATTTCTTCGAAGGGAATTGAAAGTTGATGTTTCCAAGGTAAAGGACATACGAGATTGGCTAATCCCAACAACTATGAGTGAACTCTGAAATTTTCATGGGTTGGCCGGTTTCTATCGTCGCTTTGTGAAAGACTTTTCAACCATTGCGTGTCCTCTCAACGAGTTAACAAAAAATAATGTCACCTTCGTGTGGGGCAAAGCACAACAAAAAGCTTTTGATGAACTTAAAAAGAGACTCACCGAAGCACCTCTCCTTGTGTTACTAGATTTCACAAAAACTTTTGAGATAGAGTATGATGCTAGTGGTATTGGCATTGGAGGAGTCCTTATGCAAAATGGATGTGCTATAGCCTACCATAGCGAGAAACTTGACGGTTCTCGCCTTAATTATCCAATTTATGACAAAGAGCTTTTTGCCTTAGTTTGTGTCCTTCAAGTTTGGCAACACTACCTATGGCCCAAAGAATTTATCATACATTCCGACCATGAGTCGTTGAAATATCTCAAAGGCCAAGCCAACTTGAGTAAGAGACATGCTAAGTGGGTTGAATTTATGGAGTCTTTTCCGTACATTGTCAAGTATAAGAAGGGCAAACATAATGTAGTTGCGAACGCTTTGTCTCGCAAACATACAAGCCTTCTTACGAGACTTGAAATCAACATGTTGGGTCTTGAGGAAATAAAATCTTTGTATGCTTCCGACCCGTTCTTTGAACCAATTTTCGCAAAGTGCTCCAATGACAAAGGAGTTTATGATTTCTATTTTCATAAGGGCTTTCTATTTAAACAAAACAAGCTATGCATTCCGAAGTCATCGCTTCAACTTTTGCTTCTCCAAGAATCTCATGGTGGAGGCCTCACGGGTCACTTTGGCCACGACAAGACATTGGACATGCTCTCAAATCACTACTTTTGGCCCAAGATGAAGCATGCCGTGGAGTGCTACGTTCAATGATGCACGACATGTGTTCAAGCTAAGTCGCAAGCTAACCCTTATGGTCTTTAGATGCCATTGCCTATTCCTCATACACCTTGGTCCGACGTTAGCATGGATTTCATGTTAGGATTGCCTAGATCTAAGCATGGTCATGATTCTATATTTGTTGTTGTGGATCTTTTTTCCAAAATGGCACACTTCATACCGTGCCATAAGACCGACGATGCTTCACATGTTGCAAATCTGTTTTTCAGGGAAATCGTCCATCTTCACGGTGTGCCAAGAACAATCGTCTCCGACCGTGACGTCAAATTCATGAGCCACTTATGGAAGACCCTCATGGCCAAGCTTGGCGTCAAGCTCCTCTTTTCATCCGCGTCGCATGCCCAAACCGATGGCCAAACCGAAGTTGTCAACTGAAGCCTTGGAACTCTCCTACGTGTCTTGATCAAGAATAACTTGAAGGATTGGGAGGAATGCATTCCCCACACCGAGTTTGCCTACAATCAAGCCAAGCACTCAGCGACCAAGATGAGTCCATTCATGATCGTCTATGGTTTCGAGCCCCTCACCGCGCTCGACATCCTACCACTCCCTCTCCATGAGCGCACAAACATGGACGTCGAGAAGCGCACACAAGATATGAAGAAACTTTCATGAAGAAACAAGAGCTACTATTAAGCAACAAGTTCTTCGCCAAGCCTCAAGGTTAAACAAGGACAAGAAGGAGATGATCTTTGAAGAAGGTGATCTTGTGTGGATACACCTAAGCAAAGACCACTTTCCCAAATAACGAGATTCCAAGCTCAAGCCAAGAGGAGATGGTCCCTTCAAGGTCCTCAAACGAATCAACAACAACGCCTACATCATCGACATTCCAGTCTCCAAGTACCTTGCAAGCAACACATTCAATGTCAAGGACCTCTCACCCTACCATGGAGATGTTCAAGATGATAACCACGAAGAGTCGAGGACGACTCTTTCCCAAGGGGGGGGCTGATGCAGCCCGTCCTACGGACGCTCCTACATCTACACCAACAAGTCCCCCAAGTGGACCCATGAATCGTGCCCGAGCCAAACTCCTACAAGCTAAGGTGAACTCGCTCCTCTCCTCATGCCAATTTGATACCTCCTTGGATGGTGTGCTACTTCATGCAACTACTCTATGCATCATCAGGTACGAAGCCTCGACACATACCCAAGCACCCAATGATGGAGAGCAAGGAGCAGATCGTGAAGTAGGAACCGCTGGAGCTGCTCAGACCGGAGTCTCCGGTCTGCGCACACTGGAGTCTCCGGCCTGCCAAAGTCTCCGGCCTGCCAAAGTCTCCGGCCTGCCAAAGTCTCCGGCCTGAAGACACCGGAGACTCCGGCCCACTCTCCGGTCTGATCCCCTGCACCGGGCTCTGGGACAATCTGAAGGCCCCTCCGGAGGCTGGTCCAGAGGCTACACCGGATTCTCAGGCCTAGACCGGAGTCTCCGGCCTACACACCGGAGTCTCCGGTCCGACCGTCGCCAGGCATGAAAAGGCCTTTGGGCCTATGGCCCATGTACCCCTTAGTCCGTCCAGAACTTGTCTTTTATTCCTAAAGTACCCTTGTTTAAGTGGCTGGCCTATATATAGTCCCCCACCTCCATTGTAAACCCTAGGCATGATATTGGAATTAGTGGAAACCCCTTTGTGGATCTATCTAGTTCTTGCCTCATGCTCCTTAACCAAGTTGCACCAATATCCCCAAACCTCGTTGGAGTTTGCATCATGCCTTTGCGTTGTACAAGGCCTAGGCATCGGAGTTCCTTTTCCTAGACGTCAAGATCTCACCGAGTCTCCCATCTCGCCGTGCCGGTTCGAGGGAGAGTCCTCCGCCCGACGCCGATCCTAGGGATTGCGTCGGACCGGTTACCGCCGGCATGAGATATTGGTGTGTATTGTGGTTTTGTGTGTGTGAGTTCATCGCGTTCTTCGTGCGTTCATCCTCCCCTCCTCTTCCCGCACTCCATCCTCGATTTGAAAGGGAATTGTGAAAGATCGGGCCACCCTAGAGGTTTGCCCTCAACACAAACTACCCCTGAACTTGTGGCTAGCCTATAAATAGAGCCCCCACCCCTCATTGTATCCCTTAGGAATAGATGATAGACTGAAGACAACCCCCTTTGTGGAATCTCTAGTTTTGCCTCATCCCCTTCTACCAAAGGGGATCGACTATCGTCACCACCTCGTTGGAGTTTGCATCGCGCCTCCCTCGTTGTACAAGGCCTTGGCATCGGTGTCCCTTTGCCAAGACGTCAAGACCCTCTCCAAGGTGTTCTTCCCTCTCCGTGTGGGATCGAGGGAGCACGTTGACCGATCTTTCCTTGCGAGGATACTATCGGACTGGTGGCCACCGGCAGGAACAATTGGCCTTGTATCGTGTGAGTTTTGCGTGTGTTCATTGTGTTCTTCGTGAGGTGTGCATCCGCTTCTGCTACCTTCTCCCTTTCCCGTCGCTTTCCCATCGATTTAACCACGAGATTCGTGAAGATCGGGCCACCCACGGGGTTAACCCATAACAATTACTTTGTATGATGTTATAGCAATATAAACATAATGACTTTGATCGTAATGCTATACTTCGGATGAATGTTCATCACATCATTCTACCAATGTTGTGACCTCGTTATTAAGAACATCCAATGTCCATGATCAGGAAACCTTGATCATCTTGTTAATCAACGAGCTAGTTTATATGAGAGGCACTACTAGGAAATTTGTATTTTGTTTATTAAACACACATGTATTAACGTTTCCAATTAATACAATTATAGCATGCAAAATAAACATTTATCATAAACATGAAATAAGATAATAACCATTTTATTATTGCCTATCGGGCATATTCCCTTCAGTCTCCCACTTATACTAGAGTCAATAATCTAGTTTGTAAACCTATATATACAACACCTAGGTGTTGAATATACGTGTTTGCTAGTGGTTAACATAATCTCCAGATCTAGTACTTTCAGGTTCGTGTGTACTTGCATGTCTTTGCGTCTCTACGCATCACTCATTCTCTAATGAGATGGCTTTGTGTAAATTTAGTCCTTTGGTGAGACCTTTAGTTCTTTTTGGGTTAAAATATGTCGATAGTATTGTCGTACAATATATCTTCATAGTATTATCCCACTTTGAACCATACCTAGTTTGATAACAAACTACTTGACACAAATGCCCTCCTTTGCTTCTACTATGGCAGTCATATACTTAGCCTTTTGTTGTAGTATCGGTCACAATGTCTTAACTTTGGAACTCATCCAAATCCATCATGGAATTTCCTTTCCATAATATTGTGCCACCCATAATTTAAATTGAGATAAATTCAATTTGTATCTTGTGACAAACTAGTATCAATGTAACATATTACAATGAACTATTATTCACTATTTATCACTTATACATGATATATTCTTAGTTCTTGCAAAGCTCATAAGAATATCTTTTCTATCGTCCAATGATCATCATATGAATCATTTTGGTATATTCTCATAACATTTAGAGCATTGGACATATCTAGATATGTACATATCACGGTATTATTGATCAAAATCTTTATGTGATTTTACTCACCAAGTGTTTAGACACTTGAATCTTGATACAATCCTTTCCATGCGGGAAGAACCTTTCTTGTTGTTTCCATATTGAACCCTTTTTCAATATCTCATACTCCCTCCAATCCTTAATATAAGGTGTATAGTTTTTTGTAAAAAATCCATAATATAAGGTGTATAGAAAATTTTGAGATTTGTTTCTCTTATTTAGGAGGCAAATAATCTGATCAGGAGAGAGAGGATACCCAGATTTAGTATGTTCCCTCTATATCACGTCAATCACATGGCGTATTCATGTCCTGAAGCAACGAAATTTGCCCTTCTAGCCTATGCGCTAATATTCATGCAAGAAAACTATACTCCTTATATTAAGGAAGGGAGGGAGTATATGTATGTCTGTCACAACCATATTAGCGCCTCAATCTATCCATATAGACATTGATGCCAAATATTCTGGTTTTGCCCAAGTCTTTCATCAAAATGAAATTCTTAACCCGTGTCAATAAAAGATACATCATTTCCAATCAATAATATGTACTCTGCATAATGTATTGGAAATTTGTCTCAACGCTCCCACTTAATTTCTTGCAAAATGCAAGTATCTTCATTGACTCCGATGAAATTAAACTCATTTAACATTTTCATCATGGTGAAGATTCGAACTCTGCTATGCTCACTTCAACTATAGAAGTTTGCATGCCCTTTTAGCACCCTTTGAATTAACAAAACCCTTAGGACCGTGTCATGTACATGTCCTAGGTAACCATTCTATTGGAAGAACATTGTTTTGTTTGTTCAACTACCATATACCAAATTATATGTAGTGGTTGCTAGATTAATCCGTCAAGACTAAATATCGCTATGAAAGATCAAATCTTGTCATAGTCAACTCCTTGAACATTGTCGTAAATTCCTTTTTGACATGTCAATTATTTCATAGATGTGAAACATCCATGTCTATTTCTTTATAGATACAAACACGACCGATAGGCTTCATGCCTTTTCGGAGGGTCTTCCAAGTTCAAAAGCTTGATTTCTCGTGTATGGAAACTATCACGGATTTTATGACTTCTAGTCATTCTATGGAGTTAGGGCCCATCATCGCTTCTTTGCATGCGTCGATTCATTATTGCCAAAACAATAATGACTTGTTTATCAAATCTCACTATTTGATTATTACCCGATGCATATGGTTCAAATAGGAACTCTAATCTCCAAGATCACAACCTTTGTAATCACGGGAGCCATGAGCATTGTGACCGCCACCAGAACACTTTCCGGCGCTATGCTACTTAGCACGTTCAATAACCTTATCAAAAGTTCTATTGTCCTCCCACTTAGCTTTTCATGAAAAATTCTGTCTCGAGAAACTTAACATTCCAAGCGACAAACTCTTTTGTTCTCGGTGTTATGGAGGAATACCCAACAAATTATTTCGAATAACCTACAAAGACATGCTTATCTGATTTTGGTTGTAAACATTTTACTTATGCATAGCATAACAAAATTTTAAGAAAAGACAGCTCGGGTTTTATCTCAAACCATAACTTATATGGTTTCATTTCAACGGATCACGATGGTGCTCTTTTCAGTGTAAAATCGGTATTCTCTAAAGCTTCAATCCTTAAAATATAATGGCAGTTTTATAAATGACACCTTTGATCTTACCATGTCAAACAAGGTTTGATTTGATCTCTCGAATATACCATACTCCTGTGGTTTATCGTGAAATGCAAATCCATGGAACAATTCCCGAAATCTTAGGTGTTTTTGCTAAAACTGTAACTCAAATATCTTCCTTTATGATCGAATCATAAAATCTTTATTTTCTTGTTACAATGATTTTCCACTTCATCTTGAAAGTCTTTGAACAATTTTAAAATGTTTCATACTTCTTCCTTATTAAATAAATATATAGATATATTCACTCAAATTTCTGGAGAAAGCATTTGAAGTCGAAAGATGCACCGCATATGGCTACACATAATGGACTATGCACATCAACATGCACAATTTCCAATAAGTTAGTCATCCGTTCCTCTTTGGCCTATGAACGGAGTTTCAATTATCTCGAGGAAAGTTTCACAAGCGTCAATTGATCAAAATCAAAAGGCTACAAAAATCCATTAACATGGAGTTTCTTCATGTTTTATTTCCAATATAATTTAAATGGCGATGTCACTTTGTAAGTGATCTTTCAATCATTTGACTTGCGACATTTTAGCATTAGCTTATGGATGTGATTTCTCCAACTAGACTTGTAAACATTCATCCATCTTTTATGGAATACGGTAATTATTTGAAGAATTATTGTTCTCATTATACCGGAACAAAATAACAATTATTTAAACAAATCTTGAAGGTAAGCTTTGATGTCAGTGAGAAATACAATAACACTTTATTTGTTTTCGATGAACATCATCACTTGCTAGTACTTAGGCCATTGTAGTTCATGAATTGCGTCGTTCTGTATGATATTTCATACCAACCAATTCAGTATCCAATACCCAAGAACCACATTGTTTAACAAGAAAAGAATACAACCTTAACATGTATATCATCTATATACCTTAGCTAGACATTACCAGTATTTTATTTTCTGCCAAATATTTTATAGATTCTCTTTCAGCATTTCCTTTTCCTTTTAAAAGAATCTATCAACATCAATAGTGGCGCCATACATATGACACATAGTCCGAAGCATGTATAGTAAAATACTAATACCTTTGGACTTGCACTTTGAAGTAGATAACCATCATCAAATGTTTGGTGTCCTTTCAAAAATCCATTCTTTAGTAATCTTTTAGTGTAGTAAACATTTTACTTACATCTTCTATTCATCCTTATCATGACAACTTTCATTATCAAGCTACTATGGCTTATAACGACGGATTGTGAGTATAATGTCAGTTCCCAAAACCTTTTCGGGAGATTAGGACGTCTAGCGTCTCCAACCTTCGCAAATTCTCATACAATGTGAGAACATGTATTTTGCCAAACTATACTCTATCATATTGCAACCATAAACATTTTAGATATCCAAATATCTTCAACACATGATGGCTTCTAAAACAATTCTTTCAGCTCCTAGATAACCTCGATATTAAAATTAACTTTTGAATATCAAGAATCATGGAGGCAAACATGATACTTTAGATACTAATATTGGAATTCTTACTCTTGATTTAATATTAACTATTAAACTTCATGGAGTAAATAGAGTTTGCTGAAAGTTTGCAATAGGATTTCTAAAATGACATTCAAAACAATATGATACCAGTTCGTAAAGTGAATATCCAGAATTCTATAGTTCTATTATCTCAATTAAAACTAAGCATATGGTAGTAAATAGATGTCAATGACTACAACAAATTATGCAAATTCACTTTGATTTAGTTTATGACAAATTGAGTTTGACTAATCCAAATTAGAAATGAACTCCCACTCAAAAACGACATCCCTCGTGTTTTTTTGGTGATTACATGAACCAAATCCACTACACCAAGTCCGATCATCACGTGAGTCGGTGTAGCTTCAAAGGAAAGCATCAATATGGGCATCATATCAGCTATATGACTCATGCTTAACCTTTCGGTTCGTGTTCCGAGGCCATGTCTATACATGCTAGGCTCGCCAAGTAAGAACCTTAATACTTGCGTGTGCAAACTGTCTTACACCCGAAATATGATCGTGGATTCCAGTACACCCGATCATCACGTGATGTCTTGAAGCGGCGAAACATAAACGGTGCATACTTAAGGAAGAACACATTTTTATCTTGATATCTAAATGAGGGATCGTCTTATAATGCTACTAAAACGCCAAACGAGCAATAGAAGATGCAAACATCATATATATGGTGCATGCATTTGATCACCATCATGTGCATCGTGGTATGATCTCTATCATTCCTTTGTGTGTAAGGCCAAGGTCTATGGAACTTACACGTTAGGTGTGTTGTAAGGGTATCTACTATACATCAACTTACAACATTACCATATCATGACACTAGCCTAGCAACAATCTAAACTAGACGCCTCTAATTTGTCCATTGCAAGTTTTACGTGGGTTAGGGCTTTTGGAGATAGACTCGGTCTTACCTACGAACATGAACCACAACGAGGATAACCAAGTTATTAGAAACTCGTTGTAAATAAGATATTGACTATAGTAGGAGAGACAGACACCCGCTAGCCACTTCTGCAAAACTAGTTGCATGTCATTCGTGGAACCGGTCTCATGTGCAAGGACATGTAAAGTTAGTCTAGGCCGCTTCATCCCACTATGCCACCAATATCCAAAATACATGAAAGAAGCAATAACATGATCATCATTGCCCAAGTATAAACATATATGTACTACCCGTACAAATCACCTATGCATAGATCAGGCTCTGATACCACTGTTGGGTTCGCAGCATAAAAAACAAAAAAATTCCCACGATGGGAACTATTATATGCCAAGATCTATCTATTAGATACAAGCAACAGGTGGATACACATCCATAGAGAACATACCCTCTAAGACAACAAAGCTTTGTTAACGAGATGGAACTCATGGATGATGTAATCGTACACTTGTCGATCTCAAGATCGTGATGAAGTCCAGCAGGTCCAGCAGGTCCGGCTCTAGCACATCCATTAGATCCAGCTCCAGCAAGTCCAGCACCACCAAGTCCAACATCGCAAAGCAGCGGTGCATCCATGATCGCACACACGTTCGGTACCCCGACAACCTCCGTCCCTCGCTCCAGCAAAGCAGCAGAAGCAGCAAGTCCTTTCTAGATAAAGCCACTAGGAACATGTATCTCGCTAATCCGAGATCATGGGGAATAACTAGAGGGGAGAGAGATCCTTCACGAGGAGGTGTGAGAGTGGAGGAGGAGGTGCTCCTTATATAGGGGAGGGGGCATCCCAAGGGGGCATGGCACCGGCCATGGTGGGTGCCCCCACCTCTCCCTCATTCTTGTGGGTGGAGCTCCCACTCACATAAACACACACCTCCACTCATGTCCAGTCACATGTATTAAATTTTCACCAAATTTAATGCAAGCTCTCATTAAATAAAATGATTTTATTTATTTTATCCATAATTTTGTTAATTACTTTAATTAATAAACATTCACATAAAAACTCCTGCAACATTTCAATATCACATGCAGAACTAGTTTTTGCAATTTCACCCGAAACACATCCGATTTCCATCGAAATTATTCCAGCGCTTTCTTAATTCTTTATCTGAAACATATTTGCTCCAAATGGTGTCGGTATCCCTTAAGTGTGTCACCCTACGGTTCGTGAATAATGCAGACATGATCGAGACCCCTCTCCAATTAATAATCAGCAGCAGGACCAGGAGATCCGTACTGACTCCCACACATTGAACGATGACTCTTATGATTGTGTGAACCTTTAATGTCATAACGAAATCCTTTGTCTCGGAAAATATTACATGTCCGAGATTTGATCATGGGTATCCAAATACCTAGGTTGATCTTGTTACAGACATGCACTCTTTTCTCGTTCCCATGATATAACATTCTAGTGATCACATCATTTGCTTGCAAGCTATTTCAATGTGATATCACCGAGAGGGCCCCGAGTATATCTATCCGTCATCGGGATGGAAAAATCCCACTCTTTATCCATGAGCCTCTACATAACACCTTTGTAGCATTGAACCCACCTTTATAGTCACCCTATTATGGTGTGATGCTTGATGTTATCAAGATACTCTTCCGGTGTTAGTGATTAACATGATCTCATGGTCTAAGGACTATGATTACTTCGTATGATGTTATAGCAATATAAACATAATGACTTTGATCGTAATGCTATACTTCAGATGAATGTTCATCACATCATTCCACCAATGTTGTGACCTCGTTATTAACAACATCGAATGTCCATGATCATGAAACCTTGATCATCTTGTTAATCAACAAGCTAGTTTATATGAGAGGCACTACTAGGAACTTTGTATTTTGTTTATTAAACACACATGTATTAATGTTTCCAATTAATACAATTATAGCATGCAAAATAAATATTTATCTTAAACATGGAATAAGATAATAACCATTTTATTATTGCCTCTCGGGCATATCCCCTTCACAAAGAAAACGATGAACACATGCACACACGAAGACACGATACACACCTATAGCTTACGCTGGCGGCTACCGGTTCGGCACAATCCCTAGGATCAGCGTCAGGTGAAGATCTATCTCTCGAACCGGCATGGAGAGTGGGGATTCTTGGTGATATCTTGATGTCTTGGCAAGGGGCTCCGATTCCAAGGCCTTGTACAATGAGGGAGGCACGATGCAAAATCTGACGAGGTGGGGGATAATTGGTGCTCCTTTATCAAGGAGCATGAGACTAGAATTTAGGAGATCCACAAGGGTGTCTTCTAATTTCAATTATCCAAGTCTGAGTAATACAAGGGGTGTGGGGCTATATATAGGCTAGCGACTAAAACATGGGTAGTTTGGGCAAAAAAGGGTAAAACTGGATGAAATAGGGAATATTCTCGGGCATCAAACCCATAGTTGACATAAGTGATGTAACCCAACATATGGAAGCCACCTTTGGTGCACATAATGCCATGCTAATCATCACTCCAAAGGTGAACTCCTTCCATGCTTTGCCTTTTGTTGGTTATTATGAGAATGGAATCCTACTTGAGACAAATGCCCATGATGTGACTAGGTCCATGAACATGATGCCAAGGAGATGCAGCAAGGATGGCTCTGGAGCCAATACACCCAAGCAAGAGGCCTAGAAGAGAAGATGCAAGAAGCTGCTGAAGCAGGATCGGAGTCTCTGGACCAGCAGACCGGAGTCTCCGGTCTACCACACCGGAGTCTCTGGCCCGTCTCCAGACCGAGCCCCGAACCTGCGCCTGGGACAATCTGAGACCCCCTCCGGAGGTGACACCGGAGACAAACCGAAGTCTCCGGCCCACACCGGAGTCTCCGGACCGAGCATCGTGGGCCTGCGCACCTTAAGCTGGGCTTGGCCCATGTAACGCCCCAAACTTCCTGCTTATGTCTGTTTTACCCCTAGCTCGTGGCTGGCCTATATATATGCCCCCACCCCTTCCTTGAAACCCTAGAGATGATGATGAATTGAGGCATGTGCCAAACCCTATATGGGAACCCCCTCTCAATAGTAAATCTATGAGTTGTACAAAGCCTTGGAGTCGGTGCCCTTCTCCATGTTGTCAAGACCCTCCTCAAGTGTTTGGTCTCTCCCTATCAAGGATTCTAGTAGTGCTTGGTCTCTCCCCTTTGGGATTCTACTTGGTTGCTACTCTCTCCTTGCTTTGGATTCTACCATCCGCTTGCGGATCTCTCCTTTGGTGATTCTACCTTAAGGTCTCTCGCCGAGGATTCGATTGGATTGGTTGTTCGAACCAACGGGAGCCAATCGAATTGGGTGTGATTTGGCGTGTGTTTGTATCTTTACCTTGCATTAGAGTTATGTTCATCGTGTTCATCATGTTTTCCCTCACTTCCGCCTCAAATCCGTGAAGATCGGGCCACTCCAAGGGTAAATCCACAAGGAGACCCATAACAATAAGTCTAGAGCATTTCGGCGATAAGTCTGGCGGGACCGGAATGTACGCCGGATATTCCTGTCAGCACCGGTCACTCCAATCGAGCGCCGAAATAGCGTTCAGAAGTGCAGTTCGGTCGGCGCCGGTTGGTTTTCACGAGCGCCGAGAATTCCAGTCATGGGTCGGGTCTGCCGGAGTGTTTGTCGGGAATTCCGGCGAGAATATCTGTCTACCGGTCTTGGCGCCAGTTTGGTCTGGAGCTTCTCCTCATGTTGGCTTTACTCCTCTTGGCATTTCTTCATGGGGTCATAGCTGAGGATGCACAAAGTATTCGCCTTGAGTAGCAAGCGATCCAATAATGTATCGAAATCACACAAGAAGCGGAGCGAATTCACCTTAGCTTCAAGAAGCTTGGCTCGAGCAAGAGTCATTGGTCCACTTGGGGGACTTGGTGGTGTAGATGTATGGATGTCCGTAGGACGGGCTGCATCAAAGACTCCCCACTCACCGTGCCGGTTCGAGAGAGAGAGAGAGAGATCTTCGCCCGGCGCCGATCCTAGGGATTGCACCGGTCCAGTAACCGCCGGTGTGGGCTATTGGTTTGTATCTTGTCTTCGTGTGTATGTGTGTGTAAGTTCATCGTGTTCTTCGTGCGTGAGTTCGTGGATTTCATCCTCTCCCTCATCCCCCACTCACTTTGCCTTGATTTTCAAGGGATTCGTCGAAGACCGGGCCACCCACGAGGTTAGCCCTCAACATATTGGTATCAAGAGCTTCGTTGCTCACGAATTCCCCCATCATTTTTTATTCTATCCACCAAAAATTTGAAAATCCCCCAAAAAGAGCCCCAAATTGCCTTCGGATCAATCTCTAATTTTGGTGAGTTTTTCGTGGTTTTGGTCCATAGATCTGTTGCTTTGGGTGTCGATCTACTTTCCTTGAACCTTTCCCCAGCCCAATTCTGACAGATTTTTGAAAACATTCTAAGATTTGACTTTTGGAGTTCATCACGAACACGAAGCGGCGCCAGATCCGACGGACCGACGCAGTCGCCGATATTTCCAGCAAAAATTCAGGCAAACCGGAATCTCCACTAGAAGTTCTGGTCACATGTCCGGCACCACAGGTTTGGCCTCCAAAACTGCTATGCTGACCCAATTTTGACTGTTTTTCCTCTTGTGTTGTTCGTGTTTCGCGTGCGTGTCACCTTAACTAACCTCAAGCTTCTACAAATCATCACACCCCACGCTCCTCGACACCACGACGCCCGAATATCATCCCCAACACCGGTAGCAAGTCATCAATACCGAAGGTGATGCAGCCCGTCCTACGGACGCTCCTACATCTACACCAACAAGTCCCCCAAGTGGACCCATGACTCGTGCTCGAGCCAAACTCCTACAAGCTAAGGTGAACTCGCTCCTCTCCTCGTGCCAATTTGATACATCCTTGGATGGTGTGCTACTTCATGCAACTACACTATGCATCATCAGGTACGAAGTCTCGACACATCACCAAGCACCCAAGGATGGAGGACAAGGAGCAGAGCATGAAGCAGGAGCCGCTGGAGCTGCGCACACCGGAGTCTCCGGTCTGCGCACACCAGAGTCTCCGGTCCACCAAAGTCTCCGGCCTGAAGACACCGGAGACTCCGGCCCACTCTCTGGTCTGACCCCTACACTGGGCCTTGGGACAATCTGAAGGCCCCTCCGGAGGCTGGTCTAGATAATGACCGGAATCTACGGCCTAGACCGGAGTCTCCAGTCCACCACACCGGAGTCTCCGGTCTGACCGACGCCAGGCATGAAAAGGCCTTTGGGCATGTGGCCCATGTACCCCTTAGTCCGTCCAGAACTTGTCTTTTATTCCTAAAGTACCCCTGTTTAAGTGGCTGGCCTATATATAGTCCCCCACCTCCATTGTAAACCCTAGGCATGATATTTGGAATTAGTGGAAACCCCTTGTGGATCTATCTAATTCTTGTCTCATGCTCCTTTGACAAAGGAGCACCAAATATCCCAAACCTCGTTGGAGTTTGCACCGTGCCTCCGCGTTGTACAAGGCCTTAGCATCGGTGTCCCTTTGCCAAGACGTCAAGATCTCACCGCTCCCATATCGCCATGCTGGTTCGAGAGAGAGTCCTCCGCCCGACGCCGATCCTAGGGATTGCGCCGGACCTGTCACCTTCGGCATGAGCTATTGATGTTTATCATGGTTTTGCGTGTGTGTGTTCATCACGTTCTTCGTGCGTGCATTCGTCGTGTTCCTCCTTCCCTCCTTCCCCCGCACTCCACCCTCGATTTGAGTGGGATTCGTGAAAGATCGGGCCACCCTAGAGGTTTGCCCCCAACATATTGGTATCAAGAGCTTCATTGCTCACGATTTCCCCCACAAAATTTTCTTCTATCCACCAAAAATTCGAAAATCCCCCCAAAACAGCCCAAATTTTCCTTTGGATTGATCTCTTGATGTGGAGTGTTATTTGTGGTTTTGATCCGACCAAACCTTGTCTTAGGAGTTGGTCCAGCTTTATACTGCATTTTCCCAGCCCAATTTGGCCAATTTTTCGCGGATTTGAGGGCCTAAGGCGTGGATTTCCGCTCAAGAACACGAGCAGTTCGTGATCTGACTCCAGATCAGAGTCTCCGGCCTGCACACCGGAGTCTCCGGCCTATCCACACCGGAGTCTCCGGCCTGGAGTGGAGTTTCCGGCCTGAAACCCCGAAGTCTCCGACCCCGACGCCTGATTTTAACAGTTTTGCCTCTAATCTTGCATTGGCTAATTTCCTCTTGTTTGTTTGTGCCCGTGTGCGTGTCGTCAACTAACAACAAGCTTCCGCATCGACAACCCCCGCGCTCATCAACACCACGGCCCACGAACATCATCCCGCACCACTGACGCCAAGTTCATCATCGCCAACAAAGGTATAACTTGCGTCACCTTGTTAACCCCTATCTTCCTTGTGTGTAGCTATCCCATGAGAGTGGCTCATCTTGTGTTTGCTTGAGCATTGTGCATTTGTCCTTGGATAGTGAGAGTGCAAGAGAAATATCAAGTGTTACTAGGTAGCATCAAGGGAGGGCAAAAAAAGATACAAAGCAAAAGAAAAATAAAAATAGTCCCCCCTTGCAAAAGAGAGCCTCAAAGCTTGTAAGCAAGAGAGAAAGAAGAGCGCCCAAGGCAAGTGCACAAATCCGTTGCTCATTTTTCCTCTTTGCAAACGAGCCATGATCTCTCCTTGCATTGGCACGACAACGAACGTAGTCTTCATTAGGACATTTTGTTTGCTCATTTTCATAGTCGTGTCAATCCCATCTATCTCCACATGTGTGTATATAGTCGTAGGTTCCCGTCACCCTTTTGAGTTGTTGACCTTCGCCTTTGACTTGAGTTTTATTGGATTTTACCCACTTTTTGACTATCCCTTTTCTTTTGGTTGCTTCTTTGGCTTTCCACAATCCTAACCAACACCAACAAGATTTTGAGAGTTAGTTCCTTCTTTAGTGTGAGTTTTCTTTGCAATTCCACTTTGCACGCTTATAGCTCTCACTTGTGGTTTCTAGTTTGGTGCAATCCCCAAGGTGAGGTACAAGGCTAACACCACCATATTCCACTTCCATATACAATACTTGTGTGTTTTGCATGACGGATAGGCAAGGTGAGTCGGGCCAACCACCTCCCCAAGAAGAAGTGATGTCGACCGACCTTCGGTCGTTACCACATCATGGTCTCCAACTTATGACAAGTCGTCATGGACTCCAAAGGTGAATCCATTCCTCTATGCGAGCCCACTTCCTACCCTCTTGAATGGTATTACTTCATACTCCGTTCCATATCCATGATAGGTTCATACCGACGAGTACGGAGGCAAGGGAGGAAGCCTGGAGCACCAAGCCCGACAAGACGAAGGCTTGGAAGGGAAGACGGCAGAAGCAGCAGCTTGAGCATCGAGTCTCCGGCCTGCGCACACCGGAGTCTCCGGCCACACCGGAGTATTCGTCCTGAAGACACCGGAGTCTCCGGCCTGAAGACCCCGGAGTCTCCGGCCTGAAGACCCCGGAGTCTCTGACCTGAAGACACCGGAATCTCCGGCCTGCTGACCCCGGAGTCTCCGGCCTGAAGACACCGGAGTCTCCGGCCTGCTGACCCCGGAGTCTCCGGACCCATCTCCGAACCGACCCCTAGATCGAGCTCGATGATAGTCTGTCTGCCACTCCGGAGACGACACCGAAGATAGACCGGAGTCTCCGGCCCACACCAGAGTCTCCGGACCACCACACCGGAATCTCTGGCCTGAGCGTATGGGCATGCGTGCCTCCAGCTGGGCCTTCGGCCCATGTACCCCTTAGTCCGCCTAGACTTTGCCCTTTTATTCCTAAATTACCCTTGAACTAGTGGCTGGCCTATATACAGTGCCCCCACCCCCTCATGTAACCCTAGGCATAGATGATAGACTAAAGAAAACCACCTTTGTGGAATCTCTAGTTTTACCTCATCCCCTTCTACCAAAGGGGATTGACTATCGTCAGCACCTCGTTGGAGTTTGCATCGTGCCTCCCTCATTGTACAAGGCCTTGGCATCGGTGTCCCTTTGCTAAGACGTCAAGACCCTCTCCAAGGTGTTCTTCTCTCTCCACGTGGGATCGAGGGAGCACGTCACCGATCTTTCCTTGCGAGTATTCTATCGGACCGGTGGCCACCGGTGAGAGCAATCGGCCTTGTAACGTGTGAGTTTTGCGTGTGTTCATCGTGTTCTTCGCGAGGTGTGCGTCTGCTTCCGCTACCTTCTCGCTTTCCCCTCGCTTTCCCATTGATTTGAACCCGAGATCCATGAAGATCGGGCCACCCACGGGGTTATCCCATAACATCTGGTATCAGCAGCTTTTGGTTGCCACGAATTTCTCCTCGATTTGGTCTTTTTCCCCTTATTCGAAAATTCCACCAAAAACTGTTGGAGATATGCCCAAGAGGCAATAATAAAAGCGGTTATTATTATATCTTTGTGTTTATGATGAATGTTTACATCCCATGCTATAATTGTATTATTAGGAAACACTAATACATGTGTGTTTTGTAAACATAAAAGAGTCCCTAGTAAGCCTCTTGTTGAACTGGCTTGTTGATTAATAGATGATCATGGTTTCCTGATCATGGACATTGGATGTCATTAATAACGAGATTATATCATTAGGAGAATGATGTGATGGACACACACACACCCATAGTAAGTGTAGCATAAGATCAAGTCATTACGTTCGTATTGCTACAAGCTTTCAAATGCATAGTAACCTAATCCTTCGACCATGAGGTTATGTTAATCACCATCACCGGATGGGTACTTTGATGACATCAAACACTGCTTCGTAACTGGGTGGTTATAAAGGTATCATTGGGTATTCTGAAAGTATGTGTTGAAGCGCATGGACCAAGATTGGGATTTGTCCATCCATATGACGGATAGATATGCTCTGGGCCGTCTCGGTGGGATGTCATCTAGTTAGCTTTCAAGCATGTGACTAGGTCACAAGGGATGACATATCATGGAACGAGTAAAGAGTACTTATCAGTAACGAGGTAGAACTAGGTATGGAGATACCGACGATCAAACCTCGGATAAGTAGAGTATCGCGTGACAAAGGGAATTGGTTTCGTATGTTAATGGTTCTATCGATCACGAAGTCATCGTTGAGTATGTGGGAGCCGTTATGGATCTCCAGATCCCGCTGATGGTTATTGATCGGAGAGGTGTCTCCATCATGTCTGCATATTCACGAACCGTAGGGTGACACACTTAAGGTTCGATGCTGTTTAGGTAGATATGGAATGTGCATTGGCGACCGAATGTAGTTTGGAGTCTCGGATTGGATCTGAGACATAACGAGGAGATCCGGAATTGTCCGGAGAATAAGATTCATATAATGGAGATCATTTTCTAGGTTCGGAAATGTCCCGGAGTGTTTATATGGGGATTCTAGAAGGTTTCGGAATGTTCCGGAAGGTTCTAGAAATTTATATGGAGTTTACTTGAAAACCAAGAAAGGAAAAGGGGAAACTTGGGGGGGAAGGAAACTCCCCCCAAGCCCCCCTTGTGCGGCGGCCCTAGAGGTGGCCCTAGGGGTGGGAACCCTAGGCGCCACCCCTCCCTCTATAAATAAAGGGGTGGAGGCACCACCCCCTTGCCCCTCCACTCCTTGCCCTAACCGCCTCTCTCCTCCTCCTCTGCTTTGCTCAGGCTTAGGCGAAGCCCTGCAGAATTCTCTACTCCACCACCACCACCACGCCGTCGTGCTGCTGGGATTCCATGGAGAGATCTACTACCTCCGCTGCTCGCTAGAACGGGGAGAGGAAGGTCTGCATTGACTCCGCACGTGTGACCGACTGCGGAAGCGCTGCCGGAACGCGGCGCCGGAAGGATCGCCCACTCGATCTTGAGATCGGTAAGTGATCGTCTACATTAACCACGAGATCCGATCTCGCACAAGGCTTTCGGATCTACAAGGGTTAGTACAGATCTATCTCGTTGCACATATCTAATAGATTAGATCTTGGCTTTTATCTAGATTAGATCTGGGTTTTGTTCGTTCTTGCGGTAGAATTTTTTTGTTTTCCATGCTACGAACCCATCAGTGGTATCAGAGCCGTGTCTATGCGTAGATCTATTGCACGAGTAGAACACAATGGTTTTGTGGGTGTTGGTGCTCGTGCCGTCTTTTGCTTTGTGTACTTTGCATCTTGCGGTATGGTGGGATGAAGCAGCTCGGGCTAACCTTACATGTCATCGCACATGAGACTTGCTCCACGCTTGACGTGTAACTTGCTTTGCACAAGTGGCTTTGCGGGTGTCTGTCTCTCTCACCATAGTATAGATCCAATTTACACTTTGCACTTGATAGCACTTGTATCAATGTTGTGGTTCAGTTTCGTAGGTAAGATCCGTTCTTATTCGAAAGCCCCAAACCACGTAAAACATGCAAAGAAAATTAGAGGCGTCTAACTTGTTTTTGCAGGTTTTTTTTGATGTGATATGGCCATCATGTGATTGTGATTATATTTGATGTATGGAATGATCCTTGTTGTAATATGGCAACCGGCAGGAGCCTAATGGTTGTCTTTAATTCTGTTAAGACCTGCGTGTCTATTCATCTTGTAATAGCTTTATTCCAAGTAGTTGTAATAGTTACTAGTGATGATGGAAAACCATGAAGCGGCGCCACTGACCTTGACGCAATGCTGGTGATGATGGAGATCATGTCCATGCTTTGGAGATGGAGATCAAAGGCACAAGAAGAAAGGGCCATATCATATCATACTAATTACGAATTGCCTGTGATGTTAATCCTTTATGCATCTTGTATTGCTTAGATCGCGACAGTAGCATTATAAGATGATCCCTCTCACTAAATATCAAGTAATAAAGTGTTCGTCCTTAGTTGGCACCGTTGCTAAGACTCGTCGTTTCAAAGCATCTCGTGATGATCGGATGTGATAGATTCTACGTGTGCATACAACGGGTGCAAGCCATATTTGCACATGCGGAAACTAAGGTTAATCTTGACGAGCCTAGCATGTACAGACATGGTCTCAGAACACGGAATACCGAAAGGTAGAGCATGAGTCATATAAATGATATGATGAACATGAAGATTGTTCGCCGATGAAACTACATCTTCTCTCATGAAGATCGGACTTGGTGTAGTGGATTTGGTTCGTATAATCACTAAGACACCATGAGGGATGTTGTTTTGAGTGGGAGTTCACCTAGTTTATTTAAAGAATTTAGATTGAACTCAATTTATCATAAACTTAGTCTAAACTACTTGCAAATTTGTTGTAGATTATGGCAAACCTCTCCATCAATTTCAATGCGTTCCTAGAGAAAGAAAAGCTTAACAACAATGGAAGCAACTTCTCGGAATGGTTCCGTGGACTGAAGATCGTCCTCAGGGCTGGTCAGTTGACCTATGTGCTCGAAGCACCGCTAGGTGACCCACCCGCAGAAGATGCCACCGATGACGCAAAGAATGTTTACGCCACTCGGAAAAATCACTACTCCACAGTTCAGTGTGCTATCCTGTACGGTTTAGAAACGGAGCTTCAGAAGCGCTTTGAGCACCACGACCCATTTGATATCATCAAAGAGCTCATGCTCATTTTTGAGACTCATGCGGCCGTGGAGAGCTATGAGGCCTCCGAAAAGTTCTTTAACTGTAAGATGGAAGAGGGTAGCTCCGTTAGCGAGCATGTGCTCACCATGTTTGGGCACGCAAACAAGCTCCAAGAGTTGGGGATAACGATTCCTAATGAGTTAGGGATTCACCGTGTCCTCCAATCACTGCCAGCGAGTTATAAGAACTTTGTGATGAACTACAATATGCACTGCATGAACAAGACGTTGCCTGAACTATCGTCCATGTTGAAAACTGCTAAAGTGGAGATCAAGAAGGAGCACCAAGTGTTGATGGTCAATAATACTACCAATTTCAAGAAACAGGGCAAGCCTAAGAACAAGGGCAACTTCAAGAAGGACGTCAAGAAAGCTGCCGCACCTGCTAAGAAGCCCAAGGCTGGTCCTAAGCCTGAAACTGAATGCTTCTACTGCAAGGGTGCTGGTCACTGGAAGCGTAACTGCCCCAAGTACCTGGCGGATCTGAAGAACGGCAACATCAAGAAGAAAGGTATATTCGATATACATGTTATTGATGTGTATCTTACTAGTAATCGTAGTAGTGCCTGGGTATTTGATACTGGTTCGGTTGCTCATATTTGTAACTCGAAACAGGAGTTGCGGAATAAGCGAAGACTAGCGAGAGACGAGGTGACGATGCGCGTTGAAAATGGCTCCAAGGTTGATGTTATCGCCGTCGGCACGCTCCCTCTACATCTACCATCGGGATTAGTTTTAAATTTGAATAATTGTTATTTGGTGCCCGCGTTAAGCATGAACATTATATCCGGATCTTGTTTATTGCAAGACGGTTACTCTTTTAAGTCCGAGAATAAAGGTTGTTCGATTTATATGAGTAATATCTTTTATGGTAATGCACCTGAGATGAATGGTTTATTCTTACTGAATCTCGATAGTAGTGATACACATGTTCACAGCATAGATGCTAAACGAACAAAATTGAATGATAATTCTACATTCATGTGGCACTGTCGTCTTGGTCACATTGGAGTGAAGCGTATGAAGAAACTCCATTTTGATGGACTTCTTGAATCACTTTATTTTGAATCACTTGAAAGATGCGAAGCATGTCTAATGGGAAAAATGACTAAGACTCCATTCTCTGGAATAATGGAGCGAGCTACAGACTTATTGGAAATAATACATACCGATGTGTGCGGTCCAATGAGTGTAGCATCGCATGGTGGATATCGTTATGTTCTCACTTTCACGGATGACTTAAGTAGATATGGGTATGTCTACTTTATGAAACATAAGTCCGAAACTGTCGAGAAGTTTAAGGAATTTCAAAGTAAAGTGGAAAATCATCGTAACAAGAAGATTAAGTTTCTGCGTTCTGACCGCGGAGGTGAATATCTAAGTTATGAGTTTGACATGCATTTAAAGAAATGTGGAATACTTTCGCAATTGACACCGCCGGGAACACCACAGCGTAATGGTGTGTCCGAACGTCGTAATCGAACTCTCTTAGATATGGTTCGGTCTATGATGTCTCTTACAGATTTACCGCTATCGTTTTGGGGCTATGCATTAGAGATAGCCGCATTCACTTTAAATAGGGCACCATCTAAATCCATTGAAACGACACCGTACGAATTGTGGTTTGGAAAGAAACCTAAGTTGTCGTTCCTTAAAGTTTGGGGTTGCGAAGCGTATGTAAAGAAGTTACAACCGGATAAGCTTGAACCCAAAGCGGAGAAATGCGTCTTCATAGGATACCCTAAAGAAACAATTGGGTATACCTTCTATCATAGATCCGAAGGCAAAGTTTTCGTAGCCAAGAATGGATCCTTTCTTGAGAAGGAGTTTCTCTCGAAGGAAGTGACTGGAAGGAAAGTAGAACTCGATGAGGTTATTGAACCTTCTCTCGGATTTGAGAGTAGCGCAGCACCGGAAGATGTTTTTGTGCCGCCTGCACCAATTGGAGAGGAAGCTAATGATGGTGATCATGAAACTTCGAACGAAGTTGCTGCTGAACCTCGCAGGTCAACGAGGGTTCGTACCACTCCTGATTGGTATGACCCTGCCTTGAACGTCATGTTGGTGGACAACATTGATGACCCTGCGACGTATGAAGAAGCTATGGTGAGCCCAGATTCTAACAACTGGCTAGAAGACATGAAATCCAAAATGGGATCCATGTACGAAAACCAAGTATGGACTTTGGTGGACTTACCGGATGGCCGTAAGGCTGTCGAGAACAAATGGATTTTCAAAAGAAAAACAGATGCTGATGGTAATGTTACCGTCTATAAAGCTCGACTTGTTGCGAAAGGGTTTCAACAAATTCAAGGAGTTGACTATGATGAGACATTCTCACCAGTAGCGAAGCTAAAGTCTGTGAGGATTTTGTTAGCAATTGCTGCATATTTTGATTATGAGATTTGGCAGATGGATGTCAAAACGGCGTTCCTTAATGGAGACATTGAGGAAGAGTTGTATATGGTACAACCCAAGGGTTTTGTCGAACCTAAAGATGCTAACAAGGTATGCAAACTTCAGCGCTCCATTTATGGACTGAAGCAAGCATCCCGGAGTTGGAATCAACGTTTTGATAAAGTAATCAAAAACTTTGGATTTATACAAACTTATGGAGAATCTTGTATTTACAAGAAAGTGAGTGGGAGCTCTATAGCATTCCTAGTACTATATGTAGATGACATATTGTTGATTGGGAATGATATAGAACTTCTTAATAGTGTCAAAGCCTATTTGAATAATAGTTTTTCAATGAAGGATCTTGGCGAAGCGGCATATATTCTAGGCATCAAGATTTATAGAGATAGATCAAGACGCCTAATAGCGCTTTCACAAAGTACATACTTGGACAATGTTCTAAAGAAGTTTAGAATGGAAGAGAGCAAGTAAGGTTTCGTGCCCATGTTGCCAGGTAAGACCTTGAGTAAGACTCAAAGTCTAGCGACAGCAGAAGATAGAGAGAAAATGAGTAATATTCCCTATGCCTCGGCCATAGGTTCTATCATGTATGCCATGTTGTGTACAAGACCGGATATAGCACATGCTGTTAGTTTGACTAGCAGATATCAAAGTGATCCTAGAATGGAACACTGGACAACGGTCAAGAATATCCTAAAGTACCTAAATAGGACTAAGGATATGGTTCTTTCTTATGGAGGTGATGAACAGCTTGCAGTTACACTAATGCTAGTTGGAACACCGATCCAGATGACTCGAAGTCACAGTCTGGATACGTATTTATTTTGAATGGTGCTGTAGTGAGCTGGAGGAGTGCCAAGCAAAGTGTTGTGGCAAAATCTTCAACTGAATCGGGATACATAGCTACTTCGGAGGCTGCACAAGAAGCCATATGGATGAAGGAGTTCATTATTGAACTTGGCATGGTTCCTAGTGCGTTGGACCCAATGGCCATCTATTGTGACAACACAGGTGCCATAGCTAATGCACAGGAGCCAAGGTCACATAGCAAGCTGAAGCACATCAAGCTATGTTTCCATGCTATTCGCGAGTATGTCCAAGACGGTGACATAAAGATTTGCAAAGTACACACTAATCTGAATGTGGCAGATCCGTTGACTAAACCTCTCCCTAGAGCAAAGCATGACCAACACCAGAACGCCATGGGTGTTAGGTATATTACCATGTAATCTGGATTATTGACTCTAGTGCAAGTGGGAGACTGTTGGAGATATGCCCAAGAGGCAATAATAAAAGTGGTTATTATTATATCTTTGTGTTTATGATGAATGTTTACATCCCATGCTATATTATTAGGAAACACTAATACATGTGTGTTTTGTAAACATAGAAGAGTCCCTAGTAAGCCTCTTGTTGAACTGGCTTGTTGATTAATAGATGATCATGGACATTGGATGTCATTAATAACAAGGTTATATCATTAGGAGAATGATGTGATGGACACACACACACCCATAGTAAGTGTAGCATAAGATCAAGTCATTAAGTTCGTATTGCTACAAGCTTTCAAATGTATAGTAACCTAATCCTTCGACCATGAGGTTATGTTAATCACCATCACCAGATGGGTATTTTGATGAAATCAAACACTGCTTCATAACTGGGTGGTTATAAAGGTATCATTGGGTATTCTGAAAGTATGTGTTGAAGCGCATGGACCAAGATTGGGATTTGTCCATCCATATAACGGATAGATATGCTCTGGGCCCTCTCGGTGGGATGTCATCTAGTTAGCTTGCAAGCATGTGACTAGTTCACAAGGGATGACATATCATGGAATGAGTAAAGAGTACTTATCAGTAACGAGGTAGAACTAGGTATGGAGATATCGACGATCAAACCTCGGATAAGTAGAGTATCGCGTGACAAAGGGAATTGGTTTCGTATGTTAATGGTTCTATCGATCACGAAGTCATCGTTGAGTATGTGGGAGCCGTTATGGATCTCCAGATCCCGCTGATGGTTATTGATCAGAGAGGTGTCTCCATCATGTCTGCATATTCACGAACCGTAGGGTGACACACTTAAGGTTCGATGCTGTTTAGGTAGATATGGAATGTGCGTTGGAGACCGAATGTAGTTCGGAGTCTTGGATTGGATCTGAGACATCACGAGGAGATCCGGAATTGTCCGGAGAATAAGATTCATATAATGGAGATCATTTTCTAGGTTCGGAAATGTCCCGGAGTGTTTATATGGGGATTATAGAAGGTTTTGGAATGTTCCGGAAGGTTCTAGAAATTTATATGGAGTTTACTTGAAAACCAAGAAAGGAAAAGGGGAAACTTGGGGGGGAAGGAAACTCCCCCCAAGCCCCCCTTGTGCGCCGGCCCTAGAGGTGGCCCTAGGGGTGGGAACCCTAGGCGCCACCCCTCCCTCTATAAATAGAGGGGTGGAGGCGCCACCCCCCTTGCCCCTCCACTGCTTGCTCTAGCCGCCTCTCTCCTCCTCCTTCGCTCTGCTCAGGCTTAGGCGAAGCCCTACAGAATTATCTACTCCACCACCACCACTACGCCGTCGTGCTGCTGGGATTACGTGGAGAGATCTACTACCTTCGCTGCTCGCTGGAACAGGGAGAGGAAGGTCTGCATCGACTCCACACATGTGACCGACTGCGGAAGCGCTGCCGGAACGCGGCGCCAAAAGGATTGTCCACTCGATCTTGAGATCGGCAAGTGATCGTCTACATCAACCACGAGATCCGATATCGCACAAGGCTTTCGGATCTACAAGGGTTAGTACAGATCTATCTCGTTGCACATATCTAATAGATTAGATCTTGGCTTTTATCTAGATTAGATCTGGGTTTTGTTCGTTCTTGCGGTAGAATTTTTTTGTTTTCCATGCTACGAACCAACCAAAAACAGCCCCAATTTGTGTTTTGGATTGATCTGTGATTTGCGTGCGTTTTGGTAGGTTTTGATCGATGGATTACTTGCTAAACTTGTTGATCTACCTTCCCATGCGTTCCCATGGCCTAATTCCTTGATTTTCCCCCACCAATTTGGTGTTTTGATCGAGTTTTCAGCCCAAATTGCGTCCCGTTCGTGTTCTGGACTCGCAGAAATCGACCGGACCGGAGTCTCCGGCCCCGGACCAGAGTTTCCGGTGTGAGTCACTCCATACCGGAGTCTCCGGACCTCCAGACCGGAGTCTCCGCCCCCTGCTGACAACAAATCTGTTCCATGGTTTTGAGCATAACTTTTGCATACGAACTCGGATTTTGGTGTTCTTTAGCTCGTTTCGATGAGGAGAAGGAGCTCTACATCATCATATCTGTGGTTCATTATATATACTCCATCCAAATTCCGTGAGCAAGGCGGAATCCACCAATAAAGGGTGAAGATCGGCGACGAAAGGTATAAAAATTTCGCGACTTCTCCCCAGTTGCATCCCTTTGTGAGCTACACTATCTTTGCATTCAACAAACACCTATTGAGACTAGTTACTCCTATGATTGCTTGGGCTATGCACATTTGATAGCTTGTAGAATTTTGAGCAAAAGTTGTGAGCGCGCTATCTCATATAGTTATCTTGTATAGTTGTTGGCACAAAGAAGAGGCAAGTGCAAAAGAAAAGAAAAAAGAGAAAAAAATAGCAAAAGAAGAAAAAGAAAGAAAGAAACAAGTGCCTCATAAAATAGGAAGCGCAAGCTCGATGAACATCAAATAGGTGGTACTTATTGTGCATATCTTGTAGCCCACCAATTTTATTGCAATCGAACTAGCGTCTCTCCTTGCACTTGTGCGACACGAGCTCATAGTCTTTGCTAGGTAATCATTTGGTTCTTAGCTCACTTTCTCCGTTGCACAAGTACGATTTATCCCTCCGTGTGTGTTTCCTTGTATATATTCCCATCTTGTGGATTGACTTGTTTTGCTTTGTAATCATCGTGGTTCTTTACTTGCCATTACAATATCTTGATTTCGGATTGTTCTTGGACACGCCACCTTCCATACCTATCCACCATAATCTTTGTGTGTGTGTGTTTTTTAGTGGTTAGTTGGTTTTAGTGTTCCGCGTGAACTTCACTTTGCTTGGTTTTGATTGCTCTCAAGTGTTGCCACTTGCACGATACTATCTTCCAAGGTAAAGTAAGGTTTGACGTTGCATCCCTAACCCCCCTACCACTTCCATATAAACCACTTGGTCTTGTGAATCATGTCTAGGGACTCCGGAACCGAGGAGGATATCTATGAAGAATCCATGATGAGCCACCACGACTACGACTCCACAAGTATAGAGGACATGATGGAGCACTACACCGACAATGGCTCCGCATGCTTTCAGGACCCGGAGCATTGCACCTATGACGGCTCCACATGCATGGAAGACATGGAGCACGTCATCAACTATGGCTCCTCAAGCATGGAGGACTTGGAGCTCTACATCGACAATGGCTCCTCATGCATGGAGTACAAGGAGCACTACACCAACAATGGCTCCACATGCTTGGGTGATATGGAGTACTACATCAACAACGACTCCCCAAGCATGGACGACTTCAAGTGCTTCAACGACGACGCCTCACAAAGCATGGAGGACATGGCGAGCTTCACCAACTTAGAGGGCTCTTCCATGAGCCATGAAGAATACCTCCACCGCTTGGAGATGGAGGACTACTACGCCAAGCTAGCGGAGACGCGTCATCAAGAAACCATGACCTTCAAGGCCAAGCGTGCCACACCAAAGGGAACTACCTACTTCGATGATCCATCTCCAAGGCGTCAAGCGCCACCACCTACATGGCGTCATGCACCACCATCTTCAAGGCGACGAGCGCCATCACCTCCAAGCCACCAAGCACTACCATCTCCAAGGCGCCAAGCACCACAACCTCGAAGGCGTCAAGTACAACAACCTACAAGGAAACAAGTGCCACCTCCTACAAGAAGAGTGGCACCCCAACATTATGTTCATCGACATACATCCTCTAGAGATCATCGCCAACATCAAGAGGATACAAGATTGGTGATCATGGGACTTTCCCTTTACCAAAGGAGGCGCAAGGAGTTGAGAGAACCGAGCCTACCCCATATGCTTGAGTGATGATGTGGTACCAATCCCATGTGAGTATGAGAGACACTTAGCCCACTTGAGTGAAAGCAAGAGTGAGATGAGCGACTCCACCATACGTGAGATTGAGTGCTTCCACTTGGAGGGCATGAGTGATACACCGAGTGAGTTGAGAGTGGTAGTTGATAGGTCATGTGAGACCACTTTGATTTCTAACAACTTACCCTCTACCTCTAGTGTGTTATCCCATGATGTGCTAGGTTTGATGAATCAAGAAGCGCCAAGCTTGGAGATGATGATGCCTCCAACCAAGAAGATGTACATGGTGGATGAAGATGATGCCATCCCCATACATGATGAAGAAGTCGCCCACATGGAGGCCAATGCTACCACAACACCCACTTCATATGAGAGGTATGAACAAGGTAAAAATAAGGGTATTGATGATGCCATTATCCCACTAGTGGACATGATGATTTAGGATGACTTGCATGCTATGGATGATACTTGTGACATGACATATGTTCCACTCTTATTCCCATGTGTTAATCTTGTTATGCATCATGATGACCATGTGGATTCCCTTTATTGCCATGATATTGCCATAGACATGCCATGCTTTAAACGTTACATTGATGATATCATTGCTTGCACTTTGTTGAACAATTGCTCTTTCCAATGTTTTGGTTGTAATGATGTTACCAATGGTACCCCTCGAACCATGCTTTGTCATGGATGTTTTACAATTTCTCCCATTGCTTGTAATAAGTTGAATAATTGCTCTTTCACTTGTTTTGCTTGCAACAATAATTCTCATATGTATTCTATTGAGATGGCCCCCATAGCTTTCTCAAATTTTGGAGATTTTGGTAAATTCCATGATAAGCATGTTCCCCACTCGCATACTCACCATGCATCTTTTTCATATTTGATAGACACTAATGGTGATGTGCACAAGAAGAGATACATCATGATGGATGATGTGTTTCTCTACCATGCACACACATTCTTCCTTTTGTGTTTGATGTGTGTAGGTACCCACATAAGAATGTCAACCTCGGTTGAGCACGAGTTGACAAAAAGAGCTCTAGAGAGCATCCCCCAAGTGAGTTCACGATCGAACCTAGCTCTGATACCTTTTGCATGCTTTGCACCTTTCATGTTGACAAATTGCTCTTTCCTATGGTTTGATTGCAAGCATGTTGATGGTATTCTTTCACCTTGTGACAATCATGTCTTGTTGCTATTGGATATTGATGCTTTGTGTGTCGCCACAAAAATGTTGAACAATTTCTCTTTTCGATATTTTGTTTGCAACCATAAGGCCATTATGAGAATCTATTGTCATGAGAGCTTCCAAGTCTCTCGTATTGTTGTTGCAACAAACATAAGGACCACTTGCTCTTTCATATGGTTTGTTTGCAAATATGTTATTTTTTCTTTCGCTTGTGATACTCATACCCCCATGATCTTGGCTTTTGATGATATGTGTATGGCATCCAACATATTGAACAATTGTTCTTTCCAATGGTTGGTTTGTACACATAATGATGTTGTTTTGGATGTTCTTCCTCTTGTGTTTTTGCCAAATTATCCTAGATTTTCATCAATGATGTTGATCTATACTTTAGTCAATTGCTTTGAGTGCCATACTAAGACGTTATATGGAGTTTTTGAGTTTCCACATTTGGATGATATTCAAACGATTTCCATGCACTTTGACCTTGCATATGCATTCCGTTTGCTATACTTGAGTTGTGCTAATAGTGTTGTGAACAAGAATGGACATGCCACAAATGACATGCTCCTCTATCACACACAAACATATTTTGCTTGGTCTTTGGTGTGTGAAGGAACATTTAGGTGTTGTCAATTCAACCTTCCCGAGGACGACTATATGGTGAAACCCAGGATCAAGAAGGTCTCTCAACATCTTCTACTTTGTGATGAGCGTGTAGAGTCGAGGACGACTCTTTTTGAAGGGAGGGGAGATGATGTAGCCCGACCTTCGGTCGTTACCACATCATGGTCTCCAACTTATGCCAAGTCGTCATGGACTCCAAAGGTGAATCCGTTCCTCTATGCGAGCCCACTTCCTACCCTCTTGAATGGTATACTACTTCATACTCCATCCCATATCCATGATAGGTTCATACCGACGAGTACGGAGGCAAGGGAGGAAGCCTGGAGCACCGACCCCGACAAGACGGAGGCTTGGAAGAGAAGACGGAAGAAGCGGCAGCTGGAGCACTGGAGTCTCTGGCCTGCGCACACCAGAGTCTCCGGCCACACCAGAGTCGCCGGGCTGAAGACACCGGAGTCTCCGGCCTGCTGACCCCGTAGTCTCCGGACCCATCTCCAGACCGACCCCTAGATCGAGCTCGAGGATAGTCTGTCTGCCACTCCGGAGATGACACTGGAGACAGACCGGAGTCTCTGGCCCACACCGGAGTCTCCGGACCACCACACCGGAATCTCCGACCTGAGCGTATGGGCCTACACGCCTCCAGCTGGGCCTTCGGCCCATGTACCCCTTAGTCCGCCCAGACTTTGCCCTTTTATTCCTAAAGTACCCTTGAACTAGTGGCTGGCCTATATACAGTGCCCCCACCCCCTCATGTAACCCTAGGCATAGATGATAGACTAAAGAAAACCCCCTTTGTGGAATGTCTAGTTTTGCCTCATCCCCTTCTACCAAAGGGGATCGACTATCGTCACCACCTCGTTGGAGTTTGCATCGCGCCTCCCTCGTTGTACAAGGCCTTGGCATTGGTGTCCCTTTGCCAAGACGTCAAGACCCTCTCCAAGGTGTTCTTCCCTCTCCGCGTGGGATCGAGGGAGCACGTTGACCGATCTTTCCTTGCGAGGATGCTATTGGACCGGTGGCCACCGGGGAGAGAAATCGGCCATGTATCATTTGAGTTTTGCGTGTGTTCATCATGTTCTTCACGAGGTGTGCGTCCGTTTCCGCTACCTTCTCCCTTTCCCCTCGCTTTCCCATCGATTTGACCACGAGATCAGTGAAGATCGGGCCACCCATGGGGTTACCCCATAACAAGAAGATCAAGGACCATACATGACACGCACAAGTCACTTCATCGTTCGACAAGAGTTCCGTGATCGTTGCTAAGCCCTTGAGACGCGTCAAGATGAACAATTTTGCGAGACACAAGCCGAGTTCAAGAACATCGATAACCGCTTCGATGGCCTCGAAAGGCAAATGCAAGCAATGCATCACAACTTCGGCCACTAAAATGAGTCGCTTGAACGCTCCGTCGCCGAAACAAATGACAATCTTCGACGCCTCATTGACGTGCTCTCGTGCTTCAAGCTCTTCAAGTTCTTCGCATCATCATGCACCTCTCTTCAAGGCCACGAGCAAGGCAAGAAGCACACCGTCATCACGCAAGGGCACTAGTGATACAACAAGAGTAACCACAAGAAGAACCACAAGTACAACCGCAAGTCTACTAACATCGACCGCGACACATACTTGACACAACAAGTGATGACTCCAATTTGGAGAATCAAGCTTGTCATCTACGTGAGGCTATCTAAGACCCCCCTCCTCGTCATCACGGTCATGAACGTCAACACCGACACCATGGTCATCACGAGGCGCCTCCACCACCACGCCAAAACTTGGAGCGCCAAGTGGTCCAAATTTAGCGACGCCCACCACGTCAAGATGCTCAAGACCATGATCTTCGCTGTGAGGCCCATGTGCCTAACCAACATCACCAACCGAGGAACGAGCCTCCCCTTCGTTGTCAACCACGTCAAGAGGCTCCACACCATCGCCACCATGAGGTCCAAGCGCCTCAACCACATCAACAACTGCGCCAAGAGCAAGAGCAAGCTCCACAAGAACAAAATCAAGAGCAAGCTCTTCACCAAGGTCGCGAGAACCAAGTTCCACTGCATCAACATCAAGATCACCAAGCTCGTCGCAATGACCACAACGATGAAGAAACTTTTGGCAAGCTCAAGTTCACAATGCCCAAGTTCACCGGATCCAATGACCCCAAAGAATACCTCTCATGGGCACTCAAGGTCGACAAGATCTTCCGCATGCACAACTATAGAAATGAGAAGATAGTCGCCATGGCTTCGCTTGAGTTTGATGATTATGCCAACCTTTGGTGGGAACAAGTTCAAGTTGCTCGTGATGCAAGACAAGAGCCACCAATCACAACTTGGCATGACATGAAGGATCATATGAAATCCCGCTTTGTCCCCACGCATTACACGCGTGACCTCTTCAACAACCTGCAAGCGCTTCGTCAAGGGACAAAGACCGTGGAAGAGGGGATTGTTCGTCTGCGGTACCAAAGTTGGCAGGCCAGTGCATGGCGGTACCTAAGTTGCCTAAAATTACCGCGTTTCGAAAAGTTGGGCCGCCAACTACTGAGAGGGGCCATTTCGAGGCATTTGACTTCCAGCGCCAAGTTGCTGCGGCTAGTTGCTACGCCCAGTCGCTGATCCCGAGCTCCAATGGCGCATGCCGTAGCCGCTGTTGCGAGGCTCTAGCCCGCCTCCGCCGCCGACGAGCCGAGCAGCTCGGAGGATGGAAGATCCTACTATCAAGAAAGAAGAAGTTCTGTCTACAAGCGGGTGATCTACCCTTCTCTTTGCTATTCGCACTAGTTACAACTGCTAGCTGGCTACTGAACCTCAAATTGTTTGTTAGCCCAACGCTGACAAACATATTTTGTCCACAGTTTTCTGTCAAGTGGGATCTGCGTGGACCCCCTTACCTGGTTACGGTAGTCCTCTATAGGTATGACTCTAAGGACAAGAGGTATGGACACCATTATTTCACAATGGAAGAAGCGCCTGCGCAAATTTGCACTATATCTGGTATGGTTGCTACTCTGCGTAATCATGTTGAATTATGGCTGAAGCAGACTACAAAGTTCAGCTTCATGGATGAACGTGGCATCATGGTTCCTATAACGTGTGACAGTCAGCTAATTGGGTTGATGAAAAGGTATGCTTCGGCTGCCATGTTTGACCTGAAATGTCATGTACTGGATGTGGAAGCTGCTGCAACTGGGATTCGCCCTTCTATTCTTGGACAAGGTGGTTGCTCGAACCCAATTAGCTCCTGGTAAGCAAAGGTCTCTTGGGGTTCGCATGTTTGTGCTGAATTGTAATTTTTGTTTTATTTACTCTGTAGATATTGGGCAGTTATGCAACAGTCTTGTTTCTTTGATAGGAAGCGCCGCAAGGTTAGAAACATGACTACCGGGTCAGTCATTTTGCTGCCCGAAGAAATTAAAAATGAGTGGAAAGATGTCATTTTGCTGCCCGAAGATTTTAAAACGAGTGGAAAGATGATGCTGGACACGATTCTGGTGCCCATTGTCCCGGTGATGCAGAGTACGTGAAGTTAGGAAAATTGGCACCGAGGAAGAGGAAGAAGGCAGGAAATGAAGAAGCCATTGGACGTGAAGGCTTGGCACCTAGGCTGTGGAAGAAGGCTACTGGCAATGAAGATGCATAGTAATGTGTTGAACTTCAACCTATATATGTACTTCTGTTAAATTCTGATCGCTCTGTGTGTGGCATGTTGCTAGGTGAAACAATATACCCATGTTCTCTGAGTAAAATGTACCGCGACTTAGGGTTTGGAAACGCTTGAGTCAGTTGTTGAATCCGAAATTGTGATTGTGCCACTGCTATCTGAAAACAAGGATCCACCGGTTCCACGATTGCTGAGGGGCAGGAGGTCTCCAAATACGACGAAATGTAAGTGGCACATAAATAAATTATTTAAGCTGCCACACTCCACGAAGCAGCAACTTATTTCAGATGCTGCACAACTTCGTGGCAACATAAACATCAATGTTCTCATCGATAATGCCCAGATGAGGAGGAAATGGGTACCACTTTCTAGCCTAATCTTGAGCCCGTCTATCTCACTGCCTCTCTGCTCCAGCATCCCCTGCATCTGGCAAAGCTCCCGGATCTCTAGTAACCGGGTGTACGTGCTTCCACTTTATAAATTGTGGTTGTGCCATTTGCATGCGGCACAATCCACATAGATAACGTTTAAACAAACCAGCAGTGTCAGAATACACTAGTAGAAAAGGTGTCTTTGGTCCACAGTTACGTTCCCAATCTAGGACAGAGATCTAAATCGAGGCAGAAATTGATCTAAATCACAAATTCTTCCACAAATTAATGCGGGGTCAGAGCAATTTTTTTCCTCCCTGGAATCTGGGACCAATAGTTCAGACCGCTAGGTCAACAAGTACAAATATTACAACTTAAAAAGGCACGGAGCTTAAGCTAAATAGAACTAGTTATCACACATCTCCTTGATCTTCCTAATCTTGGCCCGATGCGCATCTTCCTGCGAGAGCAAGGATCGAATTGTCTACTCCTTCCTTTTAGCATCTTCCTTGCACAGCTTCAATTGTTTCTCTGCATTTTTCCTCATGCACTTGTCAATACTCGTAGTTGTGTACTGCAGGACTTTGGCCTGGTGGAGATCGTTCCTTGCTTGAGTCAGTTCTTGCTCTGCTTTATCCTTCAGGGCCAACGCCATGTCCCTCTCCTTCTCGACTTTGATAACCTTGTCTTGCACCCACCTGAGATCTCGCTTATGCTTGGTCGTGTCAACTGGTTCCCATAGCTTCATCTCAACACTGTCAAGAAGTGAGCTGAATACGGATTCTTTCAACTCGACAGTCATTTCCCATAGTTTGTCCAGCATTTTCTGCATCGATTTGGGCCACTCTGGATCTACCCATTTGACAACACCACAACTTCCACCTTGCATCATTGCACGTTGTCCTTGACACCGTAGAAACCTCCTGCCTACATTTCGTGTTTCGAAGGCTACAAATTTAGCGGGCACATATCCATGTTTACATACAAGAGGACTGTCTTCATCCTCTAAACCGTGATAGTCGGAGTCATACATCGTCTGGTTGGCCTAACACATCATACGCGCATGAGTAAATAGATTATATCTAGCTCAAAAAATAGATAACTGGTCACAGATGATAGAAATAGAGATGAGACGACTCACATCGAAATCACCGTCCCTGTCGTCACGACGCGTTTCCTCGCTGTCTCCCCTTGAACCCATGGCGAGAGGGGTGGTGGTGGTGGGGGGGGGGGGGGGTGGCTGCCGGAGAGGGGATTGGGATGGAGGCGCCGTCAGCTTGCGGCTATGGTAGGATGGGAGTGAGGTGGGGAAAGTGGCTTCGAGGGTAAGGAAGAGAAGTACAGGGAGGAAGAGAAGTAATGGGGACGTGACACTGGGATGTGGCCCACTGAACTCGTGAGACGTGACACTCGCAACTGGGGAGCGCCCGGTGTTGCCACTTTGTCCAAAGCAAGCGTGGCCAATCATGCCACAGAACAGCCTACTCGTGGATCGCTCTCACGAAGACCATCCCAATCGTCCAAGCACCCCAATCGAACGGTATGTAACAATCGTCAAGCAGAACAACTGTCTTAGGGCGTGCCTTCTAGAAGACTCGGTCTAACGGCTACCCATGCAATGACATTGGGTGTGGTTCATGAAAAGAACAGACATGCAATGACATCGATAGATCCATGCGTGGTTTATGGAAGTAACAGACATGCAATGACTCTAGCTATGGTTAATGAAAAGAACACGCATGCAATGACACTGGGTGTGGTTCATGAAAAGAACATACATACAATGACACTGGTGGATCCTTATGTGGTTTGTTTAGAGGAATAGACATGCAATGGCACCGGTGGATCCACGTGTGGTTCATGAGAAGAACACACATCCAATGACACTGGGTGGATCCTTACGTGGTTCGTGAAAAGAACTGACATGCAGTGACACTTGGTGTGGTTCATGAAAAGAACAGGCATGCAATGACATCGGTGGATCCATGTGTGGTTTATGGACGTAACAGACATGCAATGACTCTAGCTATGGTTAATGAAAAGAACACGCATGCAATGACACAGGGTGTGGTTCATGAAAAGAACAGACACGCAATGACACTGGTGGATCCTTATGTGGTTTGTTTAGAGGAACAGACATGCAATCACACTAGGTGGATCCATATGTGGTTTATGGAAGTAAAAGACATGCAATGACTCTGGCTGTGATTCATGAAAAGAACAGACATGCAATGACACTGGTGGATCCTTATGTGGTTCATGAAAAGAACAGACAGGCAATGACACTGGTGGATCCTTATGTGGTTTGTTTAGAACAAAACACGCATGCAATGACATTCGGTGTGGTTCATGACAAGAACACACATCCAATGACACTGGTGGATCCTTATGTGGTTTGTTTAGAGGAACAAACATGCAATGACACTAGGTGGATCCACATGTGGTTTATGGAAGTAAAAGACATGCAATGACACTGGTAGATCCTTATGTGGTTCATGAAAAGAACAGACATGCCGTTAAACTGGGTGTGGTTCATGAATAGATAAGACATGCACTGACACTGGGTGTGGTTCATGAAAAGAACAGATATGCAATGACACTGGTGGGCCCATCCTTATGTGGTTCATGAAAACAACAGACAGGCAATGACACTGGTGAATCCTTATGTGGTTTATGGAAGGAACAAACATGCAATCACACTAGGTGGATCCATATGTGGTTTATGGAAGTAACACACATGCAATGACACTGGGTGTGGTTCATGAAAAGAACAGACATGCAATGACACTGGTAGATCCTTATGTGGTTCATGAAAAGGACAGACATGCCATGACACTGGTGGATCCTTATGTGGTTTGTTTAGAGGAACATACATGCAATGACTCTAGCCGTGGTTCATGAAAAGAACAGACATGCAATGACACCGGGTGTGGTTCATAAAAAGAACAAACATGCAATGACTTATGTGGTTTGTTTAGAAGAACACACATGCAATGACACTAGGTGTGGTCATTAAAAGAACAGACAGGCAATGACACTGGTGGATCCTTATGTGGTTTGTTTAGAAGAACACACATGCAATCACACTGGGTGTGGTTCATGAGAAGAACAGGCACGCAATGACACTGGTGGATCCTTATGTGGTTTGTTTAGAGGAACACACATACAATCACACTAGGTGGATCCATATGTGGTTTATGGAAGTAAAAGACATGCAATGACTCTAGCCGTGATTCATCAAAAGAACAGACATGCAATGACACCGGGTGTGGTTCATGAAAAGAACATACAGGCAATGACACTGGTGGATCCTTATGTGGTTTGTTTAGAAGAAGTCACATGCAATGACACCGGGTGTGGTTCATGAGAAGAACACACATCCAATGACACTGGTGGATCCTTATGTGGTTTTTTTAGAGGAACAGACATGCAATGACACTAGGTGGATCCACATGTGGTTTATGGAAGTAAAAGACATGCAATGACACAGGTAGATGCTTACGTGGTTCATGAAAAGAACAGACATGCAGTAAAACTGGGTGTGGTTCATGAATAGAACAGACATGCACTAACACTGGGTGTGGTTCATGAAAAGAACAGACATGCAATGACACTGGTGGGCCCATCCTTATGTGGTTCATGAAAAGAACAGACAGGCAATGCCACTGGTGGATCCTTTTGTGGTTTGTTTAGAAGAACACACATGCAATGACACTGGGTGTGGTTCATGAGAAGAACACACATCCAATGACACTGGTGGATCCTTATGTGGTTTGTTTAGAGGAACAGACATGCAATGACACTAGGTGGATCCACATCTGGTTTATGGAAAGTAAAAGACATGCAATGACATAGGTAGATCCTTATGTGGTTCATGAAAAGAATAGACATGTAGTGAAACTGGGTGTGGTTCATGAAAAGAATAGACATGCAATGACACTAGTGGGCCCATCCTTATGTGGTTCATGAAAAGAACAGACATGCAATGACACTGGGTGTGGTTCATGAGAAGAACACACATCCAATGACACTGTTGGATCCTTATGTGGTTTGTTTAGAGGAACATACATGCAATGACACTAGGTGGATCCACATGTGGTTCATGAGAAGAACACACATGCAATGAACTCTAGTGGATCTATCTTGGCATAATTTGATGTATTCCACGGTGTATTTCATTGTACAAGACACTTTCCATTTTTATACTACTCAGTTTTGCCCTTGGTTTTATGTGGTACTCCCTCCATCCCAAGGCTTAAGGCATATATTTTTTTTGAAAAGTCAAGCTACGAAAAGTTTGACCAAATTTTTTAAAAAAACTATCAAGAACTATAATATTATATAGATACCACATGAAAATATGTTTCATGATGTATCCAAGGATATATATTTCATATTGTAAATATTAATATTTTTTTCTAAAAAATTGTTCAAACTTGACATAGTTTGACTTTTTCAAAATATTATATGCCTTAAGCCTTGGGACGGAGGTAGTACTACTTAGTTTTGCCCACCCCCTCTCTATCTTTCGTAGAAGCCCAAAACTATGCTCACCATGTCTGCAACTCCCTGATTGGTTGTCACAGTTGTCACGCGGATCGTGCGCACCAACCGTTGATTCTGTGCGATCCAATGATGATCGTTGCACACCTCGTGCCCTTCACAGTACAGCGTGACACAGCACGGACGTCTCCCTCCACGAGACTTCTACAGGAAGGAACACGATGCCTTCCATGGAAAAAGTCGTCGAGCGGTCATGTCAAGTTTAATCAAGTCTGAAAAGCCTACTACTGCTACTACAACTCATGCACAGGGCAACGGGGTCATCGAGTGCACGGTTGTCGACGGGACGCTGCAATTTAATGCCACTTGATTTTGACATATCCCATTTATACGCAGCGCTCTCAATCTCACTTCCAACTGGGCCCTAATGCTAGTAAATTCCATGAGTCAAGGGGCCCCCTCGAGTAGATCTAACGTTGCTAGAAATTGGTTATGCGCCACTTTCATGCAGTGGAATCGAGGTCTGCCATGAGCGTGTTTTCAATGCAGCTCTAAAGTGGAGATCGTGGCTGTTTAAAAAAAGGAACCGAAAAAAGGGTGGAGATCGTGGTAGCCCCCCGCCCACCACACGTGTCCACTCGAGCATGGCATGACAAAGCATAGGCCACGGTCAAAAACAAGCTCTTTTTACCACCTAAGTATGGACTTTCCTACTCTTTTCTAAACCAAACCAAACTATTTGCAAACCAAGGTATGAAAGAGGGGGTCCAACCAATTTATTCAGCAAACTAAGCAAACCAAGGCAAACAAAAACTTAAACGAAAATAAAAAAGAAGACGCTCCAAGAAAAACACAACTGTGCATGAAACAATAAAAATGAAGCGTTTGGAAGAAACCTGGGATTTTTATTGATGAAGAAGGGGATGCCTTGGGCATCCCCAAGCTTTGGCGCTTGTACTTCTTGGATATTTCTTGGGGTGACACGCGTGGAATCCCCAAGCTTGAGCTTTAGTCCATCCTTCATCTCATTACTCATTCCTTCCATACACCTGCAATTTTTCCTTCATACAAAACTTCACACAATCTCATTAGCAACATTAGTGCACTCAAGATAAATAAGTCTTTAGGTTCAGTTCTAACACCAAATAAACTTCCATTAGAACACTAGCTACTGTAGCACTTCCCTCAAAAAGCTCAATTCCCCAAAAGAACTCAAGGAGGAACCAACAAGAAGCAAATGCAGAAAATGGCAGAAATCTGTCAAAACAGACCAGTAGGTAAAGACGAATTTTTTCGAAGACCTTATGCTGCTCAAATAAAAATGTGTTGAACTAACGAAAGTTATATAACAACCTGGGGAAGAAGCAAAAAAAATTACAGCTCAATTCGACATACAGAGCTCTCTCACGAATGTTTATGGTGAAGCACGAAAATCTGTTTCGGGACAGCAACATTCCCAATCATTACTTCACTCTCATTAGAGGTTACTCTTGGCAAAAAAGCAAATAAAAAGGATAAGGAGAGGTTATTATAGAGATAATAACTTCCAAGACTCATCTAAAACTTTTGGGTTATGTCCCAATAAGTACTTTTCTTTAACACCTTTAAGTTAGGCATAAGAAGCAAAGAAAGAATCAAGTGTTCTCAAGTGTTCTCAAGCGGGGAGGATGAACATGGAGAACACACGCACGAAGAACGCGACGAACACACACAAAAAACCACGATACACACCAATTTCTCACACCGGTGGTGACCGGTCCGGCGCAATCCCTAGGATCGGCGTCGGGCGGAGAACTCTCTCTCGAACCGGCACGGCGAGATAGGAGACTCGGTGAGATCTTGACGTCTAGGAAAAGGGACTCTGATGCCTAGGCCTTGTACAACGCGGAGGCACGATGCAACCTCCAACGAGGTTTGGGGATATTGGTGCTCCTTAGTCAAGGAACATGAGGCAAGAATTAGATAGATCCACAAAGGGGTTTCCACTAATTCCAGTATCATGCCTAGTGTTTACAATGGAGGTGGGAGACTATATATAGGCCTGCCACTTAAACAAGGGTACTTTAGGAATAAAAGACAAGTTCTGGATGGACTAAGGGGTACATGGGCCGCAGGCCCAAAGGCCTTTCCATGCCTGGCGTTGGTCAGACCAGAGACTCCAGTGTGGTGGACCGGAGACTCCGGTCTAGGCTGGAAATTCCGATCAGTCTCTGGACTAGCCTCCGGAGGGGCCTTCAGATTGTCCCAGAGCCCGGTGTAGGTGATGCAGCCCATCCTACAGACGCTACTACATCTACAACGCCAAGTCAAAGCTCGTCCCCAAGTCACCCAAGAAGACAGACGCGAGCGGTACTACCGCTCCCAACAGCGGTACTACCGCACCCCGGTACTACTGCTCAGCCTCAACACTACTATCGGCCACGACTGAAGCCCGCGCCATCGCCTCTGGATGCCCCGGTACCGGCTTGCGGTACTATCGGATCCGAGCAGTACTACCGGCCTGCACCATCGGTACTACCAGACCTGAAGCTCGACAACAGCTGAAGCCCGGAGCTACCGCCCCTGAAGCCGCTACCGCTTCTATCCGGTACTACCGGACCCGAGGACCGGTACTACCGGTCAAGTCTGTGCCTGCGCGCACAACAGCTGGGCCGCAACCCATGTACCCCTTTATCATGTTGCAACCCTAGTATTATGCCCAAACTACCCCTATGTAAGTGGCTAGCCTATAAATAGAGCCCCCACCCCTCATGTATCCCTTAGGCATAGATGATAGACTAAAGACAACCCCTTTGTGGAATCTCTAGTTTTGCCTCATCCCCTTCTACCAAAGGGGATCGACTATCGTCACCACCTCGTTGGAGTTTGCATCGCGCCTCCCTTGTTGTACAAGGCCTTGGCATCGGTGTCCCTTTGCCAAGACGTCAAGACTCTCTCCAAGGTGTTCTTCCCTCTCCGCGTGGGATCAAGGGAGCACGTTGACCGATCTTTCCTTGCGAGGATTCTATCGGACCGGTGGCCACTGGCGAGAGAAATCGGCTTTGTATCGTGTGAGTTTTGCGTGTGTTCATCGTGTTCTTCGCGAGGTGTGTGTCCGCTTCCGCTACCTTCTCCCTTTCCCCTCGCTTTCCCATCGATTTGACCATGAGATCCGTGAAGATCGGGCCACCCACGGGGTTACCCCGTAACATTTGGTATCAGCTGCTTTTGGTTGCCACGAATTTCTCCTTGATTTGTTCCTTTCCCCATAAATTCGAAAATTCCACCAAAAATAGCCCCAATTCGTGTTTTGGACCGATCTGTGATTTGATTGTGTTTTGGTAGGTTTTGATCCGTGAATTACTTGCTAAACTTGTTGATCTACCTTCCCCTCCATTACCATGGCCTAATTCCATCATTTACCCCTCCGATTTGGTGTTTTTCTTGACGATTTTCCATCTAAATCGCCCCAAAATCGCGAAAACGCGTCAAAATTTGGTGTTTCTGCGACATCCGGTACTACCGGGGTCAAAACCCGGTACTACCGCATATCCCCGGTACCTAAACGGTACTACCGGGCCTCCGGAAGAGCGGTACTACCGCTCAGAAACCCGGTACTACCGCCTGGTACAGAGAAAAAACAGTAGAAGTCCCATATTTCCCCTTCTCACCGTTTTGAGCATAACTTTTGCATACGAACTCGGATTTTGATGTTCTTTAGCTCGTTCCGAAGAGGAGAAGGAGCTCTATATCATCATATCCGTGTTTCATGCTATCTACTCCATCCAAATTCTGTGAGCAAGGCAGAATCCATCAAGAAAGGGTGAAGATCGGCGACGAAAGGTATAAAAATTCCGCCAGTTCTCCCCACTTGCATCCCTTTGTGAGCTACACTATATTTGCATTAAACATACACATATTGTGACTAGTTCCTCCTATGATTGCTTGGGCTATGCACATTTGATACTTGTAGAATTCCGAGCAAAAGTTGTGAGCGATATCTCATATAGTTATCTTGTATAGTTGTTGGCACAAGGAATAGGCAAGTGAAAAAGAAAAGGAGAAAAAAAGAAGAAAAAGAATGAAAAAAACAAGTGCCTCATAGAAAACGAAGCGCAAGCTCGATGGACATCATATAGGTGGTACTTATTGTGCATATCTTGTAGCCCACCAATTTTATGCAATCGAACTAGCGTCTCTCCTTGCACTTGTGCGACACGAGCTTATAGTCTTCGCTAGGTAATCATTCGGTTCTTATCTCACTTTCTCTATCGTGAAAGTCCCATTTATCCCACCGTGTGTGTTTCATTGTACATATTTCCTTCTTGTGGATTGACTCGTTTTGCTTCGTGATCATTGTGGTTCTTTACTTGCCATTACAACATCTCGAGTCCGGATTGTTCTTGGACACGCCACCTTCCATACCCATCCACCATAAGCTTTGTGTGTGTGTGTGTTTTTAGTGGTTAGTTGGTTTTGGTGTTCCGCGTGAACTTCACTTTGTTTGGTTTTGATTGCTCTCAAGTGTTGCCACTTGCACGATACTATCTTCCAAGGTAAAGTAAGGTTTGACGTTGCATGCCTAACACCCCTACCACTTCCATATACACCACTTGGTCTTGTGAATCATGTCTAGGGACTCTGGAACCGAGGATGATATCTATGAAGAATCCACAATGAGCCACCGTGCATATGCCTCCACAAGCATGGATGACATGATGGAGCACTACACCGACAATGGCTCCACATGCTTGGGTGATATGGAGTTCTACAACAATAATAACTCCCCAAGCATGGAAGACTTCAAGAACGACAATGACAAGCTCCTCAAGTCGCATCGACCAAGAGGGATCCCCCACCTCGAGAGCGCCAAGGTCCACCATCGCATGGACAAGTTTGAAAGCTCCCTCAACAACTTCAAGAGCGACATGGACAACAACTTCACCAAAACCATGAGCATAATGGCCAAGACTAATGATGTTTTGTGCTCATTACAACGCCTCACCAAGAAGAGTGCCAAGGAAAAGGAGAATCATCGTGAGTGTCATGTGGATGACCAAGTGCGCCATCTACTGTTGGGAATATGCCCTAGAGACAATCATGGTTGATGATATTTCCCAATGTATTCATAAGGTTATGGTCCATGTATGAACTACTAATATGTATCATTGAATATTGTATTCGATTGTGGAACTACATATTCATGTTGTTCATACTAATTGTCCTTGGTCATTGAGGTTGTGCCGGACACACAACTTAGACCAATGTAAAAGTCAACAGATGACTAGGTTCCACTTGTCATGGGCATGGAGATGCTATTCCGACTTACACGGATTCGGCTAAAGAGTTTAGTGAGTCGAACTGACCCATATTGAGATGCAACGAACAAGTCGTCATTTGCATGTCTCAATCAATGTAATCCTTAGACCTGAGATTATTGCACAGTCTGAGTTGAGGATCACCGACATAGAGTTAAGCTTGGGGATGTTGATACATTGCAAATGTATCTATAATTTTTGATGTTCCATGCTTGGTTTTATCTACTTTCTTGTGTTTTGTCCCAACTTTGGAGTACTTTTCATAGACTTTCTTGGACTAACCTATTAACAAGATGCCACCGTGCCAGTTGCCTGTTTTTTTTGTTTTTGGTTCCAGGAAAGTAAGAAAATCAATATTCTCGGAATTGGACGGGACAAAAGCCAAAGTGGATATTTTACCGGAAGACTCACGGAGCCAGAATACGATACGGAGGAGGGCCAGGGCCTGGCCACACCATGTGGTGGCGCGGGCTAGCCCTGGCCGCGCCACCAGGTGGTGTGGCCCCCTGGCACTCCACCGACCTTTCCTCTTCGCCCATAAGAAGCCTACCGATGCATAAACCCTACATAGTCAATCAGAAATCCATGAAAAGTTCCGCAGCGCCGTCGCCACTGAAGGGGAGATTCAGGGGACAGAAAGTCTCTGTTCCGGCACCTTTCCGGGATGGGGAAGTGCCCCCGGAGCCATCGCCATCGATCTCCACCACCATCTCCATCACCGTTGCTGATTCCCATGATGAGGAGGGAGTAGTTCTCTCTCGAGGCTAAGGGTTCTACCGGTAGCTATGTGTTCATCTCTCTCTATGCATAATATTATTGAGATCATGAGCTTGTAATCTATAGATCTATTCTTCTACTCAAGTGCTTTAATGAATCTCTGCTCTCCCCATGTGTGAGAAAGTGACAGCGTGCTCACCATGGTGGCACTTAGGCTAGAGATTACAAATACTTGTTATGGGTTATATTTGGAGTTGGATGTCTTTATGAAATTGTGGTGTTTGTTGGACTCATCTAGTACTCAAGGTGACAGTGTGGGGTTATCTAGATGGGAAAGGCTTACTTTGAGGTGTGTTGTTATAGCCCTACCATCGATTAGAGTGTCCAACCGGAGAGTGGTTAAGAGTAGTATCATAAAGAGAAGATATTTATATGAGAGTGTTCACTAGTGAAAGTATGATCCCTAGGCCTTGTTTCTAAGCATTGATACACCGTTTGCAATTAGATCTGTTACATGTTTGCTTGCTGTCATCTTTATTTCAGTTTGCCTTTAGTATCTTCCACACCATCAAGTTATTTTCTATCACCGTTACCACTTATAATTATCCATACCACTTGTATTTCACTATCTTTTCGCCGAACTAGTGCACCTATACACCTGACAAGTGTATTTGGTGTGTTGGGGACACAAGAGACTTCTTGTATCTTGATTGCATGGTTGCTTGAGAGGGGATACCTTTGACCACTTCCTCCCTGAGTTCGATAAACCTTGGGTGATCCACTTAAGGGAAAACTTGCTGCTGTTCTACAAACCTCTGCACTTGGAGGCCCAACAACTGTCTACAAGAATAGAAGTGCGTAGACATCAAGCGGCTAAAAATATTCTCAAGTACTTAAGAAGGACTAAGGATATGTTCCTGGTTTATGGAGGTGAGGATGAATGCAGTGTAAAGGGTTACACGGATGCGAGTTATCTCACTGACTCGGATGATTCTCATTCGCAATACGGATATGTGTTTGTGATAAACGGAGGGGCTGTGAGCTAGAAGAGTTCCAAGCAAGAAATGGTGTCTATGTCTATGACAGAGGCTGCATATACTGCTGCCTTGGAGGCGGCAAAGGAAGCCGTTTGGATGAGGAATTTCCTCATGGATCTTGGTGTGGTTCAGGGCTCGTCCAATCCGTTAGACGTGTATTGTGACAACAATGGTGCTATTGCACAAGCCAAGGAACCTAGACAATACCAGAAGAACAAACATATACTCATGCGGTACCACCTTATTCGCCAGTTTGTGGATCAAGGTGATATCAAGTTATGCAAGGTACACACGGATGCAAACATTGCGGATCTGTTGACAAAGCCACTTCCACAGCCGAAGCATGAGGCGCACCTGAGAGCAATGGGCATTAGATGCCTAGACATGTGATGTCGGAAGATTGACTCTAGTGCAAGTGGGAGACTGTTGGGAATATGCCCTAGAGGAAATCATGGTTGATGATATTTCCCAATGTATTCATAAGGTTATGGTCCATGTATGAACTACTGATATGTATCATTGAATATGTGATTCGATTGTGGAACTGCATATTCATGTTGTTCATACTAATTGTCCTTGGTCACTGAGATTGTGTCGGACACACAACTTAGACCAATGTAAAAGTCGGCAGATGACTAGGTTCCACTTGTCATGGGCATGGAGATGCTATTCCGACTTACACGGATTCGGCTAAAGTGTTTAGCGAGTCGAACTGACCTATATTTAGATGCAACGAACAAGTCATCATTTGCATGTCTCAATCAATGTAATCCTTAGACCTGAGATTATTGCACAGTCCGAGTTGAGGATCACCGACTTAGGTTCTGTCAAACGTTGTTCTATCAATGGGAAGTTATAAAGGCGGAGTTCGGGTCGACTGTGAATCAAGCTGCGTGATGTGAATGACCAAGATGGGATTTTGCCCCTCCATCTGGAGAGATATTCTCTGGGCTCTCTTGGAAGATATGATTCGGAATGCATGGCCATGCGCGTCTCGGTTAAGTGTTAACCGAGGCAACCGACTAAGAGTTAGTTGGATGAATCACTTATCTCGGATGGAGAAAGAGAGTCGGACTATTTAAGGGATGACGATCATTCGCCTATAGTCCGACAAGGTATATCGTGAGGCAAAAGGGACTTAGACGAAAGTCACACTGGAAAGGTATGTCGTCATGACCTATTGGTACTTGGGAGTCGGCACGTTCTGCTAGGGGCCGCTACCGGCTGATCGATCACGAGTGAGACTCGGAATCGTGTCTGGGTTACCATGAGCCTGTCGGGTCACACACTTAAGAGTGGGAGCAAGTTTGGGTTAGACCCAAACAGGAAATCTATTTGGGTTGGACCCAAATAGAGACATGGACTTAGTCAGCAAGTGGGACTTGAAGTGGCTAATATAGGCCTTTTAGTGAATGGGCCACAAGTGAGTGGAGCCCACTTTCACTCCCTATATAAGCTGGGGCGCAGGTGCTTAGAGCACAAGGTTAGGTCACTCCATGTGTGGGAAACCCTAGCTCCAGTCTGTCCTGTCGCCACCGTACCGGACCTAGCAGTCCATCGCCGGTGCTCCTCCTCGTACGTGTGGATACTGGCGGAGGTGTTGTACATTCAACACTTCGACGATTGTGGAACCGGAACGGATCGTGAGGCGTGGAACAGGAATGGATCGCGAGGACTGCACTGCATCAAGCGACGTGCTTCATCAATTCCGCAACTGCGCGTCTAGTGGTAATCCTCGTGGCCTTCTACCTGAGCTGGATCTTGGGATCACCGCGTAGGGAAAAGTTTTGTTTATCTCTATGTGGCCCTTTATCTACATCAACCTTTGGCAAGGCATGCCAATGACCTCCATCGACACCATCATAAGGCGCCTTCAACTACTCGTGCCACCACCAAAATGGCACCAGGAGCAAGCGCTCCTCCACGCCATCAAGCTTCATGCCAAGAGTCTACACTTCAAGCTGGAGGAAGCCAAGGCCATATATGTGATGAATTCGATCCGAGCACCGCTCTCGACAACAACATGAGCCTACTTCCATCACTACCACAAGATGGTGACAACAAGGTCGAGAATGGTGAGCTTGGGACTTTCCCTTCACCAAAGGAGGCGCATGGAGTTGAGAGAACCGATCCTACCCCCATATGCTTGAGTGATGATGTGGTACCAATCCCATGTTAGTATGAGAGTCACTTAGCCCACTTGAGTGAAAACAAGAGTGAGATGAGTGACTCCACCATATGTGAGATTGAGTGCTTCCACTTTGAGGGCATGAGTGATACACCAAGTGAGTTGAGAGTGATAGTTGATAGGTCATGTGAGACCACTTTGATTTCTAACGACTTACCCTCTACCTCTAGTGTGTTATCCCATGAAGTGCTAGGTTCCATGGATCATGAAGCGCCAAATTTGGAGATGATGATGCCTCCAACCAAGAAGATGTACATGGTGGATGAAGATGATGCCATCCCCATACATGATGAAGAAGTCGCCCACATGGAGGCCAATGCTACCACAACACCCTCTTCATATGAGAGGTATGAACAAGGTAAAAATAAGGGTGTTGATGATGCCATGATCCCACTAGTGGACATGATGATTTGCGATGACTTGCATGCTATGGATGATCCTTGTGACATGACATGTGTTCCATCCTTATTCCCATGTGTTGATTTTGCTATGCATCATGATGACCATGTGGAATCCTTTTATTTCCATGATATTGCCATAGACATGATATGCTCTAAACGTTACATTGATGATATCATTGCTTGCACTTTGTTGAACAATTGCTCTTTCCAATGTTTTGCTTGCAATGATGTTACCAATGGTACCCCTCGAACCATGCTTTGTCATGAGTGTTTCACAATTTCTCCCGTTGTTTGTAATAAGTTCAATAATTGCTCTTTCACTTGTTTTGCTTGCAACAATAATTCTCATATGGTTTCTATTGAGATGGCCCCCATAGCCTTCTCAACTTTTGGAGATTTTGATGATTGCCATGATAAGCATGCTCCCCATGCATATTCACCATGCATCTATTCCATACTTGATTGACACTCATGGGGATGTGCACAAGAAGAGATACATCATGATGGATGATGTGTTTCTATACCAAGTGAGTTCAAGATCGAACCTAGCTCTGATACCTTTTGCATGCTTTGCATCTTTCATGTTGACAAATTGCTCTTTCCTATTATTTGATTGCAAGCATGTTAATGGTATTCTTTCACCTTGTGACAATCATGTTTCGTTGCCATTGAATATTGATGCTTTGTGTGTTGCCACAAAAATGTTGAACAATTTCTCTTTCCGATGTTTTGTGTGCAACCATAATGCCATTTTGAGCATGTATTGTCATGAGAGCTTCCAAGTCTCTCGTATTGTTGTTGCAACAAACATAAGGACCACTTGTTCCTTCATATGGTTTGTTTGCAAACACGTTGCTTTTGCTTCCGCTTGCAATACTAATACCCCCATGATTTTGGCTTTTGATGATATGTGTATGGCATCCAACATATTGAACAATTGTTCTTTCCAATGGTTGGTTTGCACACATAATGATGTTGTTTTGGATATCTTTCCTCATGTGTTTTTGCCGAATTCTCCTATCCTTGCATCAAAGATGTTGACCAATATTTTAGTCCATTGCTTTGACTGCCACACTAAGACGTTATATGGAGTTTTCGAGTTCCCACAATTGGATGATGTTCAATTAACTTACATGCACTTTGACCTTGCATACGCATTTAGTTTGCGATACTTGAGTTGTGCTAATAGTGCTGTGAACAAGAATGGACATGCCACAAATGACATGCTCCTCTATCACACACAAACATATGTTGCTTGGTCTTTGTTGTATGAAGGTACAATTGCTTCCGCGTTAACCTCTATGGACAAAGAGTTGACAAGACAAATCGAAGAGAGTTACCTATGGTTGCCCTTGAACGAGCAATCTCTACACTATAAGGTGACTTCCTTCTACTTGAGGACTCATGCTATAATCTTCATGAATTGGCTACTCTTTGAGTGTTGCTTTGCTTTTGTAGGCTACATGGAAAGGGAAGGAACATTGAAGAGTTGCCACATCAAGCTTCCCGAGGACAACTACATGGCGAACCCCAGGATCAAGAATGTCTCTCGACCACCTCTACATGATGAGCGTCTAGAGTCTAGGACGACTCTTTTCGAAGGGGGAGGGTAGCTGATGCAGCCCGTCCTACGGATACTAATACATCTACAACGCCAAGTCCAAGCTCGTCCCCAAGTCACCCAAGAAAACAGATGTGAGCGGTACTACCGCTCCCAACAGCGGTACTACCACATCCCGGTACTACTGCTCAGCCTCAGCGGTACTACCGGCCATGACTGAAGCCCACGCCATCGCCTCTGGATGCCCCGGTACCGGCTTGCGGTACTACCGGGCTGCACCACTGGTACTACCAGACCTGAAGCTCGACAATAGCTGAATCCCGGAGCTACCGCCCCCCTGAAGCCGCTACCGCTGCTATCCGGTACTACCGGACCTGAGGACCGGTACTACCGGTCACGTCTGTGCTTGCGCGCACAACAGCTAGGCTACAACCCATGTACCCCCTTATTATGTTGCAACCCTAGTATTATGCCCAAACTACCCCTATGTAAGTGGCTAGCCTATAAATAGAGCCCCCACCCCTCATGTATCCCTTAGGCATAGATGATAGACTAAAGACAACCCCCTTTGTGGAATATCTAGTTTTGCCTCATCCCCTTCTACCAAATGGGATCGACTATCGTCACCACCTCGTTGGAGTTTGCATCACGCCTCCCTAGTTGTACAAGGCCTTGGCATCGGTGTCCCTTTGCCAAGACGTCAAGACCCTCTCCAAGGTGTTCTTCCCTCTCCGCGTGGGATCGAGGGAGCACATTGACCAATCTTTCCTTGCAAGGATTCTATCGGACTGGTGGCCACCGGCGAGAGCAATCGGCCTTGTATCGTGTGAGGTTTGCGTGTGTTCATCGTGTTCTTCGCGAGGTGTGCGTCCGCTTCTGCTACCTTCTCCCTTTCCCCTCACTTTCCCATCAATTTGACCATGAGATCCGTGAAGATCGGGCCACCCACGAGGTTACCCCATAACATCAGGGGTCAGACCAGAGAGTGGGCCGGAGTCTCCGGGGTCTTTAGGCCAGAGACTTTGGTGGACCAGAGACTCCGATGTGCGCAGACCAGAGACTCTGGTCTGAGCAGCTCCAGCGGCTTCTGCTTCGCGCTCTGCTCCTTGTTCTCCATCCTTGGGTGCTTGGTGATGTGTCGAGGCTTCGTACCTGATGATGCATAGAGTAGTTGCATGAAGTAGCACACCATCCAAGGAGGTATCAAATTGGCACGAGGAGAGGAGCGAGTTCACCTTAGCTTGTAGGAGTTTGGCTCGAGAACGAGTCATGGGTCCACTTGGGGGACTTGTTGGTTTAGATGTAGGAGCGTCCGTAGGACGGGCTGCATCAAGTTCGTGGCATGATGGATAGGCACGGTGAGTCGAGCTAACCTCCGCCCCAAGGTGAGGTAAACGGCTAACCACCACCACATATTACCTTCCATATACAATCCATTGTTGTTTTGCATGATGGATAGGCACGGTGAGTCGAGCTAAACTCCACCCCAAGGTGAAGACGAAGGCCCGTACATGATGCACACAAGCCTACATCATTCGACATGAGTCTTGTGAACATTGCAATACTCTCGAGTCACGACAAGATGAACAATTTGGCGAAACTCAAGCCGAATTCAAGAGCATTGACAACTGCTTCGATGGCCTACAAAAACAAATGCATGATATGCAGCAAGGCTTCTCCAACCTTCATCAAGAGATGAGGGCCATGCACATCAACTTCGCCAACCAAAAAGAAGCACTATAGGCCGAGCTCGCGTGCAACACAAGACGGTGTTCGCGCGCATCAACCTCTTCAAGCTCGTTGTGTCACCATTCTCCTCTTCGTCAATACCCTCTTGCAAGTGCTCCAAGACGCAATGACACCCCCGTGGTGGAATATGGAAGTTCTTCACACTATGTACCTTCCCCACGTCATGCCGCAACGTCAAGCTATGATGGTGATTTCTCCTCAAGGCCCCAAGCAAGACGAGAAGGATACCGTCATCACAGAAGGGCACTAGTGATCCAACAAGCGCAACCACAAGTGGAACCACGATCATAACCCATAGTCCACAACCATCATCCGCGAGACATTCTTGACACAACAAGTGATGATTCCAACTTGGAGGAACGAGCTTGTCATCTACATGAAGCTCTTCAAGATCCTCATCTTCATCTCCATCATGAACGCCCACGCCGTCACCATGGCCACCATGACGAGCCTCCCTCACCACATCAAGACATGGAGTGTCAAATTGTACATGTTGAGCGACGCCCACCAGGTCATGACGCTCCAGACCCTGATCTTCGTCGTGAGGTCCATGTGCCTAACCCGCATCACCAATCGAGGTACGTGACGTGACCCGTCCTACGGACACCACTACATGTACACCACCAAGTCCCCCAAGTGGACCGATGACTTGTGCCCGAGCCAAGCTCCTCCAAGCTAAGGTGAACTCGCTCCTATACTCGTGTGACTTTGATACATCATTGGATGGCTTGCTACTTCATTCCTCGACATTGTGCATTCTCAGGTACCAACACATGCACCAGCGAAGCGGAGCAGCTATGACTGAAGCACCCAGCAGCTACCAGGCGCCACCGGTACTACCGCTTGACAGTAGCAGTACTACAACATGGGACAGAGAGCAACCGTCCCCAGCTCCAGACCTCCCTAGTACCAGAAAGGCGGTACTACCGCTCCAACCGGTACTAGAAAATCCAACGAGCGGTACTACCGGATGCTACTGAAGACCACTCCCTCACCTCTGGCCACTCCGGTACCAGCTATCAGTTCTACCGGACCCAAGCGGTACTACTGGTCCTCAGGTCCAGTACTACCAGATGCAATAGTGCCTGTGCAGAACAAATCCGGTATGCAGCCCTTGTAATGACCCTAATGCTTTTTGTTTGCCCAAACCACCCCTGTTTTAGTGGCTGGCCTATATATAGCCCCACCCCTCCAATATAAACCTCAGACTTGGATAATTGAAATTAGAAGACACCCTTGTGGATGTCTCTAATTTCTAGTCTCATGCTCCTTGATAAAGGAGCACCAATTATCCCCCACCTCATTGGAGTTTTCATCGTGGCTCCCTCATTGTACAAGGCCTTGGCATCGAAGCCCCTAGCCAAGACGTCATGATCTCACCAAGACTCCCCACTCGCCGTGCCAATTTGAGAGAGAGAGATCTTCGCCTGACGCTGATCCTAGGGATTGCGTTGGACCGGTAACCGCCGGTGTGAGCTATAGGTGTGTATCGTGTTCTTCGTGCGTGACTTCGTAGATTTCATCCTCTCCCTCATCCCCCCACTCACTCCGCCTCGATTTTAAGGGATTCATGAAAGATCAGGCCACCCACGAGGTTAGCCCCCAACATATTGGTATCAAGAGCTTCGTTGCTCATGAATTCCCCCACAAATTTTTCTTCTATCTACCAAAAATTTGAAAACCCCAAAAAAGAGCCCCAAATTGCCTTCGGATCGTTCTCTTGTTTTGGTGAGCTTTTCGTGGATTTGATACAGATATCTATTGCTATTGGTGCCGATCTAACTTCCTTGTGTGTTTTCCAGCCCCAATTTCGGTCAGATTTCCCTGAATTTGAGGATTTTCGGGCTAAATTTCACCCAAATTTTGAGATCTACGTGCCTAGGAATCCCTGAAGCGGTACTACCACTGCAACGAGTGGTACTACCAGAGGCGCGTGGTACTACTCGATGAGCAAAGCGGTACTACCGGTCAGTGGTATTACCAGCTGAAAATAGAGGTACTACCGCTCGAGCCTGCTAGCTCTTCAACACCCCTTTTCGCCTCAAATTTGTTTTCTGACTTTCCTATTTTGTTTGTTCGTGTTTCGCGTGCATGTCGCCTTACTAACAACAATCTTCCGAAACAACCCGCGCTCTACGACACTGCGACACCCGAACACCATCCCCATCGCCGGTTGCAAGTCGTGATCAATACCAAAGGTATAACTTGCTCCACCTTGTTAACCCTTATTCCTTTGTGTTTATCTATCCTATGAAAGCAGCTCATTTTGTGTTTGCCTAAGCATTGTGCACTTAACCTTGGGAAGTGAGAGTGTGTAAGAAAATAAAAAAGTTGACAAAGTACTATAGAATGGGAGAAAAAGAATAAAAAAAGAGAAAAAGGAAAAGAAAAACCAAAAGAAAAAGAAAAATAAAAAAGATACATAGTCTCCCAATACAAAGAGACTATCAAGCTTGTAAGCAAAGAGAGAGAGAAAGCGCATGACCAATGAAAGTGCACAAATCTGTTGCTTATCCTCTTTTGGCGAACGAGTTGCGGTCTCTCCTTGCGTTGGCACGACAACCGAGCTTAGTATTCGTTAGGACATTTTGTGCTCTTTTTCATAGTCGTGCTAACCACATCTGTCTCCACATGGGTGTATCTTTGTGTTTTTGTAGATCGTCTCCTTTTTCTTTTGATCTTTGGTTCTCTTCTACCTTCAACAATAAAATTTTCTTTGGATCGTTTCGTTTTGTTTTCCACCTTCCTAATCTTCCACCATAAGCTTTTGAGAGTTTTAGTTTTTTCTTTAGTGTGAGCTATCTTTGCGATTTCTCTTTGCACGCTAATAGATCTCACTTGTGGTTTCTAGTTCGGTGCAATCCCGAGGTAAACGGCTAACACCCACCATATCACACTTTCATATACAATCCTTGTGTGTTTTACATGATGGATAGGCACGGTGAGTCGAGCCAACAACCTTCCCAAGAAGAAGAACAAGGACCGTACATGATGTGCGCAAGCCACTACATCATTCGACATGAGTTCCATGAACGTTGCAATGCTCTCAAGTCGTGCCAAGATGAACAATTTGGCGAATCTCAAGCCGAGTTCAAGAGCAATGACAACCGCTTCGATGGCCTCCAATAATAAATGCATGAAATGCAGCAATGCTTCTCCAACCTTCATCAAGAGAAGAGGGCCATGCACAGCAACTTCGCCAACCAAAACAAAGAACTACAAAGGTCGATGGACGAGCTCGCTCGCAACACAAGACCATGTTCACGTGCATCAAGCTCTTCAATCTCATCGCCTCGCCTCTCTCCCCATCATCAAGACCCTCACGCAAGCACTCCAAGACGCAATGACATCCCCGTGGTTCAATATGGAAGTTCTTTGCACTATGTACCTTCCCCACGGGACGCCGCAATGTCAAGCCATGATGGTGATTTCTCCTCAAGGCCCAGAGCAAGGCGATAAGGACACCTTCCTCACACAGGGGCACCAGACTGCCATTGTTCGCAAGACATTCTTGAATCAACAAGTGATGACTCCAACTTGGCGGATCAAGCTCGTCATCGACTGGATGCTCTTCAAGACCCTCCTATTTGTCATCGTCGTCATGAATGTCAACACCGCCACCATGGTCACCATGACGAGCCTCCACCACATCAAGACATGGAGTGTAAAATGGTACATATTGAGCGACGCCCACCATGTCATGAGGCTCAAGACCATGATCTTTGTCATGAGGCCCAAGTGCCTAACCTACAACACCAACAGAGGAACGGGCCTTCTCTTCGTCAACAACCGCGTCAAGAGGCTCCACATTTGATGTAGCCCGACCTTCAATCATTACCACATCATGGTCTCCAACTTATGCCAAGTCGTCATGGACTCCAAAGGTGAATCCGTTCCTCTATGAGAGCCCACTTCCTACCCTCTTGAATGGTATACTACTTCATACTCCATCCCATATCCATCATAGGGTCACACCAACTAGTACGGAGGCGTGGGAGGAAGCCTGGAGCACCAAGCCTGACAAGACGGAGGCTTGGAAGAGAAGACGGAAGAAGCAGCAGTTGGAGCACCAGAGTCTCCGGCCTGCGCACACCGGAGTCTTCGGCCACAACACACCAGAGTCTCCGGCCTGAAGACATCAGAGTTTCTGGCCTGCCGACCCCGGAGTCTCCGGACCCATCTCCAGACCGACCCCCAAATCAAGCTCGAGGTCATTCTGTCTGCTACTCCGGAGACAACACCGTAGACAGAACGGAGTCTAAGGCCCACACCAGAGTCTCTGGACCCCACACCGGAGTCTCTGGCCTGAGCGTATGGGCCTGCACGCCGCTAGCTAGGACTTTGGCCCATGTACCCCTTAGTCCGCCCAGACTTTCCCCTTTTATTCCTAAAGTACGCTTGAACTAGTGGCTGGCCTATATATAATGCCCCTACCCCCTCATGTAACCCTAGGCATAGATGATAGACTAAAGAAAACCCTCTTTGTGGAATCTCTACTTTTGCCTCATCCCCTTCTACCAAAGGGGATCGACTATCGTCACCACCTCATTGGAGTTTGCATCGCGCCTCCCTCATTGTTATATGTTGATCCAAATTCTACAAAGTAAAGGCCAACTTTTGACGGAGCGGAGCGAGGCCCATCGCCGAAGGCTTGAGCCGGTACGGATCATTTATGACCTAGGTTACCACCATTATATATAGCTCTTGTAAGCCGCCGGCTGGGATAAGTTGCATCTGTGAAATCCCCGGTGTTGTGTAAACACTCCTCGTTATAGTGAAGTTTCGCTGGCTGGCGCCCATGGTTTTTCCCTGCTCTTTGTTGGAGAGGGTTTTCCACGTTAAATCTGTGTCCCCTTTGCTACGATTTGTTTTCGTTCTTCGTTATTTGATTGTTCCAAAGCTAACAAGTGGTATCAAAGCCCCAGGTTCTAATCTAGGGTTTGTGACATGTCGTCATTGAAGTTCGATCTACCGCAGTTGGACTACTCCACAAGATTCTGCTTGTGGCAGGTGAAGATGCGGGCGATTCTCGCCCAAACTTCAGATCTAGATGATGTGTTGGATGGATTCGGGGAAAAGGATGCTAAGAGATGGTCTGACGAAGAGAAGCAGAAGGACCATAAGGCTTTGTCTATGATTCAACTTCATCTATCAAATAATTTTTTTGTAGGAAGTCTTGACAAAGAAATCTGCTGCTGCCCTTTGGGGGAAACTGGAATCGATCTACATGTCAAAGGATCTAACCAGTAAGATGCATGTGAAGATGAAGTTGTTCTCGCATAGATTGCAGGAAGGTGGATCAGTAATGAATCACTTCTCTTTTCAGAGAGATTATTTCTGATTTGCAATCTATGGAAGTAAAATATGATGATGAGGACCTAGACATATTACTCTTATGCTCGCTGCCTAGTTCTTATACACACTTTCGTGATACAATGTTGTACAAGGCCTTGGCATCGATGTTCCTTTGCCAAGACGTCAAGAACCTCTCCAAGGTCTTCTTCCGTCTCCACGTGGGATCGAGGGAGCACGTTGACCGATCTTTCCTTGCGAGGATTCTATCGGACCGGTGGCCGCTGGTGAGAGCAATCAGCCTTGTATCGTGTGAGTTTTGCGTGCGTTCATCATGTTCTTCGCGAGGTGTGCATCCTCTTCCGCTACCTTCTCCCTTTCCCCTCCCTTTCCCATCAATTTGACCACGAGATCCGTGAAGATCGGGCCACCCACGGGGTTACCCCATAACAACATCCTCATCACCGTCATGAGGCCCAAGTGCCTCATCCTCGTCACCAACCATGCCAAGAGTAAGAGCAAGCTCCGCAACAAAGTCACGAGAATCAATTTTCTCCAGCTCCAAATGTGGCTCCTCAACCGCAAGTGCACCAACAAGGTCAGCAAGCTCATCACAATGATTGCATGGGAGATGAAGACCGTCATCATCAAGGCAACGACTGCTACCGTGATTGCAATGATGAAGTAACTTTTGGAAAGCTCAAGTTCATGATGCCCAAGTTCACCAGTTCAAATGATCCCGAAGAATACCTCTCATGGGCACTCAATGTCGACAAGATCTTCCGCATGCATAATTATAGTGATGAGAAAATGGTTTCCATGGCTTCGCTTGAGTTGGATGATTACGCCAACCTTTGGTGGGAACAAGCTTAAGTTGCTCGGGATGCAAGAGAAAAACCTCCAATCACAACTTGGCATGACATGAAGGCTCATATGAGATCCTGCTTTGTCCCTACACACTACACACGTGACCTCTTCAACAAGCTTCAATCGCTTAGTCAAGGGACAAAGACCATGAAAGAGTACTTCAAGCAAATGGAGCTCAACATGATCCGCGCAAACATTGAGGACCGCGGGGAGCATAAAATGGCACATTTTCTCATTGATTTGAACCATCCAATCAAGCGCATCATCGAGTTTCAAAAATACAATGACATGGTTGAGCTTGTGCACATCGCAACAAAAGTCGAGCATCAAGTATGAGAGGACATCAAATACAACAAGCCCAAGACGTACTTCACCTACAAGCAAGCTTCAACCGCTACACCAACAACCTTCAATGGAAGATCCTCAAGTACCTCCAAGCCTTCTTTCAATCCCACGCTTCCTCAAGGAAAACCACCCCCAAGTGGCAAGTTTACAAAGGATACCCCGCCATTCAACGGTGAATGTTACAAGTGTAGAGGCAAAGGACACAAGTCGGCTGATTGTGGAAACAAGAAAGTATTGTTCATCCATGACAATGGCGACGAAGAATACTTGAGTGAGGAAGAATTCGATGCTAGAGTCAAAGAGGCAATGACAAGGAAACATGTGGAAGATGACCAAGAACTCCTCATGTGTGAACATGACACAAGTCCATCGCTTGTTATCACAAGGATCTTGACTACTCAAGCACAAGAGCATGAAGATCCACCATCCAACATCTTCCAAACATGTGACTGCATCGATGGGAAATCTATAAAAGTGATCATCGATAGATGGAGTTGTCACAATCTTGCTAGCACCAAGTTGTGTGAGAAGCTCAACCTCACCCTCCATCCACACAAGCACCCCTACCATGTCCAATGGCTAAGTGGCAAAGGGTCCGTGAAGATCAAGCATACCATCTCGGTAATATTCTCAATTGGCCCTTACAAAGACACGGTGGACTGTGATGTAGTCTCAATGATGGTTTGCCATATGTTACTTGGTCGACCATAGCAATTCGACAAGGGTGCTCTACATGATGGTCGCACATATGTATACACCTTCAAATGGCTTAACAAGACATGTGTTTTGAAACCAATGACTCCTAGCCAAATATTTGCGAACAATGCAAAAGCTTTAGCGAGGGAGCAAACCACAACACCATCTTGTGAGAAGAGTGGTGAGCGAGAGAACCACCATATAGCGAGTGAGAGCCACAAGCCCAACTAGAGTGAAAAAATTAATAGCGTTATTCTTTCCACCAAAAGTGAGATGAGAAATGTGAGGAATAACCCATCCATCTTGCACTACGTCCTCATTTGCAAAGGACTAGCGCAAGGAATTAATGACTTGACAAATATTCCTCCCTCTTTGATGGCTATTTTGCAGGAATTCAATGATGTGTTTCCCGAAGAGCTCCCTCATGGACTTCCCCCCTTCGCGGAATCAAGTATCGCATTGACCTCATACCCGGCGCACCTCTTCCAAACTGCGTGGCCTACCGCACGAACTCGGAGGAGAAGAAGGACATAGAACGCCAAATCAACCAACTTGTCTCCAAAGGTTTGATCCAAGTAAGCAATAGTCCAAGTGTGGTACTCGTGATTCTTGTTCCAAAAACGGATGATACGTTGCGGTTATGCATGGACTGTCATCGCAATGCTATCATCTTGCGTTATCGACATCCTATACCTCGTCTCGATGACATGCTTGATGAGTTGTGTGGAGCCACTATTTACTCAAAAATTGATCTTCGTAGTGGTTACCATAAAATATGTATGGAGGAAGGTGATGAGTGGAAAACCGCCTTCAAGACCAAACTTAGTCTCTATGAATGGTTGGTCATGCCTTTTTTGCTTATCTAATGCCCCATCCACCTTCATGCGCCTTATGAATCATATTTTGCGTCCTCTTATTGGAAAAAGTGTTGTTGTCTATTTCGATGATATACTTGTTTATAGCAAGTCACTTGAGGAACATGTTACACATTCCAAGGAAGTCTTGCAAATCCTTTGACATGAAAAGCTATATGCTAATCTTCCCAAGTGCACATTTGCTAAAGACAAGTTGATTTTCCTTGGTTTTGTTGTTTCTTCCAATGACATTGAAGTTGATGTTTCTAAATTCAAAGACATACGAGATTGGCACATACCCACAAATGTAAGTGAACTTCGAAGTTTTCATGGGTTAGCCGGGTTTTATCATAGCTTGACTTCTCTACCATTGATTTCCCTCTCAACGAGTTGACCAAAAAGAATGTCACCTTCGTGTGGGGAAAGGCACAACAAAAAGCATTTGATGAACTTAAAAAGAGGCTTACCGAAGGATCTCTTTTCGCATTACCGGATTTGACAAAAACTTTCGAGATAGAGTGTGATGCTAGTGGTATTGGTATTGGAGGAGTCCTTATGCAAAATGGACGTCATATTGCCTACCATAGCGAGAAACTTGACGGCACATGCCTTAACTATCCGATTTATGACAAAGAGCTTTTTTCTTAGTTCGTGTTTTACAAGTTTGGCAACATTAACTTTGGCCTAAGGAATTTATCATACATTCTGACCATGAGTCGTTGAAATATCTCAAAGGCCAAGCCAACTTGAGTAAAAGACACGCTAAGTGGGTTGAGTTTATGGAGTATTTTCCTGACATTGTCAAGTATAAGAAAGGAAAAGATAATGTTGTTGCGAACGCTTTGTCTCGCAAGAACACAAGCCTTCTTACTCGTCTCGAAGTAAACGTGTTGTGTCCTGATGAAATCAAAACTTTGTATTCCCCCGACACGTTCTTTGGACCAATTTTCAGAAAGTGCTCCATTGACAACGGAGTTGACGATTTCTATTTGCATAAGGGCTTTCTCTTTAAACAAAGCAAGCTTTGCATTCCGAAATCATCTCTCCAACTTTTTCTTCTCCAAGAAACACATGGTGGAGGCCTCATGGGTCACTTTGGACGTGACAAGATGTTGGACATGCTCGCCACTCATTACTATTGACCCAAGATGAAGAGAGACGTGGTGCGCTATGTTCAACGATGCACTACATGCGTTCAAGCTAAGGTTGGTATTTATATGCCATTACCTATTCCTCATGCACCTTGGTCGGACATTAGCATGGATTTTGTTTTAGGATTGCCTAGGTCTAAGGATGGTCACGATTCTATATTTGTTGCCATGGATCGCTTCTCCAAAATGGCACACTTCATACCATGCCATAAGACTAATGATGCTTCACATGTTGCCAATTTGTTCTTCAGGGAAATCGTACGTCTTCATGGGGTGCCAAGAACAATCGTCTCCGACCGTGATGTCAAATTCATGAGCTACTTCTGGAAGACCCTCATGGCCAAGCTCGGTGTCAAACCGCTCTTCTCATCTGCATTGACCCGCAAACCGATGGCCAAACCGAGGTCGTCAACCGAAGCCTCGGCACCCTCCTTCGTATGTTGATCAAGAAAAAACTCAAGGATTGGGAGGAATGCATCCCCCACACCGAGTTCGCCTACAACCGAGCCAAGCACTCTACAACAAGATGAGCCCATACATGATCGTCTATGGCTTCGAGCCCCTCATCGCGCTCGACATATTACCACTCCCTCTCCATGAGTGCACCAACATGGACGTTGACAAGAGAGACCAAGCCATGAAGAAGCTTCAGGAAGAAACAAGAGCTAGTATTGAGCAGCAAATCCTTTTCCAAGCATCAAGGTTGAACAAGGACAAGACGGAGATGGTCTTCGAAGAAGGTGATCATGTGTGGATACACTTGAGCAAGGATCGTTTCCCCAAGGAACATGATTCCAAGCTCAAACCAAGAGGAGATGGCCCCTTCAAGGTCCTCAAGAGAATCAACAACAACGCTTATATCATCGACATCCTGACCTTCAAGTACCTCGTGAGCTCAACATTCAATGTCAAGGACCTTTCACCCTACCATGGAGATGCTCAAGATGATATGCATGGAGAGTCGAGGATGACTCTTACCCAAGGGGGGAAGCTGATGCATCCCATCCTACAAACGCCACTACATCTACACCACCAAGTCCCCCAAGTGGACCGACGACTCGTGCCTGAGCCAAGCTCCTCCAAGCTAAGGTGAACCCGCTCCTATCCTCATATGACTTCGATACATCATCGGATGGCTTGCTACTTCATTCCTCGACACTGTGCATTCTCAGGTACCAAGACATGAACAAGCGAAGCAGAGCAGCTATGACTGAAGCACCCAACAGCTGCTAGGTGCCACCGGTACTACCGCATGGGATAGAGAGAAACCGTCCCCAACTCTAGGCCTCCCCGTTACCAGAAAGGCGGTACTACATCTCCAACTGATACTATCGGATCCAACGAGCGGTACTACCGGCCACTACTGAAGACCACGCCCTCACCTTTGGCCGCTCCGGTTCTAGCTGGAGGTACTACCGGACCCAAGAGGTACTACCAGTCCTCAGGTCCGGCACTACTGGATGCAACAGTGCATGTGTGCAACAAATCTAGGCCACAGCCCTTGTAACGACCCCAATACTTTCCATTTGCCCAAACTACCCATGTTTTAGTGGTTGGCTTATATATAGTGATGTAGCCCGTCCTACGGACGTGCCTATATCTACACCACCAAGTCCCCAAGTAGACCAATGACTCGAGCCCGAGGTAAACTACTACAAACTAAGGTTAACTCGCTCCTCTCCTCGTGTGACTTTGATACATCTTTGGATGGCTTGCTACTTCATGCAACTACGCTATGCATTGTCAGCTATGAAGCCCCCACGGATGAGGTACAAAGAACAGGATGAGAAGAAGAAGATGCTAGAGCTGAAGCCCCGGAGTCTCCGTGATGAGGATATATACAGGGATTATGATGATTCTGACTGCCTGAACTGGAAGGAAATATTGAGTCAAATCAATAATGACTATCATGTGAATTCATTCCTAATTGAACCTGATGTTTTAATTAATGAGAACTTTATACTACCTAAGTCTATGCATCTTTGTATGATCAGGTTTATTGATAACACAAGCGTTGCGCGAGGAGGAGGAGAGTTGCAGCAAGAAGGACAAACGCTGATTTCCAATATCAACAAGTGCGCGAGGGAGGAGCGGGAGGCATGCGCACTAGGAGGCAACGAGGAAATCACGTATGAGCAAGAGAGAGAGAGAGAGAGATGGCGCACCAAGAATTACATGTTTGAGGTGTTCCACGATGTTTGGACTGTGTGCCAATAAGGCCGAACCCATATATGGGTCGGTATGTATCAGTTTGAGTCGAACCGAGTCAGATTGGGCTAAGACATGGCTGTTTTTAGGCCCATTTAGAGGGAGGACGCCCCAACCCTCATATAAACCTCCGTAGCCATCACAAGTTAGGTTTTAGACCACGTTAAAATATTTTGGAGTTGTTTCTTTCATAGAACCTCTGGAATTACCCTGTGTTCGAATCTACCAACTATAATTGAGTGTGATTTGTTGTTCCATTGCGAATTAGTAGATTGCATACTAACATTCGTGGTCACGGCTGCGTGCGGAAGAGTGTGGTGTTGTGAATATCCTACAAGGTTCGAGAGCTATTGCATTAGCATTAGGGATTGAGCGGGAGAGATCATAGCTACGCACTAGTTATCTATCATCCACCATCACCATCGACAAGAGCTTGCTGAGAAGACCGGGAAATATTGAGTTAAATCAATAATGACTATCAGGTGAATTCATTCCTAATTGAACCTGATGTTTTACTTAATGAGAACTTTATACTACCTAAGTCTATGCATCTTTGTATGATCAGGTTTATTGATAACACAAGCGTTGCGCGAGGAGGAGGAGAGTTGCAGTAAGAAGGACAAGCACTGGTTTCCAATATCAACAAGTGCGCATGCCTCCTGCTCCTCCCTCGCGCACTTGTTGATATTGGAAATCAGCACTTGTCCTTCTTGCTGCAACTCTCCTCCTCCTCGCACAACGCTTGTGTTATCAATAAACCTGATCATACACAGATGCATAGACTTAGGTAGTATAAAGTTCTCACTAAGTAAAACATCAGGTTCAATTAGGAATGAATTCACCTGATAGTCATTATTGATTTGACTCAATATTTCCTTCCAGTTTAGGCAGTCAGAATCATCATAATCCCTATATATATCCTCATCATCAGATAATATGGGGTGGCCCGATCTTCTCAGCAAGCTATTGTCGATGGTGATGGTGGATGATAGATAACTAGTGTGTAGCTATGATCTCTCCCGCTCGATCCCTGATGTCAATGCAACAGATCTCGAACCTTGTAGGATATTCACAACACCACACTCTTGCGCACGTAGCCGTGACCACGAACGGTAGTATGCAATCTACTAATTCTCAATGGAACAACAGATCACACTCAATTATAGTTGGTAGATTCGAACACAGGGTAATTCTAGAGGTTCTATGAAAGAAACAACTCCAAAATATTTTAACGTAGTCTAAACCCTAAGTTGTGACGGCTAAGGAGGTTTATATGAGGGCTGGGGCGTCCTCCCCTCTAAATGGGCCTAAAAACAGTCATATCTTGGCCCAAACTGACTCGGTTCAACTCAAACTGATACATACCGACCCATATATGGGTTCAGCCTTATTGGCACGCAGTCCAAACGTCGTGGAACACCTCAAACATGTAATTCTTGGTGCGTCATCTCTCTCTCTTGCTCATACGTGATTTCCTCATTGCCTCCTAGTGCGCATGCCTCCCGCTCCTCCCTCGCACACTTGTTGATATTGGAAATTAGCGCTTGTCCTTCTTGCTGCAACTCTCCTCCTCCTCGCGCAATGCTTGTGTTATCAATAAACCTGATCATACAAAGATGCATAGACTTAGGTAGTATAAAGTTCTCATTAAGTAAAACATCAGGTTCAATTAGGAATGAACTCACTTGATAGTCATTATTGATTTGACTCAATATTTCCTTCCAGTTCAGGCAGTTAGAATCATCATAATCCCTGTATATATCCTCATCATCTCCCTTTCTTCATGAAAAGCCGTCATCGGCTTTAGGTAAGCTGAAAGTGGGAGAAACAAAAAGAACAACATGTACGCAAAGTATATGTACATATAACATGTTGTATTATTGTTGTTCACATGAAAAGTATGTCCAGTATACATTAAGCAACTTAAATTGCAGGTATACGTGAATTACAAAGAATCATGATCATGGTGAAAAACAACTAAATAGATAGTCATGTTCTTCAATATTAAATTCAGTTTTCTCAAAGAAGATCTATGATCAAATTTGTGAACAAGATCAAACCAATTCAATATGTCTGAAAACCAAATTGAATCATGCCATGCTTCAACTGCGCTACTCTGATTATTATGAACATGATCATGCTGTCCAGTATGTAAAATGCAACTTAATTTGCAAATATAAGTGAAGTATAAAGTATTAGGACAACTAGACAACGAATTTTGGGACAAACACAACGAATATGAAAACTTGGGTTCTATTCTAGCAAGATTACAACGATCCAATATAGGTAAAATTACTTTTGTTGGATGCATTATATCAACTAGATCTGACTTTAGTTTCATATTATCAATTTTTTTAGCATATATCCCACAACACAAAGTCGTCGACACACAACATGTATGGCTGAAAACAGCATGTTTCAATTCAGCGATTCTATCACAAGTAATGGATATGTGATCCACAAGAAATTTTTCATGCATGCTATATTCACCAATCAGATTGAAAGTGAAACAAGGAGAATGTGTGCTAGAATTCAGAAATGAAATTTCAGAAATCTTATCCACATCACTACTCATATTCATAGGTTCATTTAGCATGATGGAATACACAATATGAGTAGGAGATATTCGAGCAAGTATTTCCTTATGTGTAATCAGCACCACATGATCAAAATTCGAATTTGGTAAACTATCAAATGGTGCTGTAACATTAGTGCAAGGCAAGTCACAAGGAGGCTTTAGTAAAGGAATAAACTCACAATATGTCGCACATGTTGGCTGAATTGCCAAAACAGTACCAATGTCATCAACAATCTTCTCAACTGTAGTAGGTACTACGACATCCTCCTCAAGTGACAATACCAGATCGTGTGATGCAGGTTGTAAAATAGGCGGCTCCCTTTCTTCAAAAGCAACCTGTACATCACAAGATACAATACTAGGAGTAGACATGATTACGTTAGTAGACAACTCACATGTCTCATTAGTGTCCACTCTCAAAATTTCTGGAATAGGCCATTTGTAGTTGTTCAAAAACATAGAACGTAGAAATTGCTTGAAATCTTCCCAAAGGATTTTTTTACCCATGACACTATACACAATCCTTGCGTCCTTCCACCAACGAGCTACCTCTTCATCCACATGTCGGTGAGCAAGAATGTATTCCATATGGCCATTAAACTTGCTATGAAAGTACGACATCTCGCAAAACCAAATCCCATATCAATTTCCCAAATCTGATATTCTGCGGGTGTGGCGGAACTTTCCAATCACCACTTGATTGTAGTTGAAGCATATGCCATGCCAACCACAATAGCTAAATAGTCATGGTAAACATCATCTGATTTCTGCATCACATCAACACTAGTAGAAGTCATGATTAGTACATTAGTGCAAAAACACAAAATTGTTTTGGTGGCACACTCACAACTCACTCAAAAACTGACAAGAAAGCAGATCTTACCATTCCAAAGTGAATAGTGATGCCTACCAATCCGAATTCAAAGACTGATGCACTGATGTGATGAAATGAATACCAAAGGTATAGAGAACGATCGCAGGACACACAGGTTATTGTTGATGTGGAGGAGGCGCCTCGTGATGACCATGGTGTCGTTGTTGACGTTCATGACGTTGATGACGAGGAGGAGGATCTTGGAGAGCTTCACGTCGATGGCGAGCTTGATTCTCCAAATTGGAGTCATCACTTGTTGTGTCAAGTATGTGTCGCGGTCAATGGTGGTAGACTTGCGGTTGCACTTGTGGTTGCTCTTGTTGTTGCTCTTGTTTGAGCACTAATGCCCTTGCGTGATGACGGTGTGCTTCTTGCCTGCTCTTGGCCTTGAAGAGAAATCACCATCATAGCTTGACGTTGCGGCATGCCGTGGGGAAGGTACATAGTTCGAAGAACTTCCATCTTCAACAACGGGGGCATCATTGCGTCTTTTAGCACTTGGATGTAGATCTTGTGGAAGAGGTGCATGGCGATGCGAAGAACTTGAAGAGCTTGATGCGCGTGAACATGGCCTTGCCATGCCATCGATGAGGCGTCGAAGATTGTCATTTGTTTCGGCGATGGAGCGTTGGAGCGCTTCATTTTGGTGGCCGAAGTTGTGATGCATTGCATGCATTTGTCGTTCGAGGCTGTCAAAGCGGTTGTCGATGTTCTTGAAATCGGCTTGCGTCTCGCCAAATTGTTCATCTTGTCGTGTCTCAAGGGCTTGGCAACGTTCACGGAACTCTTTTCGAACGATGAAGTGACTTGCGTGTGTCATGTACGGTCCTTGATATTCTTCGTGGGGAGGTGGTTGGCTCGCCTCACCGTGCCTATCCATCATGCAAAACACACAAGTATTGTATATGGAAGTGGAATATGATGGTGTTATCCTTGTACCTCACCTTGGGGATTGCACCAAACTAGAAACCACAAGTCAGAGCTATAAGCGTGCAAAGTGGAATTGCAAAGAAACTCACACTAAAGAAAGAACTAACTCTCAAAAGCTTGTTTGTGGTAGGTTAGGATTGTGGAAAGCCAAAGAACCAACCAAAAGAAAAGGGGTAGTCAAAAGTGGGTAAAATCCAACAAAACTCAAGTCAAAGGCGAAGGTCAACAACTCAAAAGGATGATGGGAACCTACGACTCACGTGGAGAAAGTTGGGATTGGCACGACTATGAAAATGAGCAAACAAAATGTCCTAATGAAGACTAAGCTCGTTGTTGTGCCAATGCAAGGAGAGACCGTGGCTCATTTGCAAAGAGGAAAAATGAGCAACGGATTTGTGCACTTGTCTTGGGCGCTCTTCTTTCTCTCTTGCTTACAAGCTTTGAGACTCTCTTTTGCAAGAGGAGACTATTTTTCTTTTTCTTTTGATTTGTATCTTTTTTTCTCTCCCTTGATGCTACCTAGTCACACTTGATATTGCTCTTGCACTCTCAATATCCAAGGACAAATGCACAATGCTCAAGCAAACACAAGATGAGCCACTCTCATGGAATAGGTACACACAAAGGAAGATAAGGGTTAACAAGGTGACGCAAGTTATACCTTCTTTGATGATGAACTTGGCATCGGTGGTGCGGGATTATGTTCGTGGGCCGTGGTGTCGATGAGCGCGGGGGTTGTTGAAGCGGAAGCTTGCTGTTAGTTGGCGACACACACACGGGCACAAACAAACAAGAGGAAATTAGCTAATGCAAGATTAGAGGCAAAACTATCAAAATCAGGCGTCAGGCCGGAGACTCCGGGGTTTCAGGCCAAAAACTCCGGTCCAGGCAGGAGACTCCGGTGTGGGTAGCCCGGAGACTCTGGTGTAGGCCAGAGACTCTGGTGTGCTAGCCGGAGACTCCGTTCTGGAGTCAGATCGTGAACTGCTCATGTTCTTGAGCGGAAATCCACGCCTTGGGTCCTCAAATCCGCGAAAAATTGGCCAAATTGGGCTGGGAAAACACAGGATAAAGCTGGACCAACTCCTAAGACAAGGTTTGGTCGGATCAAAACCACAAATAACACTCCAAATCAAGAGATTGATCCAAAGGCAAATTTGGTGCTGTTTTTTGGGGATTTTCGAATTTTTGGAGGATAGAAGAAAATTCTGTGGGGGAAATCGTGAGCAACGAAGCTCTTGATACCAATATGTTGAGGGCAAACCTCTAGGGTGGTCTGATCTTTCACGATTCCCTTTCAAATCGAGGGTGGAGTGCGGGGGAAGGAGGGAAGGATGAACACGACGAGCACACGCACGAAGGACGCGAGGAACACACACGCAAAACCACGATAAACACCAATTGCTCACACCGGTGGTGACCGGTCCGGCGCAATCCCTAGGATCGGCGTCGGGCGGAGAACTCTCTCTCGAACCGGCACGGCGAGATAGGAGACTCGGTGAGATCTTGACGTCTAGGCAAAGGGACTCTGATGCCTAGGCCTTGTACAACGCGGAGGCACGATGCAACCTCCAACGAGGTTTGGGTATATTGGTGCTCCTTAGTCAAGGAGCATGAGGCAAGAATTAGATAGATCCACAAAGGGGTTTCCACTAATTCCAGTATCATGCCTAGTGTTTACAATGGAGGTGGGAGACTATATATAGGCCTGCCACTTAAACAGGGGTACTTTAGGAATAAAAGACAAGTTCTGGATGGACTAAGGGGTACATGGGTTGTTATGGGTCTCCTAGTGGATTTACCCTTGGAGTGGCCCGATCTTCATGGATTTGAGGCGGAAGTGAAGGAAAACACGATGAACACGATGAACACAACTCTAATGCAAGGTAAAGATACAAACACATTGCAAATCACACCCAATTCGATTTGCTCTCGTTGGTTCGAACAACCAATCCAATAGAATCCTCGGCGAGAGACCTTGTGGTAGAATCACCAATGGAGAGATCGGCAAGCAGATGGTAGAATCCAAATAAGGGAGAGAGTAGCAACCAAGTAGAATCCCAAAGGGGAGAGACCAAGCACTACTAGAATCCTTGATAGGGAGAGATCAAACACTTGAGGAGGGTCTTGACAACATGGAGAAGCGCACCGACTCAAGGGCTTTGTACAACTCATAGATTTACTATTGAGAGGGGGTTCCCATCTAGGGTTTGGCACATGCCTCAATTCATCATCATCTCTAGGGTTTCAAGGAAGGGGTGGGGGCATATATATAGGCCAGCCACGAGCTAAGGGTAAAACATGCATAAGCAGGAAGTTTGGGGCGTTACATGGGCCAAGCCCAGCTTAAGGCGCGCAGACCCACGATGCTCAGTCCGGAGACTTCGGTGTGGGGTCCAGAGACTCCGGTGTGGGCCGGAGACTCCGGTCTGGCTCCGGTGTCGCCTCCGGAGGGGGTCTAGACTGTCCCAGGCACAGGTTCGGGGCTCGGTCCGGAGACGGGCCGAAGACTCCGACGTGGTAGACCGGAGACTCCGATCTGCTGGTCTGGAGACTCCGGTCCTGGTTCAGCAGCTTCTTGCTTCTTCTCTTCTAGGCCTCTTGCTTGGGTGTCTTGGCTCCAGAGCCATCCTTGCTGCATCTCCTTGGCATCATGTTCATGGACCTAGTCACATCATGGGCATTTGTCTCAAGTAGGATTCCATTCTCATAGTAACCAACAAAAGGCAAAGCATGGAAGGAGTTCACCTTTGGAGTGATGATTAGCGTGGCATGATGTGGACCAAAGGTGGCTTCCATATGTTGGGCTACATCATCTCCCCCCGCTTGAAAACGAGTCGACCTGGACGATGTTCGCTCATCATTCAAGGAAGGAGGTGTGTCATTGGCCTTGATCTTGTACATAGTCGGATCGCCGGTGTCGAAGCCATTCTCAAACTTGTTGAAGAGCTTGTGGTACATCTTGCCATCATGTTGTGGTTGGAGATCTTGTAGCCTTATCCTTGTAGTTGGTGGTGTATCTTGGGTACCTTGCAAAACCGACAACAAAGAGAGAGAATTGTATGAATGATTGTTAGTATGGGTCACACTCAAGTCTCTCTTCTCACATTTTGTGGCTTGCGTCGTGGCACTCATGATTTTTCCACTCATTTTTGGCTTGTGGCACTCACTCTCTTGATGGTGGTTCACTCTCTCACCACTCGTCTCACAAGGGTCTTTAGCTTGCTTTATCTTGTTGACGAGTGTCATGTTGAATGCGATGACTTGGCTTGGCGTCATGGGTTGGAGCACCAATTTCTTGTCATTCCACTTGAAGGAGTATTGGTTGGTGGAACCATGATGCATTGCTCCTTTATCGTATTTCCATGGCCTTCCAAGTAGCAAGTGGCACACGGACATTGGCACGACATCACACTCGACGGTCTCTTCATATGGCCAATCTTGAAGGAGACTTCGACCTTTGATGTTATCTTGAGGGCTCCATTGTCATCAAGCCATTGGACATGGTAGGGGTGAGGGTGCTCTATGCATTGCACCTTGAGTTTCTCACAAAGCTCTGTACTCTTGCAAGGTTTTGGCAACTACCTCCATCAATGATTACTTTTATTGACTTGCCATCAATTCCAGCACGAGTTTGGAAGATATTGAGGCGTTGGTCCTCTCTTGGGATGGAGTTTGTTGGTGTGATTTGAGCTATGACAAGTGCGGGGCCCAGATCATGCTCGCATACAAGTGTGTCATCCTCTTATATGGCGGTTGTCCTTGCAATAGCTCGTTGAGTGAGAGCTTCATATTCCTCTTCACTTACGAAGTAGGTTGCGCCATTCTCATCCGTAAGCATCACTCGTGAGTTGGTGCACTCATATGACTTGTGACCTTTCACTCCACACTTGAAGCAAGTGACTTGACTATCCGATGTCGTGTTGGAGGAGGGTGCTATCACGATCTTTGCTTGCTTGGATGAGCTCGTTGCTTGGTTATTTGGCTTTGCGAGAGCATTTGCATTGATGGACACAAAGTATGGCTTGGGCCTTTTGTATGCATTCTCCTTTGCAAATGCCACTCAGCTTTGGTAGCTTGATGGAGGAGCTCGGTGAGGTTCTTGTACGGTTGAAAGTCAACAATCTTCCTTATTGGGCGACTCAAACCGTTGAGGAACCTTGCTATGGTTTGCTCTTCGAGTTCTCTCACATCAGCTCGCATCATGGTTTTCTCCATTTTCTTGTAGAACTCTTCAATTGACTTGGTGCCTTGTTTCAAGTTTTGTAGCTTGTCGAAGAGATCTTGGCGATAATGCTCGGGGACAAAGCGTGTTTACATCACTTCCTTCATCTCGGTCCAAGTTTCAATTGGAGGTTCCTCATTCTTCTCGCGGTTCTTTGGGAAGTCTTCCCACCAAACATTTGCATAGTCCTCAAACTCAAGGGATGCCATTGCAACTTTCTTCTCTTCGGAGTAGTTGTGGACTCAGAAGATATTGTCAACTTTGAGCTCCCAATCAATGTATGCATCGGCGTCTTATTCTCCCTTGAACTTGGGCATAATGAACTTGAGCTTCCCAAACTTGCCCTCTTCATGTTCACGGTGGTAGTTGCGGCGATCTTGCCTTATGCTCGCTTCACTTGGTGCACGTGGTGGTGGAGGAGGAGCTTGATTTTCTCGAGGACACGATTGAGGAGGAGCTTGATGCGCAAAGTCTCTTCTATGCCTTTGCTCGGGATCATTTGCATTCATTGGTTGTTGATGACGATGGTGGGGTTGAGCGTAGCAGTTGTTGTGTCGCGCGCGGTGTGCATCCTCGTCATCATCACTCGTATCCCATTGTGGGGCGTGATGAACTTGTTGTTGATGGCGATGGTCATGGTTCGGGTGTTGGTGCCTATCAACGCGGTTGTGTTCACCATGGCGTTCTTGCTCTTGGGGTGGTGGTGGCGCTTGTACCATAGCTTGTTGTGGAGGGCAACCATGTTCTTCTTGTTGTTGTGTATGCGCTTGGTGATCATGGTGTCGATGACGTCTTGCATGGTGCGGTTGTTGATGTTGTGACTCAACCACTTGTTCATGGCGATGACGAGCTTGATGTTCCCCATTGTGGTGGTGGGGTTCTCCATGATGAGAATGGGAGCGCGAGGGGTCGCCATGATGACTTGAGGAGCGTGCGCGAGACGAATTTGACGAGCTTGAATGGTGTCCATGACGGTTGCCGAGGTTGGCAATAGCTTGGTGAAGATCTTGGAATTGAGCATTGTGCTCCACTTGGCGTTGCCCGTCACGGTAGTCGAATTCTCGAAAAGTTTCATCAAGCCGGTTCTCAAGCCTCTCAAATTGGGCATTGAATTCTTGGCATTGCACCCATAAGTTGTGGCGCGTGACAAAACCATCTTGGTTGTTTAAGTTGCCATCTCCGCTTTCTCCGCTTTCCCTAGACATGTTGTTTGACCACAAGTGAAACGAGGGTGGTTTTGGTGGTATGGTATGTGCTACCTTGCCTCACCAAATCAAAAATTGGAAAGGTTGTTCTTGCCGAGAGCAAAGCGAATACACAAGACACACACACACAAAGGCCTATGGTGGATGGGTAGGAAGGTGGATAGCGAATGGCACAACCAAACGAAAAGGTTATTGTGAAAAGTGGGTAAAATCCAACCAAAAACAAAGTCTGACGAGAACTTACGAGTATACACACACGGTGGAGTTTAATGTGGCAAACACGACTATGAAAATGAGCAACAAACAAAATTGGTCCTAATGAAGACTAATGCTCGGTGTCGTGCCAACACTAGGAGAGACCGTAGCCTGTTTGCCAAAAGATGGAGAAGCAACGGATTTGTACGCTTACCTTGCTCTTGCTCGCACTCTTGCCTAGAAGCTTTGGACTCTCTTTTGTATTGGTATCTTTCTCTTTTTCTTTTGCTTAGAAGCTTTTTTTTGTACCTCTTTCTTTGCTATGCTATGGAGTCAAGTTTTTGCTATTGCCTCTACAATATGACTTATGCAAGAGCAAGCGCACAATGCTTCGGCAAACACAAGATGAGCTACTCTCGATAGGTTAGGTAACACACAAAGGAAGGAGGGGTTAACAAGGGTGGTGCAAGTTATACCTTGTGGTGATGTCGCACTTGCAACCGTTGGTGGAGGGATGGTTCGAGTTCCGTGGAGTCGATGTCGAGTGCGAGGCGTTGCGGAAGCTTTTGTCAGTTGACAGACACGCACACGAAACGCAAACGTCAAAAGGAAATCAGTCGAAAAAGGAAAAGGGGGTCAAATTTTTTTTCAGGGCCGGAGACTCCGGTGTTGCTGGTCCGGACACTCCGGTGTAGGCCGGAGACTCCGGTCTTGTGGTCTAGAAACTCCGGTCTGCCGGTCCGGAGACTCCGGTCTGGAGTCTGCACGATGAACAGCTCGTGTTCCTGAGCGGAAATTCGGCCCTTGAACACTCAAATCCAGAAAATTTCGACCAAATTGGGCTGGGAAAGGGCACAAGTAGACCAACTCCAAAGACAAGTTTCTATTGGACTAAAACCACAATCAACTCACCAAAACGAGAGGTCGATCCAAAAGCAATTTGTGGCTATATTTTTGGTATTTTTCAGTTTATGGTGGAAATCGAAGGGCGAGGTCAAATCCATGGCAACCAAAAGCTGCTGATACCAGTTGTTATGGGTCTCCTTGTGGATTTACCCTTGGGGTGGCCCGATCTTCACGGATTTGAGGCGGAAGTGAGGGAAAACACGATGAACATGATGAACACAACTCTAATGCAAGGTAAAGATACAAACACACGCCAAATCACACCCAATTTGATTTGCTCCCGTTGGTTCAAACAACCAATCCAATAGAATCCTCAGCAAGAGACCTTGCGGTAGAATCACCAAAGGAGAGATCGGCAAGCGGATGGTAGAATCCAAATCAAGGAGAGAGTAGCAACCACATAGAATCCCAAAGGGGAGAGACCAAGCACTACTAGAATCCTTGATAGGGAGAGACCAAACACTTGAGGAGGGTCTTGACAACTTGGAGAAGGGCACCGACTCTAAGGCCTTGTACAACTCATAGATTTACTATTGACAGGGGGTTCCCATTTAGGGTTTAGCACATGCCTCAATTCATCATCATCTCTCTAGGGTTTCAAGGAGGGGGTGGGGGCATATATATAGGCCAGCCATGAGCTAGGGGTAAAACAGGCATAAGCAGGAAGTTTGGGGCATTACATGGGCCAAGCCCAGCTTAAGGCGCGCATGCCCACGATGCTCGGTCTGGAGACTCCGGTGTGGCCCGAGACTCCGGTCTGTCTCCGGTATCGCCTCCGGAGGGGGTCTCAGACTGTCCCAGGCGCAGGTTCGGGGCTCGGTCCGGAGACGGGCCAGAGACTCCGGTGTGGTAGACCGGAGACTCCAGTCTGCTGGTCCGAAGACTCCAGTCCTGCTTCAGCAGCTTCTTGCGTCTTCTCTTCCAGGCCTCTTGCTTGGGTGTCTTGGCTCTAGAGCCATCCTTGCTGCATCTCCTTGGCATCATGTTCATGGACCTAGTCACATCATGGGCATTTGTCTCAAGTAGGATTCCATTCGCACAATAACCAACAAAAGGCAAAACATGGAAGGAGTTCACCTTTGGAGTGATGATTAGCGTGGCATGATGTGGACCAAAGGTGGTTTCCATATGTTGGGCTACATCAAAGGATCTTGACCACTCAAGCACAAGAGCATGAAGACCAATGCTCCAATATCTTCCAAACACGAGCCGGCATCAATGGCACATATATCAAGGTGATCATTGACGGAGGGAGTTGCCACAACCTTGCTAGCACCGAGTTGTGTGAGAAGCTCAACCTCACCCTCCATCCGCACAAGCACCCCTACCATGTGCAATGCCTAAGTGACCAAGGGTCCATGAAGATCAAGCATACCGTATCAGTCTCCTTCGCCATTGGTCCTTACAAAGATACGGTGGAGTGTGATGTGGTCCCTATGACAGTTTGCCACATGCTTCTTGGTCGACCATGGAAATTTGACAAGGCTGCTCAACATGATGGTCGCACCAATGTATACACCTTCAAATGGCTCAACAAAACATGTGTTTTGCAACCAATGACTCCTAGCCAAATAATTGCGGACAATGCAAATGCTTTAGCGAGGGCGCAAAGCACAACACCTACTTGTGAGAAGAGCGGTGAGAGAGAGAACCACCTCATAGTGAGTGAGAGCCACAAGCCAAACTCGAGTGGAAAAAATAAGAGTGTTCTCCTTGCCACCAAAAGTGAGATGAGAGATGTTCGGAACAACCCATCCATCTTGCACTATGTCCTCCATTGCAAGGGACTAGCGCAAGGAACTAATGAATTAACTAATGTTCCTCCATCTTTGATGAATGTTTTGCAGGAATTCAAGGATGTGTTCCCCGAAGAGCTTCCACATGGACTACCTCCTCTTCGCGGCATCGAACATCGCATTGACCTCATCCCCGGTGCACCACTTCCCAACCGTGCCGCTTACCGCACGAACCCGAAGGAGACGAAGGAGATCGAACGTCAAATCAACCAACTCGTCTCCAAAGGTTTGATCCAAGTTAGCACTAGTCCAAGTGTCGTACCCATGATTCATGTTCCAAAGACGGATGATACGTTACAGTTATGTGGACTGCCAATCAAGGCTATCACCGTGTGTTATCGAGATCCCATACCACGTCTCGATGACATGCTTGATGAGTTGTGTGGAGCCACTATTTTTTCGAAAATTGATCTTCGTAGTGGTTACCATCAAATACGCCTGGCTGAAGGTGATGAGTCGAAAACCGTCTTCAAGACCAAACTTGGTCTCTATGAATGGTTGGTTATGCCCTTTGGTTTATCGAATGCCCCATGCACCTTCATGCGCCTTATGAATCATATCTTGCATTCTCTCATTGGAAAAAGTGTTGTTGTCTATTTCGATGATATTCTTGTTTATAGCAAATCACTTGAGGACCATATAACACATGTCAAGGAAGTTTTGCAAATCCTTCGACATGAAAAGCTTTATGCTAATCTTCCCAAGTGCACTTTTACTAAAGACAAGTTGGTTTTTCTTGGATTTGTCGTTTCTTCGAAGGGAATTGAAGTTGATGTTTCCAAGGTAAAGGACATACGAGATTGGCCCATCCCAACAACTGTGAGTGAACTCCGAAGTTTTCATGGGTTGGCCAGTTTCTATCGTCGATTTGTGAAAGACTTTTCAACCATTGCTTGTCCCCTTAATGAATTGACCAAAAAGAATGTCACCTTCGTGTGGGGCAAAGCACAAAAAGCTTTTGACGAACTTAAAAGGAGGCTCACCGAAGCACCTCTTCTTGCTTTACAGGATTTCACAAAAACTTTTGAGATCGAGTGTGATGCTAGTGGTATTGGCATTGGAGGAGTCCTTATGCAAAACGGATGTCCTATAGCCTACCATAGCGAGAAACTTGATGGTGCTCGCCTCAATTATCCGATTTATGACAAAGAGCTTTTTTGCCTTAGTTCGTGTCCTTCAAGTTTGGCAACATTACCTCTGGCCCAAGGAATTTATCATACATTCAGACCATGAGTCCTTGAAATATCTCAAAGGCCAAGCCAACTTGAGTAAGAGACACGCTAAGTGGGTTGAGTTTATGGAGTCTTTTCCATATACTGTCAAGTATAAGAAGGGCAAAGATAATGTAGTTGCGGACGCTTTGTCTCGCAAACACACAAGCCTTCTTATGAGACTTGAAATCAACGTGTTGGGTCTTGAGGAAATAAAATCTGTGTATGCTTCCGACCCGTTCTTTGAACCAATTTTCGCAAAGTGCTCCAATGACAAAGGAGTTGATGATTTCTATTTGCATAAGGGCTTTCTATTTAAACAAAACAAGCTATGCATCCCGAAGTCGTCGCTTCAACTTTTGCTTCTCCAAGAATCTCATGGTGGAGGCCTTATGGGTCACTTTGGCCGTGACAAGACATAAGACATGCTCTCCAATCACTACTTTTGGCCCAAAATGAAGCGTGACGTGGAGCGCTACGTTCAACGATGCACGACATGTGTTCAAGCTAAGTCGCAAGCTAACTCTTATGGTCTTTATATGCCATTGCCGATTCCTCATACACCTTGGTCCGACATTAGCATGGATTTTGTGTTAGGATTGCCTAGATCTAAGCATGGTCATGATTCTATATTTGTTGTTGTGGATCGCTTTTCCAAAATGGCACACTTCATACCATGCCACAAGACCGACGATGCTTCACATGTTGCAAATCTGTTTTTTAGGGAAATCGTCCGTCTTCACGGTGTGCCAAGAACAATCATGTCCAACCGCGACATCAAATTCATGAGCTACTTATGGAAGACCCTCATGGCCAAGCTCAGCATCAAGATACTCTTTCATCCGCATCGCATCCCCAAACTGATGGCCAAACCAAAGTTGTCAAGTGAAGCCTCGGGGCTCTCCTTCGTGTGTTGATCAAGAAGAACTTGAAGGATTGGGAGGAATGCATCCCACACGCCGAGTTTGCCTACAACCGTTCCAAGCACTCTACAACCAAGATGAGTCCATTCATGATCGTCTATGGTTTCGAGCCCCTCACCACGCTCGACATCCTACCACTACCTCTCCATGAGCGCACAAACATGGACGTCGAGAAACCGCACAAGCTATGAAGGAACTTCATGAAGAAACAAGAGCTACTATCGAACAACAAGTCCTTCGCCAAGCTTCAAGGTTAAACAAGGACAAGAAGGAGATGATCTTTGAAGAAGGTGACCTTGTGTGGATACACCTAAGCAAAGACCGCTTTCCCAAGGAACGTGACTCCAAGCTCAAGCCAAGAGGAGATGGTCCCTTCAAGGTCCTCAAAAGAATCAACAACAACGCCTACATCATCGACATACCGACCTCCAAGTACCTGCAAGCAATACTTTCAATGTCAAGGACCTCTCACCCTACCATGGAGATGCTCAAGATGATAACCATGAAGAGTCGAGGATGACTCTTTCCCAAGGGGGGGAGCTGATGCAGCCCGTCCTACGAATGCTCCTACATCTACACCAACAAGTCCCCCAAGTGGACACATGACTCATGCTCGAGCCAAACTCCTTCAATCTAAGGTGAACTCGCTCCTCTCCTCGTGCCAATTTTATACATCCTTGGATGGTGTGCTACTTCATGCAACTACTCTATGCATCATCAGGTACGAAGCACCAACACATCACCAAGCACCCCAGGATGGAGAACAAGGAGCATATCGTGAAGAAGAAGACATTGGAGTTGCTTAGACCAGAGTCTCCGGTCTGCGCACACCGGAGTCTCCGGTCCACCAAAGTCTCCGGCCTGAAGACACCGGAATCTCCGGCCCCACCTCCGGTCTGCCCCCAGAATCGAGCTTGAGGACAATCTGACTGCCCCTCCGGAGGCTGGTCCGGAGACCAACCGGAATCTCCGGTCCAGACCGGAGTCTCCAGACCGACCGTCACCAGGCATGTAAAAGGCCTTTGGGCCTTTGGCCCATGTACCCCTTAGTTCGCCCAGAACTTGTCTTTTATTCCTAAACTACCCCTAACTATGTGGCTGGCCTATATATAGCCCCCCACCTCTATTGTAAACCCTAGGCATGATATTGGAATTAGTGGAAACCCCTTTGTGGATCTATCTAATGCTTGCCTCATGCTCCTTGACTAAGGAGCACCAATATCCCCAAACCTCGTTGGAGTTTGCATCGTGCCTCCACATTGTACAAGGCCTAGGCATCGTAGTCCCTTTGCCTAGACGTCAAGATCTCACCAAGTCTCCCATCTCGCCGTGCCGGTTCAAGAGAGAGTCCTCCGCCCGACGCTGATCCTAGGGATTGCTCCGGACTGGTCACTGCCAGCATGAGCTATTTGTGTTTATCGTGGTTTTGCGTGTGTGTGTTCATCGCGTTCTTCGTACGGGTGTTCGTCGTGTTTATCCTTCCCTCCTTCCCCCGCACTCCACCCTCGATTTGAAAGGGAATCATGAAAGATCGGGCCACCCTAGAGGTTTGCCATCTTAGATACTCCATGTAATCTCACGATATACCTGAAAAACAGGTTAGCAACATGTGACGCATCGTCGCTTTTGTGGCAGGCAATAAAATGAGCCATCTTATAGAACCTATCCACTACCACAAATATAGAATCATGACCTCTTTGAGTTTTAGGTAGACCTAGCACAAAATCCATACTAATGTCTTCCCATGGAGTAGTAGGTGCAGACAGAGGTGTATACAAATCGTGAGGCTTCAGCTTGGATTTCGACTTGTGGCAAGTAATGCATCGACTCACAAATCTGTACACATCACGCCTCATCTTGGGCCAATAGAAGTGATCAGCGAGCATGAGCAACGTCTTCTCACGCCCAAAGTGACCCATCAAACCATTAGCATGTGATTCCTGCACTAAGAACAAACGCAACGACGATTCTGGAATACATAGTTTGTTAGCTCGAAACAAATAGCCATCATGGATGTGATACTTATCCCATGCGGTTCTAAGAGCACACAAACAATATGGTTCAGCAAAATCATGGTCAGTTGCATCAAGTGCACAAACAACTTCTAATCCAGGAATCTTAACATCAAGATTGGTTAATAGCATATTCTTCCTAGATAGAGCATCAGCAACAACATTCTCTTTTCCCTTCTTATAGTTAAGGATGTAAGGAAAAGACTCAATGAATTCAACCCATTTAGCTAATCTTATATGCAAGTTTGATTGAGCTTTCAAGTATTTCAATGCTTCATGATCAGAATGTATGATGAATTCCTTTGGCCACAAATAATGTTGCCAAACCTCAAGTACTCTAACAAGTGCATACAATTCTTTATCATAAATAGAATAATTCAAATGAGCACCAGTCAATTTCTCAGAAAAATAAGCTATAGGCCGACCCTCTTGCATCAAAACGCCACCTATGCTTATACAACTAGCATCACATTTAACTTCAAATTGCTTCAAAAAATCAGGTAATGCAAGTAATGGTGCAGAAGTAAGCAAACGTTTCAATGTATCAAATGCAATGTCTTGGGTCGCGCCCATATAAAAGGAACACCTTTCTTTGTCAAATCATTCAAAGGTGCAGCAATGGTGCTAAAATCTTTCACAAAGCGCCTATAGAAACCAGCTAAACCGTGGAAACTACGCACTTGACTGACATTCATTGGAGTAGGCCAATTCTAAATTGATTCAATTTTAGATTGATCTACCTCTACTGCATGCTTAGAAACAACAAATCCTAAGAATATTACCTTATCTTTTGCAAATGTACACTTCTCAAGATTAGCATATAGTTTATTATCACGTAACACTTGCAAAACTTGTCCAATATGAGTGCAATGTTCAGATTCGGTGTGGCTATATATGAGTATATCATCAAAGTAAACAACCACAAAACGACCAATAAACTCTCTCAAAACATGATTCATTAATTGCATGAAAGTACTAGGTGCATTAGTAAGACCAAACGGCATGACTAACCACTCATACAAGCCAAATTTCGTTTTGAAAGCAGTTTTCCACTCATCCCCTTCTTTCATCCTAATTTGATGATAACCACTATGCAAGTCTATCTTAGAGAAAACAGCAGCACCACTCGATTCATCTAGCATATCCTCTAAGCGTGGAATATGATGACGATATCGAATAGTGATGTTATTAATCGCTCTACAATCTACACACATGCGCCATGTACCATCTTTCTTAGGAACTAAAATAACTGGAAGAGCACAAGGGCTAAGAGAAACACGAATGTACCCTTTATCTAGCAACGCTTGTACTTGCTTCTGAATTTCCTTAGTTTCTTCGGGATTAGTCCTGTAAGGTGCAAGGTTGGGAACTGTGGCACCAGGAATCAGTTCCACTTGATGTTCTATACCACGCAATGGAGGTAAACCTGTGGGTACGTCTTCTGAAAACACATCCCCAAAGTCCTGCAAAACAGAAGAGACACCAAGAGAAATAGGGGTCATATCGTTAGAAACCAATACCTCGCCCTTATACATGAGCACAAGCGGCATGGCTGTAGGATCCTCACGAAAATCTCTCATATCCTCTTTGGTGGCTAGTATTAATAACCCAGACACTCTCCCACTTTTCGTTATATCACTCAATTTAGGCTCAATTACATTAGGAACAACTGTCACACAATCTCGCTGAGTGGTAGTATCTTCTTTCAAGTTCACCTCTATCTTCTGGCGAGCGAGAATCATTCACAATTTCTTGTGGTGTCATTGGCTGCATAGTAATCTTCTTCCCTTTGAATTCCAAGTGATATGTATTGGCTCGGCCATTGTGTTGCACATGGCGATCATAGAGCCAAGGCCGACCCAATAGTAGGTGACAAACAGTCATAGGAACCACATCAAAATCAATAGAATCTTTGTATGGCCCTATTTGAAAATTCACACGTACCATATGATTTACCTTCATCTCACCATTGTCGCTCAACCATTGTATGTAGTATGGCTTGGGATGAGGTAAGTATGTGAAATTCAGTTTGGCACATAGTTCCTTACGTGCAAGATTTCTGCAGCTACCTCCATCAATAATTACCTTGCAAGCTTTGTTTGGTCCAACTAGAGCTTTTGTTTGGAACAAGTTGCAACGCTGGGATTCCTCAACCGGTTGCACACTAAGTACACGTGAAGATACGACAATAGTTGGTGCACGCTCAGCATATGCATCAACACCATCCTCGCCGTCATCAAGATCAGTGTCAGAAGCTTCATCTCCACTTTCTACTTCACCTTGTTCATTAACAAACATAACCTTGCTGTTTGGGCAATCTTTCTTGTAGTGCCCTCTACCTCCACAAGTATGGCACACCATATCACGAGTACGTGCCGTAGACATGTTAGAACCCAAACTAGCAGCAGGAGCAGTGGGTTTCCGAGCATTAGAACCAAATGAAGGTGTACTTGCTGGTTTGGCCGATGGTGTAAACGGAGCAACAGCTGGTGGCGCAGCTGAAAGAGGAGTAGATCTGGCCGAAAATCTGTTGGAGGATGGAAAACGAGCGCGTGACTTCGCCTCTTCTGCCCACTGGGATTCGGCCTCTCTAGCATGGTGCAATAGCTCATTCATGGTCTCATACTTGTGATGACGAACTATGCTCTTGATTGGCAACTTCAGATTGTTTAGGAATCGCTGCATGGTTATCTCAATAGACTCATGAATTCTAGCACGCTGCATAAGCAGCTCCATCTCCATGTAGTACTCATCAACTGTCATTGTGCCTTGTTTCAATTGCGTCAATTTATCAAAAACTGATCGCAAGTAGTTGGTTGGTACAAAATGAGCCTTCATGATTTGCTTCATCTCGTGCCAATCCATCACAGGAAGTTCATTGTCCTCCCTCCTATGTTGCACGAGAGCATCCCACCAACGCAAAGCATAACCATCAAATTAAGATGCTGCAAGCTTGACCTTCATATCTTCTGGATAGTCAAATAAGCGCCAAAGTTTCTCAATCTTCAACTCCCATGTGAGGTAGTCTTCAGGATCAATGGAACCATCAAACTTGGGAATTGAGAATTTTGGCTTGCCCAAACCATCATCGGCAGCTTGGTTGGGAACACGTTGGGCACTCCCAAGAGGGGCAAGCCCAGGACCATGAGCAGGTGCATGGGCAGGGGGAATAGCACGTCCCCTACCAACATGTGGAGCAGCATCCACTGCACTACCCTCATCGAAATCAACAAAGGCATCATCATGTTGAGGATCTTCCCTTCTATGTAAGGCGGCTGTCAAACCCTCAATGGAACGTTGCAAAGTAGTGACATTGACATTGAGCGTAGCCACTTGTGTTTGAATAGTATCAACCGTTCCAACATGCTGATCCAATCTCATATTCATATCCTAGAGATTCTTGTCAATGGCATCTGTTGTGTTAGTAAACACACGTGTCAAGTGCGACTTCAAAGCCTAATATTCACGCCAATTAACAAGCTCCTCATCCTTCTTTTTCTGCAACACAACAACATCATCACTAGAAGACATGATTAGTAGGTTAGTGCAAAAATCAAAATCTGTATGGTGGAAACTCTCACAGCTCACTCAAAACTAATAAGAAAGGAGATCTTACCGTTCCAAAGTGAATAGAGATGCTCTACCAAACGAAATCAAAGACTGATGCACTTGATGTGATGAAGTGAATATCGAAGGTATAGAGAACGATCCCAGGGCACACAGGATATTTAAGGTGGAGCTATAGGTATGGTACCCTATCTACACCGCAAACAAGTCCTAGTGCTGATCGTACAAATACCCAAGAAACACACACGTGGAGAAAAACGTGGCAATGAAACTATGAAGGGTGTTGCACTACGCTCGAGAGACACTAGCAAAGCTCAAAGTAAACAGGCACAAGATTGCTCAATCTACCGGTGCACAAAGATATCACTAGGCCTCTTTCTCAATTTCTCTTTTTCACTATTTTTCTTTTTCTTTTGTATAGCTCTTTTTTTGCTTTTTCTGTTGCTATATTGCTTTTTCTCTTTTTTTTGATTTTATAGATCACACACGGCGAATTACAAAGTACAACACCAAAATCCTAAGAGCAGCCTATAGGAGCGGAAACTAGTCTCAATGGGCAAGTACCTACACCTATGTAATAGATTGGTTGTGGCTAAGGTTAAGGAAAAGTGCAAATTTTATCACACTTTCTAAGAATTCCTACCATGGCAGAAAAACAGACCAAAATCGTGTCGTCGCAGAAAATCATGCCGCGGCAGAAAACACGTCAAAAATGTGCCGCGACAGCGAATCCGAGTCGTGGCAGAACAGGACTCCGCGGCAGAAAAACAGGTTGTTTCCGTGTCGCGGTAGATCCGGTAGGAATTTTTTTATTCCGATTCGGCCAAGAGTAGTAGACTAGGACTCTTAGATCAGAACGGATCTGACCTTATGGTGGCAGAAACAATGGTGGAAATTGACTAGAAAACGACTAGAAAAACAGATCTACGAAGAACAGATCTAGATCTAAAGTAAGTATGAACACGACCAGCAACTATTACTCGTCTACGATGCAATCTAGGCTATGGCAACTCTTTTTGTGGGGCTTTTTCTGTATAGGACGAAAAACACTCTCTAATCTATGGATGGATTGTGGATTTCTTACCGAGGCAACGAGGAAATCTGATACCAAGATGATATGGGGTGGCCCGATCTTCTCAGCAAGCTCTTGTCGATGATGATGGTGGATGATAGATAACTAGTGCGTAGCTATGATCTCTCCCGCTCGATCCCTGATGCCAATGCACCAGCTCTCGAACCTTGTAGGATATTCACAACACCACACTCTTGCGCACGCAGCCGTGACCACGAATGGTAGTAAGCAATCTACTAATTCCCAATGGAACAACAGATCACACTCAATTATAGTTGTAGAATTCGAACACAGGGTAATTCCAGAGGTTCTATGAAAGAAACAACTCCAAAATATTTTAACGTGGTCTAAAGAATAAAGCTAAGGCACCCCCATCTATTTAAGGGTCCAAGGAGCGGCGGCCTAGGGATACAAACCGACCTAAAGTTGGTTCGGTTCAGGTTTCTGCCGTGGCAGAATATGGGCCCATTTCTCTGCCGTGCTAGAAAAGGACTTTGTTTCTATGCCGCGGCAGCCTGCCGTGGCAGAGAAAAGGGGTGTTTCTCTGCCGCGGCAGAGATTGTCCACCAAGTGTTGATCTTCAATCTTGTGTACTCCTTGCGCTTCCTCCCTCTCCTCCCTCGCGCATTCTTCATTGATCAACACGCCTTGTTCCATTAGCTCCTCGCTCTGTGCTACGCCTTCTTCTCCTAAGTACCTAATCATGCAATAATTCAAAGACTTAGGTAGTATAAAATTCTCATTAATTAAAACACCAGGTTCATTAAGAAACAAGTTCATATGTTTTCTAGTTGCTTAGCACGAGCTTTTGTGATTGGTCCAATCCTTATCTCATTGGATTGATCCTTCTTTGCAATTGGAACATCTTCATTAGCAATTGGGGTAGGTGTATCTGTAGGGATGTCCTGATCACTTCTTATACTTGACAATGTACGGAAAAGATTCCATAAACTCAACCCACTTAGCGTGTCCCTTACTCAAGTTGGCTTGGCATTTGAGATATTTCAAGGACTCATGGTCGGAATGTATGATAAATTCCTTGGGCCATAGGTAGTGTTGCCAAACTTGAAGAACATGAACTAAGGCAAAAAAGCTCTTTGTCATAAATCGGATAGTTAAGGCGAGCACCATCAAGTTTCTCTCTATGGTACGCTATAGGACGTCTGTTTTGCATAAGGACTCCTCCAATGCCAATACCACTAGCATCACACTCTATCTCAAAAGTTTTTGTGAAATCTGGTAATGCAAGGAGAGGTGCTTCGGTGAGCCTCTTTTTGAGTTCGTCAAAAGCTTTCTGTTGTGCCTTGCCCCACACGAAGGTGACATTCTTTTTGGTCAATTTAGTGAGGGGACAAGCAATGGTCGAAAAGTCTTTTACAAAGCGACGATAGAAACCAGCCAACCCATGAACACTTCGGAGTTCACTCACATTTGTTGGGATGGGCCAATCTCATATGTCCTTTACCTTGGAAACATCAACTTCAATTCCCTTTGAAGAAACGACAAATCCAAGAAAAATCAACTTGTCTTTAGCAAAAGTGCACTTGGGAAGATTAGCATAAAGCTTTTCATGTTGAAGGATTTGCAAAACTTCCTTGACATGTGTTATATGGTCCTCAGGTGATTTGCTATAAACAAGAATATCATCGAAATAGACAACAACACCTTTTCCAATGAGAGAACACAAGATGTGATTCATAAGGTGCATGAAGGTGGATGGGGAATTAGACAAACCAAAGGGCATAACCAACCATTCATAGATACCAAGTTTGGTCTTGAAGGCGGTTTTCCACTCATCACCATCAGCCATGCGTATTTGATGGTAACCACTACGAAGATCAATTTTCGAAAAAATAGTGGCTCCACACAACTCATCGAGCATGTCATCAAGACGTGGTATGGGATGTCGATAATGCACGGTGATAGCATTGATTGGACGGCAGTCCATGCATAACCGTAACGTATCATCCGTTTATGGAACAAGTATCACGGGTACGACACTTGGACTAGTGCTAACTTGGATCAAACCTTTGGAGACGAGTTGGTTGATTTGATGTTCGATCTCCTTTGTCTCCTCCGGATTCGTGCGGTAAGCGGCGCAGTTGGGAAGTGGTGCACCGGGGATGAGGTCAATGCGATGTTCGATCGCGCGAAGAGGAGGTAGTCCATGTGGAAGCTCTTCGGGGAACACATCCTTGAATTCCTGCAAAACACTCATCAAAGATAGAGGAACATTGGTTAATTCATTAGTTCCTTGCACTAGTCCCTTGCAAAGGAGGACATAGTGCAAGATGGATGGGTTGTTCCGAACATCTCTCATCTCACTTTTGGTGGCAAGGAGAACACTCTTAGTTTTTCCACTCAAGTTTGGCTTGTGGCTCTCACTCGCTATGAGGTGGTTCTCTCTCTCACCGCTCTTCTGACAAGTAGGTGTTATGCTTTGCACCCTCGCTAAAGCCTTTGCATTGTCCGCAATTATTTGGCTAGGAGTCATTGGTTGCAAAACACATGTTTTGTTGAGCCATTTGAAGGTGTATACATTGGTGCAACCATCATGTTGAGCAGCCTTGTCAAATTTCCATGGTCGACCAAGAAGCATGTGGCAAACTGTCATAGGAACCACATCAGACTCAACTGTGTCTTTGTAAGGGCCAATGGCAAAGGAGACCGATACAGTATGCTTGATCTTCACAGTCCCTTGGTCACTTAGCCATTGCACGTGGTAGGGGTGCTTGTGCAGATGGAGGGTGAGGTTGAGCTTCTCACACAACTTGGTGCTAGCAAGGTTGTGGCAACTCCCTCCGTCAATGATCACCTTGATAGATTTGTCATTGATGTCGGCTCGTGTTTGGAAGATATTGGAGCATTGGTCTTCATGCTCTTGTGCTTGAGTGGTCAAGATCCTTGTGACGACAAGTGATGGACTTGCGTCATGTTCACACATGAGGAGTTCTTGATCATCTTCCACTCGTTGCCTTGCCATTGCTTCCTTGACATGGGCATCAAACTCATCTTCACTCAAGTACTCTTCGTCACCATTGTCATGGATGAACAATACTTTCTTGTTTTCACATTCGGCTGACTTGTGTCCTTTGCCTCCACACTTGTAGCATTCACCGTTGAAGGGTGTATCACTCTTTGCTTGTTTGCCACTTGGGGGCAGTTTTCCTTGAGGAAGTGTGGGCTTGAAGGAAGGCTTGGAGGTACTTGAGGAGCTTCCATTGAGGTTTGTTGGCGTAGCGGTTGAAGCTTGCTTGTAGGTGAAATACGTCTTGGGCTTGTTGTACTTGATGTCCTCTTGCACTTGACGTTCAGCCTTGGCTGTGATGTGTACAAGCTCAACCATGGTGTTGTATGTTTGGAACTCGACGATGCGCTTGATTGGGTGATTCAAGCCAATAAGGAAATGTGCCATTGTTTGCTCCATGCGCTCATCAATGTTGGTGTGAATCAAGTTGAGTTCCATTTCCTTGAAGTACTCTTCCATGGTCTTTGTCCCTTGACAAAGCGATTGAAGGTTGTTGAAGAGGTCACACGTGTAGTGCGCGGGGACGAACCGGGATCTTATGTGATCCTTCATGTCATGCCAAGTTATGATTGGCGGTTCTTGTCTTGCATAACGAGCAACTTGAACTTGTTCCCACCAAAGGTTGGCATAATCATCAAACTCTAGCAAAGCCATGGCGACCATCTTTTCGTTGCTATAATTTTGCATGCGGAAGATCTTGTCGACTTTGAGTGCCCATGAAAGGTATTCTTCAGGGTCATTGGATCCAGTGTATTTGGGCATTGTGAACTTGAGCTTGCCGAAAGTTTCTTCATCGTTGTGGTCATTGCGACGAGCTTGGTGATCTTGATGTTGATGCGGTGGAACTTGGTTCTCGCGACCTTGGTGAAGAGCTTGCTCTTGATGTTGTTGTTGTGGAGCTTGATCTTGCTCTTGGCGCGGTTGTTGACGTGGTTGAGGCGCTTGGGCCTCATGGTGGTGAGGGTGTGGAGCCACTTGACAAGGTTGATGACGAAGGGGAGGCTCGTTCCTCGGTTGGTGATGTTGGTTAGGCACATGGGCCTCACGGCGAAGATCATGGTCTTGAGCATCTTGACGTGGTGGGCGTCGCTCAATTTGGACCACTTGGCGCTCCAAGTTTTGGCGTGGTGGAGGAGGCGCCTCGTGATGACCATGGTGGCGGTGTTGACTTTCATGACTGTGATGACAAGGAGGAGGGTCTTGTAGAGCCTCACGTCGATGACGAGCTTGGTTCTTCAAATTGGAGTCATCACTTGTTCTGTCAAGTATGTGTCGCGGGCGATTGTGGTAGACTTGCGGTTGTACTTGCGGTTCTTCTTGTGGTTGCTCTTGTTGGATCACTACTGCCCTTGCGTGATGACGGTGTGCTTATTGCCTTGCTTGTGGACTTGAAGAGAAATCACCATCATAGCTTGACGTTGCGTTGTGTCGTGGGGAAGGTTCATAGTTCGAAGAAATTCCATCTTCAACCACGGGTGCGTCATTGCGTCTTTGAGCACTTGGAGGTAGATCTTGTTGCAAAGGTGCATGACGACAGGAAGAACTTGAAGAGCTTGATGCGCGTGAATGTGGTCTTGCCATTCCATCGATGAGGCGGCGAAGGTTGTCATTTGTTTCGGCGACGGAGCATTGAAGTGCTTCATTTTGGTGGCCGAAGTTGTGATGCATTGCTTGCATTTGCCTTTCGATGCCATCGAAGCGGTTGTCGATGTTCTTGAACTCGGCTTGCATCTCGCCAAATTGTTCATCTTGTCGCGTCTCAAGGGTTTGGCAACGTTCACGGAACTCTTGTTGAACGATGAAGTGACTTGCGCACGTCATGTACGGTCCTTCATATTCTTCTTGGGGAGGTGGTTGGCTCGACTCACCTTGCCTGTCCATCATGCAAAACACACAAGTATTGTATATGGAAGTGGAATATGGTGGTGTTATCCTTGTACCTCACCTTGGGGATTGCACCAAACTAGAAACCACAAGTGAGAGCTATAAGCGTGCAAAGTGGAAATGCAAAGAAACTCACACTAAAGAAAGAACTAACTCTCAAAAGCTTGTTGGTGGTAGGTTAGGATTGTGGAATGCCAAAGAACCAACCAAAAGAAAAGGGATAGTCAAATGTGGGTAAAATCCAAACAAAACTCAAATTAAAGGCGAAGGTCAACAACTCAAAAGGGTGACGGGAACCTACGACTATATACACACATGTGGAGATTGTTGGGATTAACACGACTATGAAAATGAGCAAACAAAATGTCCTAACGAAGACTAAGCTCGATGTCGTGCCAATGCACGGAGAGACCATGGCTCGTTTGCAAAGAAGAAAAATGAGCAATGGATTTGTGCACTTGCCTTGGGCGCTCTTTTTTTCTCACTTTCTTACAAGCTTTGAGACTCTCTCTTGCAACGGGAGACTATTTTTCTTTCGCTTTTTCTTTGTATTTTTTTTGCTCTCCCTTGTTGCTACCTAGTCACACTTGATATTGCTATTGCACTCTCACTATCCAAGGACAAATGCACAATGCTCAAGCAAACACAAGATGAGCCACTCTCATGGGATAGGTACACACAAAGGAAGATAGGGGTTAACAAGGTGACGCAACTTATACCTTCGTTGGTGATGATGAACTTGGCATTGGTGTTGCGGGATGATGTTTTCGGGTCGTGGTGTCGATGACCGTGGGGGTTGTCGATGCGGAAGCTGATACATTGCAAATGTATCTATAGTTTTTGATGTTCCATGCTTGTTTTCTTATACTTTCTTGTGTTTGGTCCACACTTTGGAGTACTTTTCATATGATTTCTTGGACTAACCTATTAACAAAGAGCCACAGTGCCAGCTGCCTGTTTTCTGCTGTCTTTGGTTCCAGGAAGTCAGAAAATGAATATTCTCGGAATTGGACGAGACAAATGCCAAAGTCACTATTTTACCGAGGGAGACACGGATCCAGAATACGGTACGGAGAGGAGCCGGGGGCGGCCACACCACCTGGCCGCGCGGGCCAGGCCTAGCCGCGCCAGGGGTGGTGTGGCCAGCCCGGGCACCCCCTCGGCCTCTCCTTCCGCCTATAAGATGCCTCCGATACCAAAACCCTAAGTACCCGATCAAAAATCCACGAAAGAGTCTGTAGCTGCCGTTGTCTCTGTCCCTCGATCGGGAGGGATCTGAAGCTCTTCCCGGCACCCTGCCAAAGAGGGGAATTCACCCCGGAGGCCTTCTAAATCATCATGCAAGCTTCCGGTGTGATGCGTGAGTAGTTCATCTCTGGACTACGGGTCCATGTAGTAGCTAGATGGCCGGTTCTCCTCCTTTGTGCTTTCATGTCTAGATCTTGTGAGCTCCGTTCATGATCAAGATCATCTATTTGTAAATCTGCATGTTGTGTTTGCGGGGATCTGATGGATATTGAGATGCTATTTCAGATTGGTTATTGATTCTATCATGTCTTTGTTATTTGTGATCTTGCATGCTTTCCGTTGTTAGTAGCTATCTTGGCCAAGTAGATGCTAGCAACTCCAAGAGTTAGTATTTATGCTCGATAGTGGGTTCATGCCTCTAGTAATCTGGGGAGTGACAGAAATCTCTAAGGTACTAGATGTGCTATTGCTACTAGGGAGAAAACAACAATCCTTTGTTCATAGAACAATCGTATTGTTTACTTTACACGCAATTCGTAATGCAATAATCTGTTGCTTGCAACTTAATACTGGAGGGGGTTCGGATGATAACCTGAAGGTGGATTATTAGTGATAGATGCAGTTGGATGGTGGTCTATGTATAATGTTCTAATGCCCAATCAAGTCTCAAAGCAGTCAAGATGATTAGTATATGCATATATTGCTTTCTCGATGTTTGTCAATTGCCCCGCTGTAATTTGTTCACCCAGCATGTTATCTATCTTAAGGAGAGCCACCTCTAGTGAACTATGGACCCCGGTCCTTTCTTTTACATACAATCTACAAATTGTTTACTGCTTTGTGTTTACTTTCTACAAACTAGTACTTGTTTCCATTCGATACATTTAATCCTTTGTTTTCAGCAAAACCGGTGAGATTGACAACCTCATCGCAAGTTGGGGGCAAAGTTCTGTGGTTGTATTGTGTAGGCCTCCACGTTGCTGCTGGCACCGGTAGTGCGCTCTGCCAACGTTCAGCTAGCTACACCTTTGGGGTGTTTCCTTGCTCCTACTGGATTGATAACCTTGGTTTCATACTAAGGGAAAACTTGCTGCTGTGCTCATCATACCTTCCTCTTGGGGTTCCCCAACGAGCTCGATATATTTGTGCCATCAACAAATTTTTCTGGCGCTGTTGCCGGGTAGTCAAGGACATCTTCACAAGGGGAGTCCCTCATAACCAATCTCTTTACTTTGTTATTTTTGTTTTGCTTAGTTTTTTTGTTTCGTTTGCTTGTTTCTTTATCAAAAACACGCAAAAAATAGTTTTACAAGTTTTCTTTCTGATTTAAAAACACACAAAAATGACTACCCTTGAAAATACTAAGTTGTGTGACTTCACTAGCACCAGCAACAATGATTTTATGAGCACACCTATTGCTCCACATGTTCCTGAAGCTACTTTCTTTGAGATAAAACCTGCTTTACTCAATCTTGTTATGAGAGAAAAAATTTCTGGTATTGGTAATGAAGATGCTGATGCCCATCTAAATAACTTTGTTGAACTTTGTGAGATGCAAAAGCATAGGGATATAGATGGTGATATTATTAAGCTGAAATTGTTTCCTTTGTCTTTGAGAGGAAAAGCTAAAGAATGGTTGAATTCCTTAACTAGGAATAGTATTGATTCTTGGACTAAATGCAAAGATGCTTTTATTGGAAAATACTATCCTCCTTCTAAGATTATATCTATGAGAAGTGAAATAATGAAGTTGCTGAGGGCAAACCTCAAGGGTGGCCCGATCTTTCACGAATCCCACTCAAACGAGGGTGGGGTGCGGGGGAAGGAGGGAAGGATGAACAAGACAAACGCATGCACGAACAACGTGATGAACAAAAACAAGCAAAACCACGATAAACACCAATAGCTCACTTCGGCGGTGACCGGTCCGGTGCAATCCCTAGGATCGGCGTCAAGCGGAGGACTCTCTCTCGAACCGGCACAGTGAGATGGGAGACTCGGCGAGATCTTGACGTCTCGGCAAAGGGACACCGATGCCAAGGCCTTGTACAATGCGGAGGCATGATGCAAACTCCAACGAGGTTTGGGATATTTGGTGCTCCTTTGTCAAAGGAGCATGAGGCAAGAATTAGATAGATCCACAAGGGGTTTCCACTAATTCCAAATATGATGCCTAGGGTTTACAATGGAGGTGGGGGACTATATATAGGCCAACCACAAGTTCAGGGGTAATTCAGGCATTAAAGTAGAGTTATGGGCGAAGTAGAGGGGTACATGGGCCACAAGGCCCAACTAGGCTCGCAGGCCCATCTTCAGGCCGGACAGTCCGGGTCGACACGGCCAGACAGTCCAGGGTAGCCGGACACTCCGGGTAGTGTCCAGGTAGTGTCCGATCTGGCATACAGAATGTCCGAGCCCGGGCGGGGCTGGGGTAGGCCGGACACTCCGGCCGAGTCGCGCCGGACACTCCGGCTGGATTCGGGCAGACACTCCGACTCAGTCAGCTCCAGGACAGGTGTAGCTTCAGGGCTCATGGATCGACGCGGCGGGGCTTCGTACCTGATGATGCACAGAGTAGTGTTATGAAGTAGCAAGCCATCCAAGTGTATGTCAAAGTCACAAGATGAGAGGAGCGAATTCACGTTATCTTGAAGGAGCTTGGCTCGGGCACGGGTCATCGGTCCACTTGGGGGACTCGGTGGTGTAGATGTAGGAGCATCCGTAGGATGGGCCACATTAGAAGTTTAAACAATATGATAATGAACATGTTTCTCAAGCTTGGGAAAGAATGAGATCTTTGGTAAAGAATTGTCCCACTCATGGACTGACTGCTTGGATGATCATCCAAACTTTTTATGTAGGATTGAACTATTCTTCAAGGAACCTATTGGATTATGCTGCTGGAGGTACCTTTATGACCATTACTTTGGGTGCTGCAACAAAGCTTCTGGATAATATGATGGTTAACTACTCTGAATGGCATACTAAAAGAGCTCCACAAGGTAAGAAGGTAAATTTTGTTGAAGAAACTTCCTCCTTGAGTGATAAGATTGATGTTATTATATCTATGCTTGTTAATGGGAAAGCCCATATTGATCCAAATAATGTTCCTTTAGCTTCTTTGGTTTCTCAAGAAGAGCCAGTTGATGTGAACTTCATAAGAAATAACAATTTTAGCAACAATGCCTACAAGAATAATTTTGGTAGCAACAATTATAAGCCATATCCTCCCAACAATGGTAATGCTTATGGAAATTCTTACGACAATAATAGGAGTGCTCCCTCTAAACTTGAAGTTATGCTTAAAGACTTTATTAGTAAGCAAACTGCTTTCAATAAAACTATTGAGGAAAAACTCTCTAATGCTGAAAGAAATATAACATCTTTGGCTGAAGCTCAATCTTCTTTGAATAAAATGGCTGCTAAACCTGAAATTAATGATAATCCCTTTGCAACTACTAATGCCATACAAGTAAGAATTGATGAAAATGTTAGACTATTAGCTGAACTACATGCTAAGTGGGAAAGAGAAGATGAAATTGCTAGAAACATTAGTGTTTCTACTATCACTACCACTAGTGTTGAGGCTAGTATAGTTCTACTACTTTAGATGATAAATTTGATTTTGATCTTGATGGTTGCAATATCTCTGAAGTTATTAAGTTCCTACAAAAGCTTGCTAAAAGTGCTAATGCTATGAACATGGCCTTTACAAAATACATTACTGACGCTCTCATAAAGATTACAGAAGAAAAGATGAAACATGAAGCTTATATTCCTATAAAACAAGAAGATGGCTGGGAACCCATCATTAATATGAAAGTGAATGATTTTGATTTCAAAGTTTTATGTGATCTTGATAGTAGTGTTTCTATTATGCCTAGAAGGATTTATGATATGCTTGATTTGCCTCCATTTGAAGATTGTTATTTGAATGTCCCACTTGATGATAATGCTAAAAAGAAACTCATGGGGAGTATTAATGATGTTCTTATTATGGTCAACAATGCCTATGTCCCCGTTGATTTCTATGTTTTGGATGTTGAATGCAATGCTTCTTGTCCTATTACTTTGGGAAGACTTTTTCTTAGAACCGTCGGTGCCATTATTGATATGAAAGAAGGCTCCATTAAATATCAACTCCCACTCAAGACAGGTATAGAACACTTCCCTAAGAAGAGAGAGAAGATTTTTTTGCCTCTCCTATGAAAACAAAATTTGCTCTTAATGCTTCTTCATTTGAGAACACTTGATTCTTCTTCTTGCTTCTTATGCCTAACTTAAAGGCGTTAAATAAAAGTACTTATTGGGGGATAACCCAAAAGTTTTAGATGAGTCTTGGAAGTTATTACTTCAGTAATAACCGCTCCTTATCCTTTTTATTTGCTTTTTGTGCCAAGAGTAACCCCTAATGAGAGAGAAGTAATGATTGGGAAAATTGTTGTCCCGAAACAGATTGCTGTGCTTCACCGTAAAAATTTGTGTAAAATCTTTGTACGTCCTTTTGAGGCGTGAATTTTTCTGCTCTGCCCCAGGTTGTCATCTAACTTTCGTTAGTTCAACACTTTTTAATTTTAGCAACAGAAGGTCTTTGAAAAAATTCGTCTTTACCTACTGGTCTGTTTTGACAGATTTCTGCCATTTTCTGCATTTGCTTCTTGTTGGTTCCTTTTTGAGTTCTTTTGGGGAATTGAGCTTTTTGAGGGAAGTGTTACAGTAGCCAGTGTGCTAATGGAAGTTTATTGGTGTTAGAACTGAACCTAAAGACTTATTATCTTGAATGCACTCAAGCTTGGGGATGCCACGCGTGTCACCCTAAGAAATATCCAAGAAGTACAAGCGTCAAAGCTTAGGGATGCCCAAGGCATCCCCCTCTTCATCAATAAAAATCCTAGGTTTCTTCCAAACGCTTCATTTTTATTGTTTCATGCACAGTTGTGTTGTTCTTGGAGCATCTTATTTTTCGTTTTACTTTTGTTTTTTCGTTTGCTTTGTTTGCTTTGTTTGCTGAATAAATTGGTTGGACCCCCTCTTTCATACATTGGTGTTCAAATAGTTTGGTTTGGTTTGGTTTGGAAAAGAGTAGGAAAATTCATGCTTAAGTGGTAAAGAGAGCTTGTTTTTGACTATGGCCTATGCGTTGTCATGCCATGCTTGATATTGTTTTGGCTTTATGCTTAGTATTCTTTGCTGTAGCATGACTTGTTATAAACAATTGAGATTGCTTAATGTGCCTTGGATGAATCATGCGTTGTTTTAGCATATTAGAGCATAGTATTGTCGTATTCTCCTTTGATGCTTTATTTGGGTTGACTTGGCGCATGCTCACACCATGTTATGACTATCCAAAGTCACCATAGCCTTAATGTCCTTTAGTTTTCAATTTGTAGTATCACTTTATGCTTTGATCAATGATGTTTTGTCGCTCTGCATGATTATGGCCATTATTGCTCTCTTAGTTTGTCACTCCCAGTCTTTTGCTAGCCTCCACAACCAAGTATGACTTCCACTCATGCATCCAACCCCTTAAACCAAGTTATTACAAAGAGTCCACCATACCTATCTACTAGCTTATGCTATTCCAAGTATATTCATGTTTTTGTTTACTTTCCAAATTAAACTTGTTATGAGAAAACTAGTGATTAAAGCTCTCACGAACTTGATGGCACACTTTACTTTTCTTGCATTTAATAAACTTGAACCATTGGGTCCTTCTTTGTTGCATATATGCTTGCGCTTTATAAGTTGAAATTAGCAGAACCATGTATCATGGGGAACGATTTCAACATTGTACTTGTACTTTGTACCTCGTTGATATCATGTTCTTTTGCTTATGGATCTCGGCGGTGTGAAATAAAAGTGGAACTTGTAAGATCATGGAGTTTGTATGTGTGTTAGAGAAACGCCTGGGCCGCTAGCCTAAGCCATGCCTAATCATGGTGGAAACTTGCAGCATCACCATAATGAGCACTCTATGAAGAATCCTCAATAAAAACCTATGCAAATAGCAAATAAAAAGATCGCCGAGATGCTCATTGTCTGCTTGCCTGGTCATTTTGATTATAGGATAGCTCCTGTATCATGTGCAAGGGGTACCCTATTGGCGGTTCTTTATGATACATATGTACTTACAATGACAAGAGCTTACTTGTGACTAAAGTTGAGTAGCATGAGGGTCGGTCTTCGTAAGTAAGGGGCATGAGATTTTGGTTTATAACTTGTCAAGCATATCCTCTTAATTGTGTCACTTTAACCTTAATCAGCTTAAAGATGCTTATCATAGGGGCAATGAGAGCTGAAAGCTATAAGTACCATAATTTTTGGAAGCTCTTTATGAGACTTGAATCCCTGCTTCCTTCTATGAAGGCCTTTCTTCCACCATTATATTGAGTCTCCACCTTCTACCTTTATGCACCTACTTTGAGAGCATAGTGGCCATTCTTAGTTATATGTGCATTGTCCCAAGACTAGTTGATTGATGCGTAACTTGATATTTCTTGTTTTAAACTATTTGTATCTAGTCACTCTTATGAACTTTGAAGGTGTCCTATGCATTTATATTTGCTACTCTATGAGGGACAAGCTGAATACTATTATGCTATGTTTTCTTTATGTGAAACAAACAAACGTCTTGCAAAGCATTATTATTCATGAATCTTTTGTTTGTGCCTTTTCATGTTGCAACATAGTTTCTATGTCTTATTGCTAGAACTCTGTCTTTCATGTTATGATTGAAGTACTATGATCCCAGCTTTGAATGTTTTACAAATACTTCGATCAAGTTTATGATGGTGCATGTCACCTCAAAAATTATTCTTTCTTTTTATCACTTACCTACTCGAGGACGAGCAGGAGTTAAGCTTGGGGATGTTGATACATTGCAAATGTATCTATAATTTTTGATGTTCCATGTTTGGTTTCTTATACTTTCTTGTGTTTGGTCCACACTTTGGAGTACTTTTCATATGATTTCTTGGACTAACCTATTAACAAAGAGCCACAGTGCCAGCTGCCTGTTTCTGTTGTTTTTGGTTCCAGGAAGTCAGAAAATGAATATTCTTGGAATTGGACGGGACAAAACACAAAGTCACTATTTTACCGAGGGACACACGGAGCCAGAATACAAGACGGAGAGGAGCCAGGGGCGGCCACACCACCTGGCCGCGCGTGCCAGGCCTGGCCGCACCAGGGGTGGTGTGGCCAGCCCAGGCACCCCCTCGGCCTCTCCTTCCGCCTATAAGATGCCTCTGATACCAAAACCCTAAGTACCCGATCAAAAATCCACGAAAGAGTCTGTAGCCGCCGTCGTCTCTGTCCCTAGCTTGGGAGGGATCTGAAGCTCTTCCCGGCACCCTGTCAGAGAGGGGAATTCACCCTGGAGGCCTTCTTCATCATCATGCAAGCCTCCGGTGTGATGCGTGAGTAGTTCATCTTTGGACTACGGGTCCATGTAGTAGCTAGATGGCTAGTTCTCCTCCTTTGTGCTTTCATGTCTAGATCTTGTGAGCTCCGTTCATGATCAAGATCATCTATTTGTAAATCTGCATGTTGTGTTTGCGGGGATCCGATGGATATTGAGATGCTATTTCAGATTGATTATTGATTCTATCATGTCTTTGTTATTTGTGATCTTGCATGCTTTCCGTTGTTACTAGCTATCTTGGCCAAGTAGATGCTAGCAACTCCAAGAGTTAGTATTTATGCTCGATAGTGGGTTCATGCCTCTGGTAATCTGGGGAAGTGACAGAAATCTCTAAGGTACTAGATGTGTTGTTGCTACTAGGGAGAAAACAACAATCCTTTGTTCATAGAACAATCGTATTGTTTACTTTACACGCAATTCGTAATGCAATAATCTGTTGCTTGCAACTTAATACTGGAGGGGGTTCGGATGATAACCTGAAGGTGGATTATTAGTGATAGATGCAGTTGGATGGTGGTCTATGTATAATGTTCTAATGCCCAATCAAGTCTCAAAGCAGTCAAGATGATTAGTATATGCATATATTGCTTTCTCGATGTTTGTCAATTGCCCCGCTATAATTTGTTCACCCAGCATGTTATCTATCTGAAGGAGAGCCACCTCTAGTGAACTATGGACCCCGGTCCTTTCTTTTACATACAATCTACAAATTATTTACTGCTTTGTGTTTAGTTTCTACAAACTAGTACTTGTTTCCATTCGATACATTTAATCCTTTGTTTTCAGCAAAACCGGTGAGATTGACAACCTCATCGCAAGTTGGGGGCAAAGTTCTGTGGTTGTATTGTGCAGGTCTCCACGTTGCTGCTGGCACCGGTAGTGTGCTCTGCCAACATTCAGCTAGCTACACCTTTGGGGTGTTTCCTTGCTCCTACTGGATTGATAACCTTGGTTTCATACTGAGGGAAAACTTGTTGCTGTGCTCATCATACCTTCCTCTTGGGGTTCCCCAACGAGCTCGATATATTTGGGCCATCAGAAGCTTGTTGTTAGTTGACCATACGCACATGGGCACAAACAAACAAGAGGAAATTAGCCAATGCAAGATTAGAGGCAAAACTGTAAAAATCAGGCGTCAGGCCGGAGACTCCGGGGTTTCAGGCCGAAAACTCGGGTGCAGGTCGGAGACTCCGGTGTGGGTAGGCCGGAGACTCTGGTGTAGGCCGGAGACTCCGGTGTGCAGGTCGGAGACTCCGGTCTGGAGTCAGATCACGAACTACTCGTGTTCTTGAGCGGAAATCTTCGCCTTGGGGCCTCAAATCCACAAACAATTAGCCAAATTGGGCTGGGAAGACGTATGATAAAGCTGGACCAACTCCTAATACAAGGTTTGGTCGGATCAAAACCACAAATAACACTTCAAATCAAGAGATCGATCCAAAGGCAAATTTGGGCTGTTTTTGGGGGGATTTTCGAATTTTTGGTGGATAGAAGAAAAATTTGTGGGGGAAATCGTGAGCAACGAAGCTCTTGATACCAATATGTTGAGGGCAAACCTCTAGGGTGGCCCGATCTTTCACGATTCCCTTTCAAATCAAGGATGGAGTGCGGGGAGAGGAGGGGAGGATGAACATGACGAACACATGGACGAAGAACATGATGAACACACACACACACACACACAAAATCACGATACACACCAATAGCTCACGCCGGCGGTAACCAGTCCGGCGCAATCCCTAGGATCGGCGTCGGGCGAAGGACTCTCTCTCAAACCGACATGGCGAGATGGGAGACTCGGTGAAATCTTGACGTCTAGGCAAAGGGACTCCAATGCCTAGGCCTTGTACAACGCGGAGGCACGATGCAAACTCCAATGAGGTTTGGGGATATTGGTGCTCCTTGGTCAAGGAGCCTGAGGCAAGAACTAGATAGATCCACAAAGTGGTTTCCACTAATTCCAATATCATGCCTAGGGTTTACAATGGAGGTGGAGGACTATATATAGGCCAGCCACTTAAATAGGGGTACTTTAGGAATAAAAGACAAGTTCTGGACGGACTAAGGGGTACATGGGCCGCAAGCCCAAAGGCCTTTTCATGCATGGCGTCGGTCGGACCGGAGATTCCGGTGTGGTGGACCGGAGATTCCGGTCTAGGTCGGAGATTCCGGTCAGTCTCCAGACCAGCCTCCGGAGGGGCCTTCAGATTGTCCCAGGGCCCAGTGCAGGGGTCAGGCCGAAGAGTGTGCCGGAGTCTCTAGGATCTTCAGGCTGGAGACTTTGGTGGACCGGAGGCTCCGGTGTGCGCAGACCAGAGACTCCGGTCTGACCAGCTCCAGCGTCTTCTGCTTCACGATCTGCTCCTTGTTCTCCATCCCTGGGTGCTTGGTGATGTGTCGAGGCTTTGTACCTGATGATTCATAGAGTAATTGCATGAAGTAGCACACCATCCAAGGAGGTATCAAATTGGCACGAGGAGTGGAGCGATTTCAAATTAGCTTGTAGGAGTTTGGCTCAGGCATGAGTCATGGATCCACTTGGGGGACTTGGTGTAGATGTAGGAGCGTCCGTAGGACGGGCTGCATCATGTTTAACATGGTCGTCAAGTGACTTGCTATAAACAAGTATAACATCAAAATAGACAACAACACGTTTTCCAATGAGAGAACGCAAGACATGATTCATAAGGCGCATGAAGATGGACGGGGCATTAGATAAGCCAAAGGGAATAACCAACCATTCATAGAGACCAAGTTTGGTCTTGAAGGCGGTTTTCCACTCATCACCTTCTGCCATGCGTATTTGATGGTAACCACTACGAAGATCAATTTTTGAAAAAATAGTGGCTCCACACAAGTCATCAAGCATGTCATCGAGATGTGGTATAGGATGTCGATAACGCACGGTGATAGCATTGATTGGACGACAGTCCATGCATAACCGTAACGTATCATCCGATTTTGGGACAAGAATCATGGGCACCGCACTTGGACTAGTGCTAACTTGGATCAAACCTTTGGAGACGAGTTGGTTGATTTGATGTTCGATCTCCTTCGTCTCCTCCGGGTTCGTGCGGTAGGCGGCGCGGTTTGGAAGAGGTGCGTCGGGGATGAGGTCAATGTGATGTTCGATGCCGCGAAGAGGAGGTAGTCCATGTGGGAGCTCTTCGGGGAACACATCCTTGAATTCCCGCAAAACAATCATCAAAGATGGAGGAACATTGGTTAAGTAATTAGTTTCTTGTGCTACTCCCTTGCAAAGGAGGACATAGTGCAAGATGGATGGGTTGTTCCAAACATCTCTCATCTCACTTTTGGTGGCAAGGAGAACACACTTATTTTTTCCACTCGAGTTTGGCTTGTGGCTCTCACTTACTATGGATGGGTTCTCTCTCTCACCGCTCTTCTCACAAGTAGGTGTTGGGCTTTGCGCCCTCGCTAAAGCCTTTGCATTGTCCGCAATTATTTGGCTTGGAGTCATTGGTTGGAAAACACATGTTTTGTTGAGCCATTTGAAGGTGTATACATTGGTGCAGCCATCATGTTGAGCAGCTTTGTCAAATCGCCATGGTCGACCAAGAAGCATGTGGCAAACTGTCATAGGAACCACATCGCACTCAGCCGTGTATTTGTAGGGGCCAATGGCGAAGGAGACCGAGACGGTATACTTGATCTTCACGGACCCGTGGTCACTTAGCCATTGCACGTGGTAGGGGTGCTTCTGCGGTTGGAGGGTTAGGTTGAGCTTCTCACACAACTCGGTGCTAGAAAGGTTGTGGCAACTCCCTCCGTCAATGATCACCTTGATAGAGTTGCCATTGATGCCAGCTCGTGTTGGGAAGATATTGGAGCGTTGGTATTCATGCTCTTGTGCTTGAGTGGTCAAGATCCTTGTGACGACAAGCGATGGACTTGCGTCATGTTCACACATGAGGAGTTCTTGATCATCTTCCACTCGTTGCCTTGCCATTGCTTCCTTGACACGGGCATCAAATTCATCTCCACTCAAGTACTCTTCATCGCCATTGTCATGGATGAAAAATACCTTCTTGTTTCCACATTCGGCTGACTTGTGTCCTTTGCCTCCACACTTGTAGAATTCACCGTTGAAGGGTGTTTCACTCTTTGCTTGTTTGCCACTTGGGGCCAGTTTTCATTGAGGAAGTGTGGGCTTGAAGGAAGGTTTGGAGGTACTTGAGGAGCTTCCATTGAAAGTTGTTGGCGTAGCGGTTGAAGCTTGCTTGTAGATGAATTACATCTTGGGCTTGTTGTACTTGATATCCTCTTGCACTTGACGTTCAGCCTGTATTGCGTTGTGCACAAGCTCAACCATGGTGTTGTATGTTTGGAACTCCCCGATGCGCTTGATTGGGTGATTCAAGTCAATAAGGAAACGTGCCATTGTTTGCTCCATGCGCTCATCAATGTTGGCATGAATCAAGTTGAGTTCCATTTCCTTGAAGTACTCTTCCACGGTCTTTGCCCCTTGACGAAGCGATTGAAGGTTGTTGAAGAGGTCACGCGTGTAGTGCGCAAGGATGAACCAGGATCTCATGTCAGCCTTCATGTCATGCCAAGTTGTGATTAGCGGCTCTTGTCTTGCATCACGAGCAACTTGAACTTGTTCCCACCAAAGGTTGGCGTAATCATCAAACTCAAGTGAAGCCATGGCGACCATCTACTTGTTGCTATAGTTATGCATGCAGAAGATCTTGTTGACCTTGAGTGCCCACGAGAGGTATTCTTCGGGGTCATTGGATCCGGTGAACTTGGGCATTGTGAACTTGAGCTTTACAAATGTTTCTTCATCGTTGCGGTCATTGCGACGACCTTGGTGATCTTGATGTTGATGTAGTGGAACTTGGTTCTCGCGACCTTGGGGAAGAGCTTGCTCTTGATGTTGTTATTGTGGAGCTTGCTCTTGCTCTTGGAGCGGTTGTTGACGACGTTGGGGCACATGGGCCTTAAGAGGGTGTTGAGGATGTGGAGCCTCATGACGCGGTTGATGACGAAGAGGAGGCTCGTTCCTCGGTTAGTGATGTTGATTAGGCACATGGGCCTCATGGCGAAGATCATGGTCGTGAGCCTCGTGACGTGGTGGGCGTCGCTCAATTTGGACCACTTGGCGCTCCATATTTTGGTGTGGTGGCCCGATCTTTTACGATTCCCTTTCAAATCAAGGATGGAGTGCAGGGAGAGGAGGGGAGGATGAACACGATGAACGCACGCATGAAGGACATGATGAACACACACACACAAACCCACGATACACACCAATAGCTCATGCCAGCGGTAACCGGTCCGGCGCAATCCCTAGGATCGGCGTCGGGCGGAGGACTCTCTCTCTCGAACTGGCACGGCGAGATGGGAGACTCGGTGAGATCTTGAAATCTAGGCAAAGGGGCTCCGATGCCTAGGCCTTGTACAACGCGGAGGCACGATGCAAACTCCAACGAGGTTTGGGGATATTGGTGCTCCTTGGTCAAGGAGCATGAGGCAAGAATTAGATATATCCACAAAGGGGTTTCCACTAATCCCAATATCATTCCTAGGGTTTACAATGGAGGTGGGGGGCTATATATAGGCTAGCCACTAAAACATGGGTACTTTAGGAATAAAAGACAAGTTCTGGATGGACTAAGGGTACATGGGCCGCATGCCCAAAGGCTTTTTCATGCCTGGCGTCGGTCGGACCAGAGACTTCGGTGTGGTGGACCGAAGACTCCGGTCTAGGCTGAAGATTCCGGTCAGTCTCCGGAGGGGCCTTCAGATTGTCCTAGGGCCCGGCGCAGGGGTCAGACCAAAGAGTGGGCCGGAGTCTCCGGGGTCTTTAGGCCAGAGACTTTGGTGGACCGGAGACTCCGGTGTGTGCAGACCGAAGACTCCGGTGTGAGCAGCTCCAGCGGCTTTCGCTTCACGCTCTGCTCCTTGTTCTCCATCCTTGGGTGCTTGGGGATGTGTCGAGGCTTCGTACCTAATGATGCATAGAGTAGTTGCATGAAGTAGCACACCATCCAAGAAGGTATCAAATTGGCACGAGGAGAGGAGCGAGTTCACCTTAGCTTGTAGGAGTTTGGCTCGGGCACGAGTCATGGGTCCACTTGGGGCACTTGTTGGTGTAGATGTAGGAGCGTCCGTAAGACGGGCTGCATCAGATTGTTGGGATTGACACGACTATGAAAATGAGAAAACAAAATGTCCTAACGAAGACTACGCTTGCTGTTGTGCCAATGCAAGGAGAGACCGTGGCTCGTTTGCAAAGAAGAAAAATGAGCAACAGATTTGTGCACTTTCCTTGGGCGCTCTTCTTTATCTCTTGCTTACAAGCTTTGAGACTCTGTTTTGCTATGGGAGACTATTTTTCTTTTTAGTTTGCTTTGTATCTTTTTTTTGCTCTCCCTTGATGCTACCTAGTCACACTTGATATTTCTCTTGCACTCTCACTATCCAAGGAAAAATGCACAATGCTCAAGCAAACACAAGATGAGCCACTCTCGTGGGATAGGTACACACAAAGGAAGATAGGGGTTAACAAGGTGATGCAAGTTATACCTTCGTTGGTTAGGATGAACTTGCCGTCGGTGGTGCGGGATGATGTTCGTGGGTCGTGGTGTCGATGAGTGCGGAAGTTGTTGATGTGGAATCTTGTTGTTATTTGATGACACACACATGGGCACAAACAAACAACATGAAATTAGCCAATGCAAGATAAGAGGCAAAATTGTCAAAATTAGGCGTCAGGGCCGGAAACTCCGGTCCAAGCCAGAGACTCCGGTGTGCTCGGGTCGGAAACTCCGGTGTAGGCCAGAGACTCCGGTCTGCAGGTCCTGAAACTCCGGTCTGAAGGCAGAGCTCGAACTGCTCATGTTCTTGAGCGAAAATCCATGCCTTGGGTCCTCAAATCCGTGAAAAATTGGCAAAATTGGGCTGGGAAAACGCAGGATTAAGCTAGACCAACAGCTTAGACATGATTTGGTCGGATTAAAACCACAAATAACACTCCAAATCAAGAGATTGATCCAGAAGAAAATTTGGGGCTCTTTTTGGGGATTTTCGAATTTTTGGTGGATAGAAGAAAATTTTGTGGGGGAATTCGTGAGCAACGACGCTCTTGATACCAATATGTTGAGGGCAAACCTCTAGGGCAGTTCGATCTTTCACGAATCCCTTTCAAATCGAGGATGGGGTGCGGGGGAAGGAGGGGCGGATGGACATGACGAACTCACGCACGAAGAGCACGATGAACACACTCACGCAAAACCACGATACACACCAATAGCTCATGCTGGCGGTGACCGGCCCGGCGCAATTCCTAGGATCGGCGTCGGGCGGAGGACTCTCGCTCGAACCGACACGGCGAGTACAGGGACGGTGAGATCTTGACGTCTAGGCAAAGGGACTCCGATGCCTAGGCCTTGTACAACGCGGAGGAACGATGCAAACTCCAACAAGGTTTGTGATATTTGGTGCTCCTTGGTCAAAGGAGCATGAGTCAAGAACTAGATAGATCCACAAGGGGTTTCCACTAATTCCAAATATCATGCCTAGGGTTTACAATAGAGGTGGGGGACTATATATAGGCTAGCCACTTAAACGGGGATACTTTAGGAATAATAGATAAGTTCTGTATGGACTATGGGGTACATGGGCCGAAGGCCCAAAGGCCTTTTACATGCCTAGCGATGCTCGGTCCGGAGACTCCGGTGTAGATGACCGGAGACTCCGGTCTAGGCCGGGGATTCCGGTCGGTCTCCGGTCCATCTCCGGAGGAGCTCACAGACTGTCCTCGAGCTCGATTTGGGGGTCGGACCAGATGTGGGATAGAGTCTCTAGGGTCTTTAGGCCGGAGAGTTTGGCGGACAGTATACTCTGGTGTGCGTAGACCGGAGACTCCGGTCTGAGCAGCTCCAGCAGCTTCTGCCTCACGCCCTGCTCCTTGTTCTCCATCCTTGGGTGCTTGGTGTTGTGTTGGTGCTTCGTACCTGATGATGCATAGGGTAGTTGCATGAAGTAGCACACCATCCAAGGATGTATCAAATTGGCACGAGGAGAGGAGCGAGTTCACCTTAGCTTGTAGGAGTTTGGCTCGGGCACGAGTCATGGGTCCGCTTGGGGGACTTGGTGGTGTAGATGTAGGAGTGCCCGCAGGACGGGCTGCATCAGTACCTTCCCCACGGCACGCCGCAATGTCAAGCCATGATGGTGATTTCTCCTCAAGGCCCCGAGCAAGGGGATAAGGACACCTTCATCACGCAGGGGCACTAGTGATCCAACAAACGCAACCACAAGTAGAACCTCAAGTGCAACCACGACCACACTGCCATCGTCCGCGAGACATTCTTGACTCAACAAGTGATGACTCCAACTTCGAGGATCAAGCTCGGCATCGACGGGATGCTCTTCAAGACCCTCGTCTTAGTCATCGCCGTCATGAACGTCAACACCACCACCATGGTCACCATGACGATCCTCCTCCACTACATCAAAACATCGAGCGTAAAATGGTACATATTGAGCGACGCCCACCATGTCATGAGGCTGAAAACCATGATCTTTGTTGCGAGGCCCAAGTGCCTAACCCACAACACCAACCGAGGAACGAGCCTCCTCTTTGTCAACAACCACGTCAAGAGGCTCCACATCCTCATCACCCTCATGAGGCCCAAGTGCCTCCTCCTCGTCAACAACCGTGCCAAGAGCAAGAGCAAGCTCCGCAACAACGTCACGAGAATCAAGTTTTGCCACCTCCAAATATGACTCCTCAACCGCAAGTGCACCAACAAGGTCACCAAGCTAGTCGCAATGATTACATGGGAGATGAAGACCGTCACCATCAAGGCAACAACTTCTACCGTGACCGTAATGATGAAGAAACTTTTGGCAAGATCAAGTTCACGATGCCCAAGTTCATCAGTTCAAATGATCCTGAAAAATACCTCTCATGGGCACTCAATGTCGACAAGATCTTCCGCATGCACAATTATAGGGATGAGAATATGGTCTCCATGGCTTCGCTTGAGTTTGATGATTACGCCAACCTTTGGTGGGAACAAGTTCAAGTTGCTCGGTACGCAAGAAAAGAACCTCCAATCACAACTTGGCATGACATGAAGGCTCATATGAGATCCTGCTTTGTCCCTACACACTATACATCTGGGACAAACACCATGGAAGAGTACTTCAAGCAAATGGAGCTCAACATGATCCACACAAACATTGAGGACCACGAGGAGCAAACAATGGCACGTTTTCTCATTAGTTTGAACCATCCAATCAAGCACATCATCGAGTTTCAAAAATACAATGACATGGTTGAGCTTGTGCACATCACAACAAAAGCAGAGCATCAAGTACGAGAGGACATCAAATACAACAAGCCCAAGACGTACTTCACCTACAAGGAAGCTTCAACCGCTACACCAACAACCTTCAATGGAAGATCCTCAAGTACCCCGCCATTCAACAGCGAATGCTACAAGTGGCAAGCTTACAAAGGATACCCCGCCATTCAACGGCAGATGCTACAATTGTGGAGGCAAAGGACAAAAGTCAGCCGATTGTGGAAACAAGAAAGTATTATTCGTCCATGACAATGGCGATGAAGAATACTTGAGTGAGGAAGAATTTGATGCTAGAGTTAAAGAGGAAATGATAAGGAAACATGTGGAAGATGACCCAAAACTCCTCATGTGTGAATATGACGCAAGTCCATCGCTTGTCGTCACAAGAATATTGACTACTCAAGCACAAGAGCATGAAGATCCACCATCCAACATCTTCCAAACACGTGCCGGCATCAATGGGAAACCTATAAAAGTGATCATCAATAGAGGGAGTTGTCACAATCTTGCTAGCACTAAGTTGTGTGAGAACCTCAACCTCACCCTCCATCCACACAAGCACACCTACCATGTGCAATGGCTAAGTGACCAAGGGTCCGTGAAGATCAAGCATACCGTCTCGGTAACATTCTCAATTGGCCCTTACAAAGACACAGTGGAGTGTGATGTAGTCCTAATGATGGTTTGCCATATGTTACTTGGTCGACCAAAGCAATTCGACAAGGGTGCTCTACATGATGGTCGCACAAATGTATACACCTTCAAATGGCTTAACAAGACATGTGTTTGTCAACCAATGACTCCTAGCCAAATAATTGCGGACAATGCAAAGGCTTTAGTGAGGGTGCAGACCACAACACCATCTTGTGAGAAGAGTGGTGAGCGAGATAACCACCATATAGCGAGTGAGAGCCACAAGCCCAACTCGAGTGAAAAAACTAAGAGTGTTCTTCTTGCCACCAAAAGTGAGATGAGAAATGTGAGGAATAACCCATCCATCTTTCACTACATCCTCATTTTCAAAGGACTAGCACAAGGAACTAATGACTTGACAAATATTCCTCCCTCTTTGATGGCTATTTTGCAGGAATTCAAGGATGTGTTTCCCGAAGAGCTCCCTCATGGACTTCCTCCCCTTAGCGGAATCAAGTATCGCATTGACATCATATCCGGCGCTTCTCTTCCAAACCGCGCCGCCTACTGCACGAACTCAAAGGAGAAGAAGGACGTAGAACGCCAAATCAACCAACTCGTCTCCAAAGGTTTGATCCAAGTAAGCACTCGTCCAAGTGCGGTACTCGTGATTCTTGTTCCAAAAACGGATGATATGTTGCGGTTATGCATGGACTGACGTCCAATCAATGTTATCATCGTGCGTTATCGACATCCTATACCTCGTCTCGATGACATGCTTGATGATTATTCTTCATAGTGGTTACCATAAAATACGTATGGAGCAAGGTGATGAGTGGAAAACCGCCTTCAAGACCAAAATTAGTCTCTATGAATGGTTGGTCATGCCTTTTGGCTTATCTAATGCCCTATCCACCTTCATGCACCTTATGAATCATATTTTGCGTTCTCTTATTGGAAAATGTGTTGTCTATTTCGATGATATACTTGTTTATAGCAAGTCACTTGAGTAACATGTTAGACATGCCAAGGAAGTCTTGCAAATCCTTCGACATGAAAATCTATATGCTAATATTCCCAAGTGCACATTTGCTAAAGACAAGTTGATTTTCCTTGGTTTTGTTGGTTCTTCCAATGGTAGTGAAGTCGATGTTTCTAAATTCAAAGACATAAGAGATTGGCCCATACCCACAAATGTAAGTGAACTTCGAAGTTTTCATGGGTTGGCCAGGTTTTATCGTATCTTTGTGAAAGACTTCTCTACCATTGCTTTCCCTCTCAACGAGTTGATCAAAAAGAATGTCACCTTCATGTGGGGCAAGGCACAACAAAAAGCATTTGATGAACTTAAAAAGAGGCTTACCGAAGCACCTCTTCTCGCATTACCGTATTTCACAAAAACTTTCGAGATAGAGTGTGATGCTAGTGGTATTGGTATTGGAGGAGTCCTTATGAAAAATGGACGTCCTATTGCCTACCATAGCAAGAAACTTGACGGTGCACGCCTTAACTATCCGATTTATGACAAAGAGCTTTTTTCCTTAGTTCGTGTTTTACAAGTTTGGCAACATTACCTCTAGCCTAAGGAATTTATCATACATTCTGACCATGAGTCGTTGAAATATCTCAAAGGCCAAGCCAACTTGAGTAAAAGACACGCTAAGTGGGTTGAGTTTATGGAGTCTTTTCCTTACAATTGTCAAGTATAAGAAAGGCAAAGATAATGTTGTCGCAGACGCTTTGTCTCGCAAGAACACAAGCATTCTTACTCGTCTCGAACTAAACGTGTTGTGTCTTGATGAAATCAAATCTTTGTATTCTTCCGACACGTTCTTTGGACCAATTTTCACAAAGTGCTCCATAGACAAAGGAGTTGACGATTTCTATTTGCATAAGGGCTTTCTCTTTAAACAAAGCAAGATTTGCATTCCGAAGTCGTCTCTCCAACTTTTGCTTCTCCAAGAATCACATGGTGGAGGCCTCATGGGTCACTTTGGACGTGACAAGACATTGGACATGCTCGCCACTCATTACTATTGGCCCAAGATGAAGAGAGACGTGGAGCGCTATGTTCAATGATGCACTACATGTGTTCAAGCTAAGGTTGGTATTTATATGCCATTACCTATTCCTCATGCAACTTGTTCGGACATTTGCATGGATTTTGTTTTAGGATTACCTAGGTCTAAGCATGGTCACAATTCTATATTTGTTGCCATGTATCGCTTCTCCAAAATGGCACACTCATACCATGCCATAACACTGATGATGCTTCACATGTTGCCAATTTGTTTTTAGGGAAATCTTCCGTCTTCACGGGGTGCCAAGAACAATCGTCTCCAACCGCAACGTCAAATTCATGAGATACTTATGGAAGACTCTCATGGCCAAGCTCAGCGTCAAACTACTCTTCTCATCTGCATCGACCCGCAAACCGATGGCCAAACCGAGGTCATCCACCGAAGCCTTGGCACCCTCCTTCGTGTGTTGATCAAGAAAAACCTTAAGGATTGAGAGGAATGCATCCCCCATGCCGAGTTCACCTACAATTGAGCCAAGCACTCTACAACGAAGATGAGACCATACATGATCGTCTATGGCTTCGAGCCACTCATCGTGCTCGACATATTACCACTCCCTCTCCATGAGCGCGCCAACATGGACGTTGACAAGAGCGCCGAAGCCATGAAGAAGCTTCGGGAAGAAACAAGAGCTACTATCGAGCAGCAAGTCCTTTGCCAAGCATCAAGGTTGAACAAGGACAAAGAAGGAGATGGTCTTCGAAGAAGGTGATCATGTGTGGATACACTTGATCAAGGACCGTTTCCCCAAGGAACAAGATTCCAAGCTCAAACCAAGAGGAGATGGTCCCTTCAAGGTCCTCAAGAGAATTAACAACAATGCTTACATCATCGACATCCCGACCTCCAAGTACCTCGTGAGCTCAACATTCAATGTCAAGGACCTTTCACCCTACCATGGAGATGCTCAAAATGATATGCATGGAGAGTCGAGGACGACTCTTTCCCAAGGGGGGAACTGATGCAGCCCGTCCTACAGACGCCACTACACCTACGCCACCAAGTCCCCCAAGTGCACCGACGACTCGTGCCCGAGCCAAGCTCCTCCATGCTAAGATGAACCCGCTCGTTGATGACCCACAAGTATAGGGGGTGTATCGCAGTATTTTCGATAAGTAAGAGTGTCGAACCCAACGAGGAGCAGAAGACAGTAGGAATAAATGTAGCAAGTGGCCCAATCCTTTATGCAGCAAAGGACAAGCCGGTTGTATTTCTTAAGATGACCAAATGTTCTCGAGGACACATGGGAAGACTGTCAAGTGCTTTCGCTTCATATAGTCGATTAATCTTCTCTAGCTTGCTAAGTGTTGTGTGGGTGAACCTGTGCTAATGTACCGCCCCATCCAAGACTAATACATACTTGTGATTATACCCCTTGCAAACATCCGTAAGTACAATAAAGTAATTAAGGTAGAAACCTAACCACATCTTTAAACTCTAAGACCCTTACGTCCCTTGTGCAATGGTTTCCTAATGGGGGTTCAGGTTTCTGTCACTCCGGCAACCCCTACGATTAGTAGCCAAATACACAATGCATTCCCCTAGGCCCATATAGGTGAAGTGTCATGTAGTCGACGTTCACATGACACCACTAGAAGAAGTACACCACAACTTAAATAACAATCTATTGAATCTTTCTCAACGCAACTCCACTACTAACAACAAGACTTCTCCCGTGTCCTCAAGAACAAAAAGAACTACTCACAAGACATCATATGGATCATGATCAGAGATGGAATAATGATGTATAACAATCTGAACGTAAACAATAATTCAATGGTTCACTTAATAGCATCAACTACAAAGAGTAATCAACACCGGGAAAGTTTCCCCTATGAACTAATGAAAGATTCAACCAAATGTTACAGCAATATGGAGATGGTGATGATGGTGATGATGATCCGGATAAAGTCCAGCTTGATGGTAGTGTTGATGGCAACGATCTCCCCTCTCCGGGAAGGAATTCCCCCGGCAGAAATCTGTCTGCCGGAGAGATCTTTCTCTCTCGGTCTTTTCCGCCTCGCAGAGGCGGCGGAATCTTTCTGTGGTCGCTCCCCAAGTGTTAGGGTTTTGTGGGGATGATATACGCCAGAGGGGAGAGGCTGGAGTGGGCCAGGGCGGCCACACCACCTCCAGGCGCGGCCTAGGCCTGCCCGCGCCATGGGGTGGTGTGGGCCCCCTGTGGCCCACCTCCACTCCATCTTCTGGCATCCTTAGTCTTCTGGAAAAATAGGATTTTCCGTATATTTTCCCAGATTTTCTGATCTTCACGAATTTTGCCTCCAAACAGCACCTTTTCCATCAGAATCCTGACTGCAGTGGTCCATGCTCCAAAAGTCATCAACCATGCAAAAATAGATGAAATAACATAAGTATCACCTCTCAATACGAAATATATCAATGAATAATAGTGAATTAAGACATAGAATAGTGATGCAAAATGGACGTATCAACTCCCCCCAAGCTTAGACTTCACTTGTCCTCAAGCGAACTGAGCTCAATAAACATGGCCTCAGGTTTATGGAGTGAAGAGTCGATAAAAGAATACGGACAAGAAGCATCACATTCATCAAATACATAGATCATAACAGAAGACAACTCACTATTATATAACTTAACTTGCAATGACTAAAGGAAACACAATAAAGATACATAAAGTGAATCAGAATTGGTAATGGCAAACTTAGCTCTTGGTCGAAGAATAGTTGATAATTTGCCGGAGTTCACAAATAACTAGTTTTTCAATGATAGCTTTCAAAGTAGTAAACATCAACATAAGAGCAATGTGCAAAACAGGGAACATAAGAGACATGATTGAATAAATCATCATATGAATGAATGAAACACATCAACTCAAAATACTTGCTGAGATAGAAGGGAATAGGTTTACTGACTCAACTACAAAGTAAAAGAAAGGGCCCTTCGCAGAGGGAAATAGGGATTGCAAGTCTCATAAAGAGCTCCCAAAAATTATGATACTTACTAGCTTTCAGCTCTCATTGCCCCTATCATAGGCATCTTTTGGTGGTTAAGGTTAAAGTGACACAACTAAGAGGATATGCTTGACAAGTTATAAATTGGAGTCCCATGCCCCTTACTTATGAGTACCGATACTCATGCTACTCAACTTCAGTCACGAGCAAGCTCTTGTCATTGTAAATACATGCGTATCATTGAGAACCGCCAACGGGGTACCCCTTGCACATGACACAGGAGCTATCCCATAATCAAAATGACAAGGCAAGCAGACAGTGAGCATCTCAGCGATCTTTTTATTTGCTAATTGCATAGGTTTTTATTGAGGATGCTTCATAGAATGATCACTATAGTTATGCTGCAAGTTTCCACCATGATTAGGCATGGCTTAGGCTAGCGGCCCAGGCGTTTCTCTAACACACATATAAACTCCATGATCTTACAAGTTCCACTTTTATTTCACACCGCCGGGATCCATAAGCAAAAGAACATGATATCAACTAGGTACAAAGTACCAAATGAAGTGTTGAAAGCGGTCCCCATGATACATGGTTTGGCTAACTTCAACTCATAAAGCGCAAGCATATACGCAACAAAGAAGGACCCAATGGTGCAAGTTTAGTAAATGCAAGAAAGTAAAGTGTGCCATCAAGTTCGTGAGAGCTTTAATCACTATTTTTCACATAACAAGTTTAATTTGGGAGGTAGATAAAACAGGAATTTACTTGGAATAGCAATAATGCTACTAGGTAGGTATGGTGGACTCAAATGGCAAAGGTTTTGGTTTAAAGGAGTGGATGCACGAGAATAATACCCTCTCAGTACAGGTTTTTGGCTAGCAAGGCTGGGTAGCAAGTATAAGAGTTGAAGGAAACAAACAAACATACAAGTGATAAACACAAACATGCAATCTTCCTTGGAAGCACAAAAGATCTTAACTAGAGAATACCAGACTTATGGGTAAATCAAGAAAGAAAGATGATGAAATTATTTTTTCTCTAGAGTACTTCTATGTTTTTCTTTTCAACTCTCAAAAAGGTGTTGCTACTGACCGAGCCAGGTTTGCCAAAACCAACTAAATTAACTCAATGATCCCAAAGTGATACCAATACTAACAACAATATCAATCATACAACCACGAATTGAAAACTAATATAAGCTATGCAAAATATTAAATGATAGAACTTCTCATTAATATTCCATAACGGAAACTCACACCAAGGGATACATATCTAATGAGATAGGGGACACTTCCATAATGCAAACCATACTACATAATAACTCCTCTATTCATGATATGACTCTACTAATAAGGTAAAAGGATAGAAGATAGTGACGTGATACCGCGGCACTCCCCCAAGCTTGGAACAAACCAAGGGGGTGCCAAACCTGATGATGAATTACTCATTAGGTGGTGGTGGTGTCCTCTTGATGAGCTCTTTGATCAGTTTCCCAAAGTCCTCAATCTCGAAGGTGAGAGTACGAATCAACTCCGAGTTGTGCTCAATACGGCCCATAATCATTTCAGTTTGTGGATCCTAGCTCTTGTGATTCTTTTTCCATTCTTCCTTCTTGGAGTCTTCTTTTGCTGCATGGTTATGGATAAAGGTATGGAAGGGATTCTTGGTGTGTGGAGGAGGTGACCTTGGAGCCAAACTGTGATGGGGAACTTTCCCCCCAGTCTGCATTCGCGCAGTCCTTCTAACCCTGGCAGGTTTCACCACTCCAATGCTTGCAATGGTAGTGCCGGTGTGTGGACATTGGCCTTGCTCCTTTTCACCTTCACTCTTGATCTCCTTCTCCTTCCCAAGGTCTTGGAGGTCTTCCTCCATAGGCTCCTTCCCTTTATCCTTGGCAGACACCATTGTGCTTCTAAGCTTTCAAAGAGTATGTCCTGACAGAAACAGATCGAAACAAAAACACGAAGAAAACACGATATACGAACCTCGGGGGATCCGGGGGGTTATATAGTACGAAGTTTCATATCAAAAGGAAGGTACTGGGAGAAAACGAGTTGGAGGCGGAGTCTGGGGTGGACTCACCACCTGGTGGCACGGCCAGGGGTGGGCCCGCGCCACAGGGTGGTGTGAGCCACCCTGGCTCCGTTTCCGTCCCTTTTTCACTTTGTAGCTTTCCTTATTGACTAAAAACTGCAAAAATATAGTTGGATAGTATTTTCGCGGAACTTTTCTTACCAGAACTATTACCTATTTAAAGACGGACTCTGCAGGTCTCTGAATTTGGTATCTAGTAAATTCTTCCGGAGTCATCACTTGAATAACATCAATATCTTCATATTCATATACTTATTACTTGAGTCATAAAACCTTTCTCTTCCTTATTACACCATTATCTCCACTTCCTGGAAATTTCTTTCACACAAAACTTCACATAGTTCTCATTAGCAACATTAGTATAAGCGAAGTGATAAAACCTTTTGAGTCCAACTTCAACTGAAACCATCCAAACATAAGCTACTGTAGCAACTCCTTCCGAAAACCCAAAAAGAATTCAAAAAGGAAATCGAATAAAGAAGCAAATGCAAGAGTGACAAAATCTGTCAAAACAGACCAGCAGGTAAAGATCATTTTTTTAGAAAATCTTCTGTTGCTCAAATCAAAAAGTGCAAAACTAAAAAAAGTTAAATAAGAACCTGGGTCAGAAGCACAAAAAATAACATCTCAATCCGACATACAGAGATCTCTCAAGAATTTTTACGGTGAAGCACAAAAATCTGTTTCGGGACATCAACTTCCCCAAATCTTACTTCTCTCTCATTAGAGGTTGATCTTGACACAAAAACCAAACAAAACGGATAAGGAGCAGTTATTACCGTAGTAACAAAAACAAATTGGGTTGTCTCCCATAAAGCTCTTTCTTTATAGCCATTAAGATGGGCATGATAATTTTGAAGAAGCTCTGATAGGGATATGAATTGAAGTGAAAGAGAGCATTAAGAAGCAAAAACACACACACATTTAAGTCTAACCCACTTCCTATACAAGGGGATTTTGTAAACAAACAAGTTATTGAAACCAAAGGCAACTTCTATAAGAAGGCAAAAGAAGCGCAACATAGAAACTTTCAGCATAAAACGAGGAAACTTGATATTATTGAGATACATAAGAACACTTTTCCCTCTCTCATAGTAGCTTTCACTATCATGCATAAACTTAACAATATAGCTATCACAAGGGCCATCATAGCAATGATCACTTATTCTAACAGAAAACACAGGAATACTAGCTCTCATAACACTACTATGTGAAACAATATTAGAGGTATCCTTACAAAGGATAGTGTGTCCCTCTCTTTCATATTTAGTAACAAAGTCTTTCACATTTGCTATTATAGGTTCATCAACCATTTGTTTATCAGGTTCAACAGCTTTATTCATACTTTCATTAACCATACTAGCTATCATGGAATGTTCCTTTACCTTAACTAGAAAATGCATTTTCTCAATATAAGGTTCAGGTAAAACATGATTAGCAGTATAAACTTCCGTATTATTTGCAGGAACACTCTTAGCAATATCTTTATAAGGTTCATGATACTTATTCCACTTCTTTTTAGGCACTTCAATATAAGAAGCAAAATCCTTAAAATAAGAAGCAATAGCTTGAGAGTCTAGACCATAAGCATTTTTAATATTTTGAAACTCATCAGTTCCCATAAAAGACTCAATGCATTCATAATAATAATTTATACCTGACTTTCTACCTTTGTCATTCTCCCAAGCCTCAGCAGTGTCATGAATACGGTCTAGAAGGTCCTATTTAGATTCTTCTTCCATGCAAGTGAATGATCCAGCACAAGAAGCATCCAATAAATCTTTATCATGTAGAGGGAGCCTTGCATAAAAGTTATTGATAATAATATTGTTGGGGAGCTCATGAATGGGACATTTGAGCATTAGTAACTTCAATCTCCCCCAAGCTTGAGATGTACTCTCTCCATCAATAGGCCAAAAGTTGTATATTTGATTCCGATCTTTATGAATCTCACTAGGAGGATAAAACTTTGAATAAAAGAGAGGCACTATTTCCTCCCATTCCAGAGCTTGACCATTCTTCAGCAGCTTATACCATTCCTCAGCTCTTCCTTTCAGTGATAATGAGAATAAATTCTTCTTAACTTGATCTGTAGTAATACCTGCACACTTGAAAAACCCGCATAATTCATGTATAAAGAGTAAATGATCACCGGGATGGACAGTTCCATCCCCAACATAGTAGTTATCCATAACACGATCAATAATTCTTGTAGGTATTTTGAAAACATCATTCTCAGCAGGTGGTGGCTTATCTACTACCTTAGCAGTGGTAGTAGCATTACCAAATAAGAAACTCAGTGAATTATCCATAACGAAAATAAAGCAACTAGCAGAAGTAAACAATACTCACACTAGAAGTTTCCTTTACCAGTTCCACTCTCCAATAGCGCTTCACTCCCCGGCAACGGCGCCAGAAAATAGTCTTGATGACCCACAAGTATAGGGGGTGTATCGCAGTATTTTCGATAAGTAAGAGTGTCGAACCCAACAAGGAGCAGAAGGTGCTGGCTAGTGGTATGGATCAGGAATTCTCTGCGAATACTTAACAAACGGATTTTTAGGGGTTTTCGATAAAGCAAGTAAACAAAGTACGAGTAAATAAAAGATAGTAGGAATAAATGCAGCAAGTGGCCCAATCCTTTATGCAGCAAAGGACAAGCCGGTTGTATTTCTTACGATGACCAAACGTTCTCGAGGACACATGGGAAGACTGTCAAGTGCTATCGCTTCATATAGTCGATTAATCTTCTTCATCTTGCTAAGTGTTGTGTGGGTGGACCTGTGCTAATGTACCGCCCCATCCAAGACTAATAGATACTTGTGATTATACCCCTTGCAAACATCCGTAAGTACAAGAAAGTAATTAAGGTAAAATCCTAACCACAGCTTTAAACTCTAAGACCCTTACGTCCCTTGTGCAATGGTTTCCTAACGGGGGTTCAGGTTTCTGTCACTCCGGGAACCCCTACGATTAGTAGCCAAATACACAATGCATTCCCCTAGGCCCATATAGTTGAAGTGTCATGTAGTCTACGTTCACATGACACCACTAGAAGAAGTACACCACAACTTAAATAACAATCTATTAAATCTTTCTCAACGCAACTCCACTACTAACAACAAGACTTCTCCCATGTCCTCAAGAACAAAACGAACTACTCACAGGACATCATATGGATCATGATCAGAGATGGAATAATGATGTATAACAATCTGAACATAAACAATAATTTAATGGTTCACTCAATAGCATCAACTACAAAGAGTAATCAACACCGGGAAAGTTTCCCCTATGAACTAATGAAAGATTCAACCAATTGTTACAGCAATATGGAGATGGTGATGAGGGTGCTGATGGTGATGATGGTGGTGATGATGGTGATGATGATCCCTACGAAGTCCAGCTTGATGGTGGTGTTGATGGCGACAATCTCCCCTCTCCGGGAAGGAATTCCCCCAGCAGAAATTTGTCTGCCGAAGAGATCTTTCTCTCTCGGTCTTTTCCGCCCCGCAGAGGCGGAGGTATCTTTTTGTGGTCACTCCCCGAGTCTTAGGGTTTTGTGGGGATGATATACGCTAGAGGGGAGAGGCTGGAGTGGGCCAGGACGGCCACACCACCTCCAGGCGCGGCCTTGGCCTGCCGGCGCCATAGGGTGGTGTGGGCCCCCTGTGGCCCACCTCCACTCCATCTTCTGGCATCCTTAGTCTTCTGAAAAAATAGGATTTTCCATATATTTTCCCGGATTTTCTAATCTTCGCGAATTTTGCCTCCAAACAGCACCTTTTCCATCAGAATCCTGACTGCAGCGGTCCATGCTCCAAAAGTCATCAACCATGCAAAAATAGATGAAATAACATAAGTATCACCTCTCAATACGAAATATATCAATGAATAATAGTGAATTAAGACATAGAATAGTGATGCAAAATGGACGTATCACTCGTATCCTCATATGACTTCAATACATCATTGGATGGCTTGCTACTTCATTCCCTGACACTGTGCATTCTCACGTACTAAGACATGAACAAGCGAAGCGGAGCAGCTATGACTGTACTACCGCATGGGACAGAGAGAAACTGTCCCCAGCTCTAGACCTCCCCGTTACTAGAAAGGCGGTACTACATCTCTAACCGATACTACCGGATCCAATGAACGGTACTACCGGCCACTACTGAAGACCACGCCCTCACCTTTGGCCGCTCCAGTACCAGCTGGAGGTACTACCGAACCCAAGAGGTACTACCGGTCCTCAGGTTTGGTACTACTGGATGCAACATTCAATATCCTTGTAACAACCCTAATACTTTAAATTTTCCCAAACTACCCCTGTTTTAGTGGTTGGCCTATATATAGTGATGCAGCCCGTCCTACGAACGTGCCTACATCTACACCACCAAGTCCCCCAAGTGTACCAATGACTCGAGCCCGATCTAAACTACTACAAACTAAGGTTAACTTTATCCTCTCCTCATGTGACTTTGATACATCGTTGGATGGCTTGTTACTTCATGCAACTACGCTATGCATTGTCAGCTATGAAGCCCCCACGCATGAGGTACAAGGAACAGGACGAGAAGAAGAAGATGTTGGAGCTAAAGCCCTGGAGTCTCCGGCCCTCAACCCCGGAGTCTCCGGCCTGGACTCTGGACCAGTCTCCAGACCGCTGCCAGGAGCGTTCAATACACCCCCACGGAGTCTTAACCAAAGAGCAACGCCACCCCTGGACTTTCCGTGCACCCCAAAGTCTCTGGCCCAGCTACCCCGAAGTCTCCGGCTTCAACCCTAGAGTCTCCGCCCTCAGGACTCCGGGCAGGACTCCGGCCCCTGCCTGGAACTCTCTGTGTGTGACCCCGGAGTCTGCCCTGGAGTCCACGCTCTGCCCCGGAGTCTCCGGCCCCCAGACACCGGAGCCTCCGGTGTAAGTGTAACAGGCATGTTAAAATCCTTTTGGGCCTTCAGCCCATGTAACCCCAAATCCGTCCAAACTTTACCCTTTATTGCCTAAACTAACCCTGAACTCGTGGCTAGCCTATATATAGTCCCCCACTTCTATTGTAAACCCTAGGCTTGATATTTGGAATTAGTGGATACCCCTTGTGGATCTATCTATTTCTTGCCTCATGCTCCTTTGATAGAGGAGCACCAAATATCCCCACCTCGTTGAAGTTTGCATCGCGCCTCCCTCGTTGTACAAGGCCTTGGCATCGGAATCCCTTTGCCAAGACATCCAAATCTCACCGAGATTCCCTACTCATCGCACCGGTTCAAGAGAGAGCACTCTGCTCGACGTTGATCCTAGGGATTGTGTCGGATCAGTCGACGACGGTGTGAGCTATTGGCTTGTATCATGGTTTTGTGTGTGTGTGTGTGTTCATCGTGTTCTTCGTGCATGAGTTCTCATGTTCATCTCCTCACTCTTACCCCTGCACTTCCCACTCGATTTCCACGGGGATTCGTGAAAGATCGGGCACCCCCGAGGTTAGCCCTCAACATATTGGTATCAAGAGCTTTGTTGCTCACGAATTTCCCCACCAATTTTTCTTCTATCCACCAAAAATTTAAAAATCCCCAAAAAAGAGCCCCAAATTTGCATTTGGATCGATCTCTTGATTTGGAGTGTTATTTGTGGTTTTGATCCGACCAAACCTTGTCTTAGGTGTTGGTCCAACTTTATCTTGCGTTTTCTCGACCCAATTTGGCCATTTTTTTGCAGATTTGAGGCCCCAAGGCGTGGATTTCTGCTCAAGAACACGAGCAAGTGGAGCAGAAACCCCGACACCGGAGTCTCTGGCCTCAACCCCCAGAATCTCCGGTCTCAGACCCCAGAGTCTCTGGCCTGACGCCTGTTTTTGTCCAGATTTTGCCTCTTTGACCATTTTGGCTAATTTTCCTCTTGTTTGTTTGTGTACCGTGTGCGTGTCGTCAACTAACAACAAGCTTCTACATCAATAACTTCCACACTCATCGACACCACGACACCGAACATCATCCCGCACCACCGACCGCAATTTCATCATCACCAAGATTGTATAACTTGCGGCACCTTGTTAACCTATCTTCCTTTGTGTGTACCTATCCCACGAGAGTGGCTCATCTTGTGTTTGCTTGAGCATTGTGCATTTGTCCTTGGATAGTGAGAGTGTAATAGCAATAGCAAGAGTGACTTGGTAGCATCAAGGGAGAGCAAAAAAAAATACAAAGAAAAAGAAGAATAGTCTCCCATAGCAAAAGAGAGTACCAAAGCTTGTAAGCAAGAGAGAAAGAAGAGCGCCCAAGGCAAGTGCACAAATATGTTCCTCATTTCCCCTCTTTGCAAATGAGTCACCGTCTCTCTTTGCATTGGCATGATGTCGAGAGTAGTCTTCGTTAGGACATTTTGGTTGCTCATTTTCATAGTCATGTCAATTCCATCAATCTCCACGTGTGTGTATATAGTCGTAGGTTCCCGTCACCCTTCCACAACCCTAACCTTCCACCAAAAGATTTTGAGTCGTAGTCCTTTCTTTAATGTGAGGTTTCTTTGCGATTTTACTTTGCAAGCTAATAGTTCTCTCTTGTGGTTTCTAGTTTGATGCAATCCCCAAGGTGAGGTAAAAGGCTAACACCACAATATGCCACTTTCATATACAATCCTTGTGTGTTTTGCATGATGGATAGGCACGCTGAGTCCTAACCACCTTCCCGAGAAGAAGAATAAGGACCGTACATGACGCGTGCAAGCCACTATGATGAGGACATCCATACTATTCCACTATCTCCAACTCCTATTCACAATGAAGATGTTGCTGCAAAGAACAAGTCCAATGAAATCAGGATTGGACCCATTACAAGAGTTCGTGCAAAGCTGATTGAGCAACAGGTGAATTCACTCTTAATTGAACCTGATGTTTTACTTAATGAGAACTTTATACTACCTAAGACTATGCATCTTTGTATGATCAGGTTTATTGATAACACAAGCATTGCAGGAGGAGGAGGAGAGTTGCAGCAAGAAGGACAAGCGCTAATTTCCAATATCAACAAGTGTGCGAGGGAGGAGCGGGAGGCATGCGCACTAGGAGGCAATGAGGAAATCACGTATGAGCAAGAGAGAGAGATGGCGCACCAAAAATTACATGTTTGAGGTGTTCCACGATGTTTGGACTGCGTGCCAATAAGGCCGAACCCATATATGGGTCGGTATGTATCAGTTTGAGTCGAACCGAGTCAGTTTGGGCCAAGATATGGCTGTTTTCAGGCCCCTCTAGAGGGGAGGACGCCCCATCCCTCATGTAAACCTCCGTAGCCATCACAAGTTAGGGTGAATACCACGTTACATTATTTTGGAGTTGTTTCTTTCATAGAACCTCTAGAATTACCCTGTGTTCGAATTTACCAACTATAATTGAGTGTGGTCTGTTGTTCCATTGGGAATTAGTAGATTGCATACTATCGTTCGTGGTCACGGCTGCGTGCGCAAGAGTGTGGTGTTGTGAATATCCTACAAGGTTTGAGAGCTGTTGCATTGGCATCAGGGATCGAGCGGGAGAGATCATAGCTACGCACTAGTTATCTATCATCCACCATCACCATCGACAAGAGCTTGCTGAGAAGATCGGGCCACCCCATATCATCTTGGTATCAGAGCGCTGGGTTTACTCGGTGAGCAATATCATCTTCGTATCCTAAAGATTACCTCACATGGGAGTTGAAGATTGAGAAACTCTGGCGCTTATTTGACTATCCAGAAGATAAGAAGGTCAAGCTTGCAGCATCTGAATTTGATGGTTATGCTTTGCGTTGGTGGGATGCTCTTGTGCAACATAGGAGGGAGGACAATGAACTTCATGTGATGGATTGGCACGAGATGAAGCAAATCATGAAGGCTCGTTTCGTACCAACCAACTACTTGTGATCAGTTTTTGATAAATTGACACAACTGAAGCAAGGCACAATGACAGTAGATGAGTACTACATGGAGATGGAGCTGCTTATGCAGCGTGCTCGAATTCGTGAGTCTATTGAGATGACCATGCAGCAATTCCTCAACAATCTGAAGTTACCAATCAAGAGCATAGTCCGTCATCACAAGTATGAGACCATGAATGAGCTATTGCACCATGCTAGAGAGGCCGAATCCCAGTTGGCAGAAGAGGCGAAGTCACGTGCTCATTTTCCATCCTCCAGCAGATTTTCGGCCAGATCTATTCCTCCTACAGTCACGCCACCAGCTGCTATTCCGTTAACACCATCGGCCAAACCAGCAAGTATACCTTCATTTGGTTCTAATGCTCGGAAACCCATTGCTCCTGCCGCTAGCTCGGGTTCCAACATGTCTACTGCACGTACTGGTGATGTGGTGTGTCATACTTGTGGAGGTAGAGGTCACTACAAGAAGGATTCTCCAAACAGCAAGGTTATTGATGCAGCCCGTCCTACGGACGCTCGTACATATACACCAACAAGTCCCCCAAGTGGACCCATGACTCGTGCCCGAGCCAAACTCCTACAAGCTAAGGTGAACTCGCTCCTCTCCTCGTGCCAATTCGATACCTCCTTGGATGGTGTGCTACTTCATGCAACTACTCTATGCATCATAAGGTACGAAGCCTCGACACATCCCCAAGCACCCAAGGATGGAGAACAAGGAGCAGAGCGGGAAGCAGAAGCCGCTGGAGCTGCTCAGACCGGAGTCTCCGGTCTATGCACACCAGAGTCTCCGGTCCACCAAAGTCTCCGGCCTGAAGACACCGGAGACTCCGGCCCTCTCTCCGGTCTGAACCTCTACACCGGGCCCTGGGACAATTTGAAGGCCCCTCCGGACGTAGGTCCGGAGGCTACACCAGATTCTCCGGCCTTGACCGGAGTCTCCAGCCTGCACACCAGAGTCTCCGGTCCGACTGTCGCCAGGCATGCAAAGGCCTTTGGGCTTGCGGCCCATGTACCCCTTAGTCCGCCCAGAACTTGTCTTTTATTCCTAAAGTACCCCTGACTGTGTGGCTGGCCTATATATAGCCCCCCCACCTCTATTGTAAACCCTAGGCATGATATTGGAATTAGTGGAAACCCCTTTGTGGATCTATCTAGTTTTTGCCTCATGCTCCTTGACTAAGGAGCACCAATATCCCCAAACCTCGTTGGAGTTTGCATCGTGCCTCCGTGTTGTACAAGGCCTAGGCATCGAAGTCCCTTTGCCAAGACGTCAAGATTTCACCGAGTCTCCCATCTCGCTGTGCCGGTTCGAGAGAGATTCCTCCGCCCGTCGCCGATCCTAGGGATTGCGCCGGACCGGTCACCGCCGACGTGAGCTATTGGTGTTTATCGTGGTTCTGCGTGTGTGTGTTCATCGCGTTCTTCGTGCGTGTGTTCGTCGTGTTCATCCTTCCCTCCTTCCCCCGCACTCCACCCTCGATTTGAAAGGGAATTGTGAAAGATCGGGCCACCCTAGAGGTTTGCCCTCAACATATTGGTATCAAGAGTTTCGTTGCTCACGATTTCCCCCACAAATTTTTCTTCTATTCACCAAAAATTCGAAAATCCCCAAAAAAGAGCCCCAAATTTGCCTTTGGATCGATCTCTTGATTTGGAGTGTTATTTGTGGTTTTGATCCGACCAAACCTTGTCTTAGCAGTTGGTCCAGCTTTATCCTGCGTTTTCCCAGCCCAATTTGGCCAATTTTTCGTAGATTTGAGGACCCAAGGCGTGGATTTCTGCTCAAGAACACGAGCAGTTCGCGATCTCACTCCAAACCGGAGTCTCCGGCCAGCACACCGGAGTCTCCGGCCTACCCACACTGGAGTCTCCAGCCTGGACCAGAGTTTCTAGCCTGAAACCCCGGAGTCTCCGGCCTGACGCCTGATTTTGACAGTTTTGCCTCTAATCTTGCTTTGGCTAATTTCCTCTTGTTTGTTTGTGCCCGTGTGCGTGTCTCCAACTAACAGCAAGCTTCCGCATCAAAAAAACCTGCGCTCATCGACACCACGGCCCACGAACATCATCCTGCACCACCGACGCCAAGTTCATCATCAAAGAAGGTATAACTTGCGTCACCTTGTTAACCCCTATCTTCCTTTGTGTGTACCTATCCCATGAGAGTGGCTCATCTTGTGTTTGCTTGAGCATTGTGCATTTGTCCTTGGATAGTGAGAGTGCAAGAGCAATATCAAGTGTGACTAGGTAGCATCAAGGGAGAGAAAAAAAAAGATACAAAGCAAAAGAAAAAGAAAAATAGTCTCCCCTTGCAAAAGAGAGTCTCAAAGCTTGTAAGCAAGAGAGAAAGAAGAGCGCCCAAGGCAAGTGCACAAATCCGTTGCTCACTTTTCTTCTTTGCAAACGAGCCACGGTCTCTCCTTGCATTGGCACGACAACGAGCTTAGTCTTTGTTAGAAAATTTTGTTTTCTCATTTTCATAGTCGTGTCAATCCCAACTTTCTCCACGTGTGTGTACATAGTTGTAGGTTCCCGTCACCCTTTTGAGTTGTTGACCTTCGCCTTTGACTTGAGATTTGTTGGATTTTACCCACTTTTGACTATCCCTTTTCTTTTGGTTGGTTCTTTTGCATTCCACAATCCTAACCTACCACAAACAAGCTTTTGAGAGTTAGTTCTTTCTTTAGTGTGAGTTTTCTTTGCAATTCCACTTTGCACGCTTATAGCTCTCACTTGTGGTTTCTAGTTTGGTGCAATCCCCAAGGTGAGGTACAAGGCTAACACCACCATATTCCACTTCCATATACAATACTTGTGTGTTTTGCATGATGGATAGGCACGATGAGGCGAGCCAACCACCTCCCCACGAAGAAGATCAAGGATCGTACATGATGCGCACAAGTCACTTTATCGTTCGACAAGAGTTCCGTGAACATTGCCAAGCCCTTGAGACGCGACAGGATGAACAATTTGGCGAGATGCAAGCTGAGTTCAAGAACATCGACAACCGCTTCGATGGCCTAGAACGACAAATGCACGCAATGCATCATAACTTCGGCCACCAAAATGAAGCGCTCCAACGCTCCGTCACCGAAACAAATGACAATCTTCAACGCCTCATCGACGGTTTGGCCAGACCACGTTCACGCGCATCAAGCTCTTCAAGTTCTTCGCATCATCATGCACCTCTTCCACAAGATCTACGTCCAAGTGCTACAAGACGCAATGATTCCCCCTTGGTTGAAGATGGAAGTTCTTCGAACTATGTACCTTCCCCACGGCATGCCGCAACGTCAAGCTATGATGGTGATTTCTCTTCAAGGCCAAGAGCAAGGCAAGAAGCACACCGTCATCACGCAAGGGCATTAGTGCTCAAACAAGAGCAACAATAAGAGAAACCACAAGCGCAACCACAAGTGCAACCGCAAGTCTACCACCATCGACCGCGACACATACTTGACACAACAAGTGATGACTCCAATTTGGAGAATCAAGCTCGTCATCGACGTGAAGCCCTTCAAGGTCCTCAAAAGAATCAACAACAACGCCTACATCATCGACATACCGACCACCAAGTACCTTGCAAGCAATACGTTCAATGTCAAGGACCTCTCACCCTACCATGGAGATGCTCAAGATGATAACCATGAAGAGTCGAGGACGACTCTTTCCCAAGGGAGGAGCTGATGCAGCCCGTCCCACGGACGCTCCTACATCTACACCAACAAGTCCCCCAAGTGGACCCATGACTCGTGCCCGAGCCAAACTCCTACAAGCTAAGGTGAACCCGCTCCTCTCCTCGTACCAATTCGATACCTCCTTGGATGGTGTGCTACTTCATGAAACTACTCTATGCATCATCAGGTATGAAGCCTCGACACATCCCCAAGCACCCAAGGATGGAGAACAAGGAGCAGAGCGTGAAGCAGAAGCCACTGGAGATGCTCAGACCGGAGTCTCCGGTTTGCGCACACCGGATTCTCCGGTCCAGCAAAGTCTCTGGCCTGAAGACACCGGAGACTCCGGCCCTCTCTCCGGTCTGACCCCCTGCACCGGGCCCTGGGACAATCTGAAGGCCCCTCCGGAGGTTGGTTTGGAGGCTACACCGGATTCTCCGGCCTAGACCGGAGTCTCCAGCCTGCACAACAGAGTCTCCGGTCCGACTGTCGCCAGGCATGCAAAGGCCTTTGGGCCTGCAGCCCATGTACCCCTTAGTCCGCCCAGACTTGTCTTTTATTCCTAAATTACCCCTGACTGTATGGCTGGCCTATATATATCCCCCCACCTCTATTGTAAACCCTAGGCATGATATTGGAATTAGTGGAAACCCCTTTGTGGATTTATCTAGTTCTTGCCTCATGCTCCTTGACTAAGGAGCACCAATATCCCCAAACCTCGTTGGAGTTTGCATTGTGCCTCTGTGTTGTACAAGGCCTAGGCATCGGAGTCCCTTTGCCTAGACGTCAAGATCTCACCGAGTCTCCCATCTCGCCGTGCCGGTTCGAGAGAGTCCTCTGCCCGACGCCGATCCTAGGGATTATGCCGGATCGGTCACCGCCGGTGTGAGCTATTGGTGTTTATCGTGGTTTTGTGTGTGTGTGTTCATCGCGTTCTTCGTGCGTGTGTTCCTCGTGTTCATCCTTCCCTCCTTCCCCCGCACTCCACCCTCGATTTGAAAGGGAATCGTGAAAGATCGGGCCATCCTAGAGGTTTGCCCTCAATAGTTATGTTTGTCAACGAACAAGGAGAAGTAGAGAGTGGAGATGAAGCTTCTGACGATGATATTGATGATGGCGAGGATGGTGCTGATGCATATGCTGAGCGTGCACCAACTATTGTCGTGTCTTCACTTGTACTTAGTGTGCAACCGGTTGAGGAATCCCAGCGTTGCAACTTGTTCCAAACAAAAGCTCTAGTTGGACCTAATAAAGCTTGCAAGGTAATTATTGATGGAGGTAGCTGTAGAAAGCTTGCACGTAAGGAACTATGTGCCAAACTGAATTTGACATACTTATCTCATCCCAAGCCATACTACATACAATGGTTGAGCAACAATGGTGAGATGAAGGTAAATCATATGGTATGTGTGAATTTTCAAATAGGGCCATACAAAGATTCTATTGATTTTGATGTGGTTCCTATGACTGTTTTTCACCTACTATTGGGTCGGCCTTGGCTCTATGATCGCCATGTGCAACACAATGGCCGAGCCAATACATATCACTTGGAATTCAAAGGAAAGAAGATTACTATGCAGCCAATGACACCACAAGAAATTGTGAATGATTCTCGCCAGAAGATAGAGGTGAACTTGAAAGAAGATACTACCACTCGGCGAGATTGTGTGACAGCTGTTCCTAATGTAATTGAGCCTAAATTGAGTGATATAACGAAAAGTGGGAGAGTGCCTGGGTTATTAATACTAGCCACCAAAGAGGATATGAGAGAGTTTCGTGAGGATCCTACAGCCATGCCACTTGTGCTCATGTATAAGGGCGAGGTATTGGTTTCTAATGACATGCCCCCTATTTCTCTTGGTGTCTCTTCTGTTTTGCAGGACTTTGGGGATGTGTTTCCAGAAGATGTACCCGCAGGCTTACCTCCATTGCGTGGTATAGAACATCAAGTGGACTTGATTCCTGGCGCCACACTTCCCAACCGTGCACCCTACAGGACTAATCCCGAAGAAACTAAGGAAATTCAGAAGCAAGTACAAGCGTTGCTAGATAAAGGGTACATTCATGTTTCTCTTAGCCCTTGTGCTATTCCTGTTATTTTAGTTCCTAAGAAAGATGGTACATGGCGAATGTGTGTTGACTATAGAGCGATTAATAACATCACTATTCGATATCGTCATCCTATTCCACACTTAGAGGATATGCTAGATGAATTGAGTGTTGCTGCTGTTTTCTCTAAAATTGACTTGCGTAGTGGTTATCATCAAATTAGGATGAAAGAAGGGGATGAATGGAAAACTGCTTTCAAAACTAAATTCGGCTTGTATGAGTGGTTAGTCATGCCGTTTTGTCTTACTAATGCTCCTAGTACTTTCATGAGTTTGATGAATAATGTTTTGAGAGAGTTTACTGGTCATTTTGTGGTTGTTTACTTTGATGATATACTCATATACAACCACACGAATCTGAACATTGAGCTCATATTAGACAAGTTTTGCAAGTGTTACGTGATAATAAACTGTATGCTAATCTTGAGAAGTGTACCTTTGCAAAAGATAAGGTCATATTCCTAGGATTTGTTGTTTCTAAGAATGGAGTAGAGGTAGATCAATCTAAAATAGAATCAATTCAGAATTGGCCTACTCCAATGAATGTAAGTCAAGTGCGTAGTTTCCACGGTCTCGCTGGTTTCTATAGGCGCTTTGTGAAATATTTTAGCACCATTGCTGCACCATTAAATGATTTGACAAAGAAAGGTGTTCCTTTTGTATGGGGCACGGCCCAAGACATTGCATTTGATACATTGAAACGTTTGCTTACTTCTGCACCATTGCTTGCATTACCTGATTTTTCGAAGCAATTTGAAGTTGAATGTGATGCTAGTGGTATAGACACAGGTGGCGTTTTGATGCAAGAGGGTCGGCCTATAGCTTATTTTTCTGAGAATTGCTCGTTTGAATTATTCAATCTATGATAAAGAATTGTATGCACTTGTTAGAGTACTTGAGGTTTGGCAACATTATCTGTGGCCAAAGGAATTCATCATACATTCTGATCATGAAGCATTGAAATACTTGAAAGCTCAATCAAACTTGCATAGAAGATTAGCTAAATGGGTTGAGTTCATTGAGTCTTTTCCTTACATCATTAACTATAAAAAGGGAAAAGAGAATGTTGTTGCTGATGCTCTATCTAGGAAGAATATGCTCTTAACCAATCTTGATGTTAAAATTCCTGGATTAGAAGCTATTTGTGCACTTTATGCAACTGACCATGATTTTGCTGAACCATATCGTTTGTGTGCTATTAGAAACACATGGGATAAGTATCATACCCATGATGGCTATTTGTTTCGAGCTAACAAACTATGTATTCTAGAATCGTCGTTGCGTTTGTTCTTAGTGCAGGATTCACATGCTGGTGGTTTGATGGGTCACTTTGGGCATGAGAAGACATTGCTCATGCTCGCTGATCACTTTTATTGGCCCAAGATGAGGCGTGATGTGTACAGATTTGTGAGCCGATGCATTACTTGCCACAAGTCGAAATCCAAGCTGAAGCCTCACGATTTGTATACACCTCTCTCTGCACCGACTACTCCATGGGAAGACATTAGTATGGATTTTTTGCTAGGTCTACCTAAAACTCAGCGAGGTCATGATTCAATATTTGTGGTAGTGGATAGGTTCTCTAAAATGGCTCATTTTATTGCCTGCCACAAAAGCGACGATGCGTCGCATGTTGCTAACCTGTTTTTCAGGGACATCGTGAGATTACATGGAGTACCTAAGACGATTGTTTCTGACCGTGATGTGAAGTTCATGAGCTACTTTTGGAAGACCTTATGGGGAAGCTAGGAATGAAGCTGATGTTCAGTACTACATGTCATCCCCAAACAGATGGTCAAATGGAGGTGGTGAATAGAACATTGTCACAGCTGCTAAGAAAAAGAATCTGCGGGAGTAGGAAGAGTGTTTGCCACATGTTTAGTTTGCTTACCACAGGGATGTGCATTCAACTACTCAGCTTTGTCCTTTTGAGGTGGTGTATGGATTCAAGCCATTGACGCCACTTGATATGTTGCCTCTGCCATTACATGAGAGAGTTGATATGGAAGCATCAAAACGTGCTGATTATGTGAAGAAAATACATGAGAATACTCGAGAGGATATTGAGAAGAAAGGCAAGAACATTGCTGCTGCAAGGAATCAAGCAAGAAAAGAAGTGTTGTTCGAGCCTGGAGATATGGTTTGGGTGCATCTACACAAGGACAGATTTCCACAACTTCGCAAGTCCAAGTTGAAGCCACGTGGTGCTGGTCCTTACAAAGTGCTAGCCAAAATTAATGATAATGCCTACTCAGTTGATATACCTATTGAGGAGTTTGGTGGTGCTAGCAACAGCTTCAACGTTGCTCATTTATCACCATATGCTGGAGAAGACCTTGGAGCATCGAGGTCGACGCCTTTTGAAGGGGGGGAGATGATGAGGACATCCCTATAGTTACACCTACCCTATTCACAATGAAGATGTTGCTGCAAAGAACAAGTCCAATGAAATCAGGATTGGACCCATTACAAGAGCTCATGCAAAGCTGATTGAGCAACAGGTGAAGTCACTCTTAATTGAACCTGATGTTTTACTTAATGAGAACTTTATACTACCTAAGTCTATGCATCTTTGTATGATCAGGTTTATTGATAACACAAGCGTTGCGCGAGGAGGAGGAGAGTTGCAGCAAGAAGGACAAGCGCTGATTTCCAATATCAACAAGTGCGCGAGGGAGGAGCAGGAGGCATGCGCACTAGGAGGCAATGAGGAAATCACGTATGAGCAAGAGAGAGAGATGGCGCACCAAGAATTACATGTTTGAGGTGTTCCACGACATTTGGACTACGTGGCAAAAAGGCCGAACCCATATATGGGTCGGTATGTATCAGTTTGAGTCAAACCGAGTCAGTTTGGGCCGAGATATGGCTGTTTTTAGGCCCGTTTAGAGGGGAGGACGCCCCAGCCCTCATATAAACCTCCATAGCCATCACAAGTTAGGGTGAATACCACGTTACATTATTTTGGAGTTGTTTCTTTCATAGAACCTCTGGAATTACCCTGTGTTCGAATTTACCAACTATAATTGAGTGTGATTTGTTGTTCCATTAGGAATTAGTAGATTGCATACTACCGTTCATGGTCACGGCTGCGTGCGTAAGAGTGTGGTGTTGTGAATATCCTATAAAGTTTGAGAGCTGTTGCATTGGCATTAGGGATCGAGCGGGAGATTTCATAGCTACGCACTAGTTATCTATCATCCACCATCACCATCGACAAGAGCTTGCTGAGAAGATCGGGCCACCCCATATCACACTACATCATCCAACATGAGTTCCGTGATCGTTGCCAAGCGCTGGAGACGTGACAAGATGAACAATTCGGCGAGACACAAGCCGAGTTCAAGAACATCGACAACCGCTTCGATGGCCTTGAAAGAAAAATGCATGCAATGCAACACAACTTTGGCCATCAAAACGAAGCGCTCCAATGCTCCGTCGCCGAAACAAATGATAAGCTTCGACTCCTCATCAACGGAATGACAAGACCGCATTCACATGCATCAAGCTCTTCAAGCTCGTCATGTCACCATTCTCCACTTCATCAAGATCATCATCCAAGTGCTCCAAGACGCAATGATGCCCCCGTGGTTGAAGATGGAAGCTCTTCACACTATGTACCTTCCCCATGGCACGCCGCAACGACAAGCTATGATGGTGATTTCTCCTCAAGGCCCCAAGCAATGCGAGAAGAACACCGTCATCACGCAAGGGCACTAGTGATCTAACAAGCGCAACCACAAGTGGAACCTCAAGTCCACCACTATCGCCCACAAAACATATTTGAAACAACAAGTGATGACTCCAACTTGGAGGAACAAGCTCATCACCAACATGAAGCTCTCCAGAACCTATTCTTCGTCATCACCGTCATGAACATCCATACCGACACCATAGTCATCACGAGGCACCTCCTCCACCACATCAAGACATGGAGCCTTAAATTGCACATGTTGAGTGACGCCCACCACATCATGAGGCTCAAGACCATGACCTTCGCCGTGAGGCCCAAGTGCCTAATCCGCAACACCAACTGAGGAACGAGCCTCCTCTTCGTAAACAACCGCGCCAAGAGGCTCACCATCCTCAACACTCTCATGATGTCCAAGCGCCTCAACCTTGTCATCAACCGCGCTAAGAGCAAGAGCAAGCACCTCAACAACGTCGTGAGAACCACATTCCACCACCCTAAAATGAGGCTCCTCAACCGCAAGCACATCAACAAGATCACCAAGCTCGTCACAATAATTGCATGGAAGATGAACACCATCACTATCATGGCAACCATTGCCACCGTGATCGCAATGAGGAAGAAACCTTTGGCAAGCTCAAGTTCACAATGCCCAAGTTCACCGGCTCAAATGACCCCGAAGAATACCTCTCAAGGGTGCTCAAAGTCGACAAGATCTTCCGTATGTACAAGTATAGTGATTAGGAGATGGTCGCCATGGCTTTGCTTGAGTTCGATGATTACACCAGCCTTTGGTGGGAACAAGTTCAAGTTGCTCGTGACGCGAGAGAAGAGCCTCCAATCACAACTTGGCATGACATGAAGGCTCATATGAGATCCCGCTTTGTTCCTTCGCATTATACGTGTGACATCTTCGACAAGCTTCAATCGCTTAGTCAAGGAACACAAACCGTGGAAGAGTACTTCAAGCAAATGGAGCTCAACATGATCCGCGCCAACATTGAAGAGCGCAAGGAGCAAACAATGGCATGTTTTCTCATCGGCTTGAACCATCCAATCAAGCGCATCATCGAGTTCCAAACATACAACGACATGGTTGAGCTTGTGCACATCTCAATAAAAGCCGAGCGTCAAGTGCAAGAGAACATCAAGTACAACAAGCCCAAGACATACTTCACCTACAAGCAAGCTTGAACCGCTACACCAACAACCTTCAATGGAAGCTCCTCAAGTACCTCCAAGCCTTCCTTCAAGCCCACACTTCCTTAAGGAAAACCACCCCCAAGTGGCAAGTATACAAAGGATGACACGCCATTCAACGGTGAATGCTACAAGTGTGGAGGCAAAGGACACAAGTCGATCGAGTGTGGAAACAAGAAAGTATTGTTTATCCATGACAATTGCGACGAAGAGTACTTGAGTGAAGATGAATTTTGATGACCGAGTCAAGGAAGCAATGAGAAGGCAACGTGTGGAAGATGACCAAGAACTCCTCATGTGTGAACATGACGGAAGTCCATCACTTGTCATCACAAGGATCTTGACTACTCAACCACAAGAGCATGAAGATCAACGATCAAATATCTTCCAAACACGTGCCGACATCAATGGGAAATCTATCAAGGTGATCATCGATGGAGGGAGTTGCCACAACCTTGCAAGCACCAAGTTGTGTGAGAAGCTCAACCTCACCCTCCATCCTCACAAGCACCCCTAGATTCGTTGAGTTGCTACTTGCTTCCAATTGAACCCCTGCACCAATTCGTATCGATCTAGTGTATTTGCTACTATCAATCAAGTGTGATTAGTCGATCCATTGGGATTTAGCCAATTGCAAGTTTCGTGTGATCTGCTGTTCCGTTGGGAATTAGAAGATTGCAAACCGCTTCATGGTCAGCAGTTACATGCGCAAGTGTGTGAAGTTGTGAATATCTACAAGGGTTGAGGGTTGTTACATTGGCATCAGGGATTGATCGAGAGGTTCGTGAGCAACAGACAAGTTATCTCTACCCACTATCATCATATATCCACCTCGCTTACTAAGAAAAGATCGGGCCACCACATATCATTCAGGCCTTCCCGGCACGCCATCGCCTCGAGGGTTTCAGGGTCCGTCACTCCCTTCAGCACAACAGCAGGCGCGCCAAGGAAAGCACCATCCCTGCTCCGAGCAACAAGAGTTATCGCTCCCGTAGCTGAGTTCCTCAACATCGTTGCGTCGACATTCATTTTTTTCATGCCTTCCGGTGGTGCGATCCACTTTGGCCCCCTCGTCGGTCTCACCGGGGTAGACACCGGTTTAGGTGCAGCCTGGTCAAGCTTGCTGATAAAACGCTCGATGAAACAATGCATTGATAGTGGGCTTTAGAACTGACCTTCATGAATAATCTTTTGTCTAGCATGTCAAAGAGCCCACAATGTGACCATTAACCGAACAAATGACTCGCCCGACAGATCCTTAATTACCGAGAATAGCCATCCTCATGCGTGTGGTTCCTTTAGGTTCATGATGAACTCCACAATCACCTCTAGCGCTAGCGCCCACACACTCCTCGCCTGAAGACAGTCTACCAATGCGTGCCTCCAAGAGTCCTGCTCCGCACACACCACGCAGCTGCTGTGCGGTGCCATATGGTGATGATGAACCACATCAATTGTTGGAAGAGATTGTCGGGCAAGCCTCCACAAGAAGATTTAATTTCGATGGAACTTTAATCTTCCACAACGATGACCAGTTCTTCTCCTTGTCCCCAAGAACTACCCGAGTTACCTTCTAACCATGATAATCGTCGTTCTTTGGTGTGTACCAGCATACGGTAGGCCGAGCGAAACGTGAAGAGACCGTTACGCTCGTAATACCATGCCCAAAAATCGGACTGTCGCCTTGTACTCAAAGGGACATTTGCAATCAATTCCGCATCCATGGGCAGAAACACTGCCTGTAGAAGCTCTTGATTTCATGTCATAGACATGGTATCAATCAGTTCGTTGACGAGCCTCAATGGCTCCTGGATCGTCGTCAGGTCACTAGACGGAGAACGTCGTCCCACGGTATCCAGTTCGTATTCTAAATGGGTGTCTCCTCGCCAGTACCAATACGCTAGATGGATCTCCAGATCCTAGATGGTGATGATCCCAACTTAGCATCAAGAAAATCATCATTGGGAAAATAAACTGCTTTGAGAATCCTTGCACTAAGTGAGCTCGGCTCCTGCACCAACCTCCATGCTTGTTTAGCAAGTAGGGCAAGGTTGAACAACTCTATGTCCCGAAACCCCATTCCGCCAAGGTGCTTCGGTTTCGTCATGTCCTATGTCCTCCCACAGCACCCAATAGGTTCGCGCTCCCTTCTTTAAATCCCCACCAGAAATTCCGAAGAAGGCTGTTGATATGGAGACAAAGCCCTCTAGGGAGTCTAAAACAAGCCATCAAAAAGGTGGGTATCGCTTGCGCTACAGCCTTGATTAGCACTTCTTTCCCTACCGCTGAGAGCAATAACTCCAGCCATCCTTGAACCCTTTTTCACACCTTTTCCACACATGGTCTTTCAGATACTTCAAGGCACCGTTAACAGAGGACCCAATTTCTGAGGACATTTCCAAATATTTCTCGCTTAGCGATACATTGTGCACGCCAAGACAGTCCTTAATATCCTGTCTCAAGGACTCCTTAATCTCCTGTCTCAAGGACTCCTGGCATCCTTTAGCAAAATGAATAGACGACTTATCCAAATTCACTTGCTGACCCAAAGCATTGCAGTATACCTGCAGAACATCGTTTATCTCCTGAGCACTCTCCCTTCTACAAAGAGTAAATGGCTAAGAAGGATGGAGTGGAAGCTTACACCGTGAAAGATGGAGGGAGACCTGGAGTACATGGATTGTCCAGAATGAGGCCCAGTAATTCAAGTGTTAAGCAGCATATAGTCCATTTTGCAACGAGTACCCAATCAAAGAAGCACCGTGTATCACATCCAACTGAATACAGAGAGTTCAAACAGAATAAAAATAAAGGATACACCAAACCACTCGATGGAACACAAGCCTACAGTTAACTGACTACATGGACATGTAAGCTACCGTCAGAACTTAGAAACCATCGCCACGCTCCTCAGAAACCACGCCACCTGCAGTTTATAGTTTTCTCAAGCCATCAAGTAAAGTGATTAAGGAAACGAAATGGGAAGGAAATAGTGTGATTAATGGATCATACTTGCGAGAGTGAGACCTATGTTTGCCTGGCGATCCACCTCAGCATTCCATTCCTTGCAAACAGCAGAAAATGTACACAGATAAGCAAAACACATTATATTGCTGTCTCAGACTTTGCTCTAAGCAGACACCACAAATGTACAGCAAGTGTAAAGCAGACACCCCTTTTAGTATGTAGGTTCTACAAAAAAGAGTCTAGATACACTTCTTTCAAGAAGCTAAAACATCTTATATTTTAAAATGGAGGGAGTAATATGCAATATATCTGATCTGCAACTCTGGCAGCGAAAGCACAAGAATGAGCTGCTACGTTATTGCTGGTACAAAACCAAAAAACAAGTACAGGTTTGGTGTCCATTCAGAAAGTTTCGAAGGTGCTGACAATCTGCCACACGTGTCCATGAAGCATGTGCCTGTGAATCAAATAGACTAGTGATGCAGCCCGTCCGTAGGACATCCCTACGTCTACACCACCAAATCCCCCAAATGGACCGATGACTTGTGTCCGAGCCAAGCTCTTTCAAGTTAAGGTTAATTCGCTCCTCTTCTCATATGATTTTGATACATCCTTGGATGGCTTGCTACTTCATGCCACTACTTTATACATCCTCAGCTATGAACCCCATGAAGAAACACCAAGAGAAGAAACCAAGCAATCGCAAGACGAAGATCCAGCTCAAAACGGCGCCAGGTCCGGCGAACCGGCTTCCACGCCGGAAATACCGGCAGCAGCTCCGGCGGACCGGACCCAGTGCCAGAATTACAGGCGACAACCGGAACGAACAGGCAGCGACCGAAATGCTAAACAGTAAGCCATTCCGGCACACGCTGAAGAAAACTAGCGGCGACCGGAATTTCCGGCCGGAACCCCCCGGACTAAGTCAACTATGGGTTTGATGTCCGAGAATATTCCCTATTTCGTCCAGACTTTACCTTTGGTACCCAAACTACCCCTGTTTTAGTGGCTGGCATATAAATAGCCCCACCCTCCAATATAATATAGACTTAGATAATTGAAATTAGAAGACACCCTTGTGGATCTCCCTAATTCTAGTCTCATGCTCCTTTGCAAAAGGAGCACCAATTACCCCCCACCTTGTTGGATTTTGCATTGTGCATCCCTCGTTGTACAAGGCCTTGGCATCGGAGCCCTTTGCGAAGACGTCAAGATCTCACCAAGCCTCCCGCTCGCCGTGCCGGTTAGAGAGAGATCCTTCCCCGACGCCGATGATCCTAGGGATTGCGCCGGACCGGTGGCCGCCGACGTGAGATGTTGGTTTGTATCGTGTCTCCATGCGTGTGTGAGTTTATCGTGTTCTTCATATGTGAGTCCACGGATTTTATCCTCTCCCTCTCCCTCCACTCACACCCGCCTCGTTTTCCAAGGGATTCGTGAAAGATCGGACAATCCCAAGGGGCATACCCAAACATATTGGTATCAAGAGTTCGGTTGATCACGAATTCCCCCACAAAATTTTCTTTTATCCACCAAATAAAGAGCCCCAAATTGCCTTCAGACCGATCTCTAGATTTGATGAGTTTTTCGTGGTTTTGGTCCATAGATCTGTTGCTTTGGGTGTCGATCTACCTTCCTTGAACCTTTCCCAAGCCCAATTCCGATAGATTTTCGAAAAAAAATCCGAGATTTGACTTTTGGTGTTCTTCACGAACTCAAACCGGTGCCAGATCCAGCGGACCGACCCAGCCATCGAAATTTCCAGTGACACTTTCAGCGAACCAGAATTTCCACTGAAAATTCCAGCGACAGGTCCGGCGAACCGTTTTTTCCCCTTGTGTTGTTCGTGTTTTGTGTGCGTGTCGCTCAAACTAACAACAAGCTTCTGCAAATCATCACATTCCGCGCTCCTCAACACCGCGACGTCCAAACACCATCCCCAACACTAGTAGAAGTCTTCATCAATACCGAAGGTATAACTTGCTCCACATTGTTAACCCCTTCTTCCTTTGAGTGTATCTATCCTATGAGAGCAGCTCATTTGTGTTTGCCTAAGCATTGTGCACTTGCCCTTGGAAAGTGAGTGTAAACAAATACAAAAGTTGACACAGTAGTATAGAAAGGGAGAAAAGGAATAAAAAAAGCAAAAGAAAAATAAAAAGATACATAGTCTCCCAATAGAAAGAGTATCAAGCTTGTAAGCAAAAAGAGAGAAAGAAACTAGTGCGTAGCTATGATCTCTCCCGCTCGAACCTTGATCTTCTCAGCAAGCTCTTGTCGATGATGATGGTGGATGATAGATAACTAGTGCGTAGCTATGATCTCTCCCGCTCGAACCCTGATGCCAGTGCAACTATTATGGGGTAACCCCGTGGGTGGCCCGATCTTCCCGGATCTCGTGGTCAAATCGATGGGAAAGCGAGGGGAAAGGGAGAAGGTAGCGGAAGCGGACGCACACCTCGCGAAGAACACGATGAACACACGCAAAACTCACACGATACAAGGCTGATTTCTCCCGCCGGTGGCCACCGGTCCGATAGAATCCTCGCAAGGAAAGATCGGTCGACGTGCTCCCTCGATCCCACGCGGAGAGGGAAGAACACCTTGGAGAGGGTCTTGACGTCTTGGCAAAGGGACACCGATGCCAAGGCCTTGTACAACGAGGGAGGCGCGATGCAAACTCCAACGAGGTGGTGACGATAGTCGGTCCCCTTTGGTAGAAGGGGATGAGGCAAAACTAGAGATTCCACAAAAGGGGTTTTCTTTAGTCTATCATCTATGCCTAAGGGATACATGAGGGGTGGGGGTCTATTTATAGGCCAGCCACTTACATAGGGGTAGTTTGGGCATAATACTAGGGTTGCAACATAATAAGGGGGTACATGGGCTGTGGCCCAGCTGTCGAGGCGCGCAGGCCCAGACCTAACCGGTAGTACCGGACCAGGTGACCGGTAGTACCGCTTGGGGGAGGTAGTACCGCATGCCGGTACCAGAGCATCCAGGGGCGATGGTGCGGGCTTCTATAAGGGCCAGTAGTACTGCTAGGGCTGAGCGGTAGTACCGGGGCACGGTAGTACCGCTATGGGGGGAGCGGTAGTACCGCCCACTTCTGTCTTCTTGGGTGACTTGGGGACGAGCTTGGACTTGGCGTTGTAGATGTAGTAGCGTCCGTAGGACGGGCTACATCAGCTCCCCCCCCTTCGAAAAGAGTCGTCCTCGACTCTATTCGCTCGTCATGTAGAGGTGGTCGGGAGACATTCTTGATCCTAGGGTTCGCCATGTAGTCGTCCTCGAGAAGCTTGATGTGGCAGCTCTTCAATGTTCCTTCACTTTGCATGTAGCCAGCAAAGCTCACAACAAAAGCGAAGCAACACTCAAAGAGTAGCCAATTCATGAATATTATAGCACGAGTCCTCAAGTAGAAGGAAGTCACCTTATGGTGTAGGGGTAGCTTGATGAAGGGCATCCATAGGTAACTCTCTATGATCCGTCTTGTCAACTTATGGTCCATAGAGGTTGACGTGGAAGAAATTGTACCTTCACACAACAAAGACCAAGCAGAATATATTTGTGTTGATAGAGGAGCATGTCATGTGTGGCATGTCCATTCTTGTTCACAACACTATTAACACAACTCAAGTATCGCAAACAAAATGCGTATGCAAGGTCAAAGTGCATGGAAATTGTATGAACATTATCCAAATGTGGGAACTCAAAAACTCCATAAAACATCTTAGTGTGACACTCAAAGCAATTGACTAAAATTGATCAACATCTTTGATGCAAAGCTAGGAGAATTCGGCAAAAACACATGAGGAAGAATATCCAAAGCAACATCATTATGTGTGCCAACCAACCACTGGAAAGAACAATTGTTCAATATGTTGGATGCCATACACAATGATCATGGGCATAGGAGTATCGCAAGTGGAAGCCAAAATAACATGTTTGCAAACAAACCAAATGAAAGAGCAAGTGTTCCTTATGTTTGTTTCAACATCTATACAGGGAACTTGGAAGCTCTCATGACAATACATGCTCATAATGGCATTATGGTTGCATACAAAACATCGGAAAGAGAAATTGTTCAACATTTTGTTGCAACACACAACGCATTAATATCCAATAGCAAAGAAACATGATTGTCACAAGGTGATAGAATACCATTAACATGCTTGCAAGCTAACCATAGGAAAGAGCAATTTGTCAACATGAAAGATACAAAGCATGAAAAAGGTATCAGAGCTGGGTTCGATCTTGAACTCACTTGTGGGATGCTCTCTAGAGCTCTTTTTGTCAACTCGTGTTCAACCGAGGTTGCCATTCTTGTGCGGGTACCTACACACATCAAACACAAAAGGAAGAACGTGTGTGCATGGTAGAGAAACACATCATCCATCATGACGTATCTCTTCTTGTGCACATCACCATAAGTGTCAATCAAGTACGAAATAAATGCATGGTGAGTATGCAAGTGGGGAACATGCTTATCATGGCATTTACTAAAATCTCCAAAAGTTGAGAAAGCTATGGGGGCCATCTCAATAGAAAACATATGATAATTATTGTTGCAAGCAAAACAAGTGAAAGAGCAAGCATCCATATTATTGCAAGCAACGGGAGAAATAGTATAACACTTATGACAAAGCATTATTCGAGGGGTACAATTGGTAACATCATTGCAAGCAAAACATTGGAAAGAGCAATTGTTCAACAAAGTGCAAGCAATGATATCATCAACGTAATGTTTAGAGCATATCACGTCTATGGCAATATCATGACAATAGAAGGATTCCACATGGTCATCATGATGCATAGCAAAATCAACACATGGGAATAAGAATGGAACATATGTCATGTCACAAGTATCATCCATATCATGCAAGTCATCACAAATCATGTCCACTAGTGGGATCATGGCATCATCAACACCCGTATTCTTACCTTGTTCATACCTCTCATATGAAATGGGTGTTGTGGTAGTGTTGGCCTCCATGTGGGCAACTTCTTCATCATGTATGGGGATGGCCTTAGCTTCATCCACCATGTACATCTTCTCGGTTGGAGGCATCATCATCTCCAAGCTTGGCGCTTCTTGATCCATGGAACCTAGCACATCACGAGAAAACACACTAGAGGTAGAGGGTAAGTTGTTAGAAATCAAAGTGGTCTCACATGACCTATCAACTACCACTCTCAACTCACTAGGTGTATCACTCATGCCCTCCAAGTGGAAGCACTCAATCTCACATATGGTGGAGTCACTCATCTCACTCTTGTTTTCACTCAAGTGGGCTAAGTGGCTCTCATACTCACATGGGATTGGTACCACATCATCACTCAAGCATATGGGGGTAGGCTCGGTTCTCTCAACTCCATGCGCCTCCTTTGGTGAAGGGACAATCCCATGCTCACCATTCTTGACCTTGTCGTCGCCATCTTGTGGTAGTGGTGGAAGTAGGCTCATGTTGTTGTCGAGAGAGGTGCTCGGATCGACTTCATCACATATGTGGCCTTGGCTTCCTCCATCTTGAAGTGTAGACTCTTGGCATGAAGCTTGATGGCGTGGAGGAGAGATTGCTCTTGGTGCCCTTTTGGTGGTGGCCCGAGTAGTTGAAGGCGCCTTATGATGGTGTCGACGGAGGTCATAGGCGTGCCTTGCCAAAGGTTGATGTAGATGGCGCACTTGGTCATCCACATGATACTCACGACGATTCTCCTTTTCCTTAGCACTCTTCTTGGCGAGGCGTTGTAATGAGTGCAAAGCATCATTAGTCTTGGCCATCATGCTCATGGTTTTGGCAAAGTTGTTGTCCATGTCGCTCTTGAAGATGTTGAGGGAGCTTTCGAACTTGTCCATGTGATGGTGGACCTTGGCGCTCTCGAGGTGGGGGCTCCCTCTTGGTCGATGCAACTTGAGGAGCTTGTCGTTGTCGTTCTTGAAGTCTTCCATGCTTGGGGAGTTATTGTTGTTGTAGAACTCCATATCACCCAAGCATGTGGAGCCATTGTCGGTGTAGTGCTCCATCATGTCATCCATGCTTGTGGAGGCATATGCATGGTGGCTCATCGTGGATTCTTCATAGATATCATCCTCGGTTCCGGAGTCCCTAGACATGATTCACAAGACCAAGTGGTGTATATGGAAGTGGTAGGGGGTTAGGGATGTAACGTCAAACCTTACTTTACCTTGGAAGATAGTATCGTGCAAGTGGTAACACTTGAGAGCAATCAAAACCAAGCAAAGTGAAGTTCACGCGGAACACCAAAACCAACTAACCACTAAAAAACACACATACAAAGCTTATGGTGGATGAGTATGGAAGGTGGTGTGTCCAAGAACAATCCGAACTCAAGATGTTGTAATGGCAAGTAAAGAACCACGATGATCACAAAGCAAAACAAGTTAATCCACAAGATAAGAATATATACAAGGAAACACATACGGTGGGATAAATGGACTTGTGTGATGGAGAAAGTGAGCTAAGAACCAAATGATTACCTAGCGAAGACTATAAGCTCGTGCGCACAAGTGCAAGGAGAGACGCTAGTTCGATTGCAATAAATTGGTAGGCTACAAGATATACACAAAAGTACCACCTATTTGATGTTCATCGAGCTTGCGCTTCCTTTTCTATGAGGCACTTGTTTCTTTCTTTTTCTTTTTCTTTTTCTTTTTCTATTTTCTTTCACTTGCCTCTTCCTTGTACCAACAACTATACAAGGTAACTATATGAGATAGCGCGCTCACAACTTTTGCTCGGAATTCTACAAGGTATCAAATATGCATAACCCAAGCAATCATAGGAGGAACTAGTCTCAATAGGTGTTTGTTGAACGCAAAGATAGTGTAGCTCACAAAGGGATGCAAGTGGGGAGAAGTGGCGGAATTTTTATACCTTTCGTCGCCGATCTTCACCCTTTATTGGTGGATTCCGTCTTGCTCACGGAATTTGGATGGAGTAGATAGCATGAACCATGGACATGATGATGTAGAGCTCTTTCTCCTCTTCAAAACAAGCTAAAGAACACCAAAATCCGAGTTTGTATACAAAAGTTATCCTCAAAACGGTGAGGCTGAAATCTGGAATCTGCTGATTCCTTTTAGGTCTGGGCGGTAGTACCGCTTTTTGGATCCCGGTAGTACCGGAAAAGTGCGGTAGTACCGCTTTTTCGGCCCGGTAGTACCTACCTAGGACGTGCAGATTTGACGCGATTTTGTGATTTTGGGGCGATTTGGGCGGAAAATCTTCAAGAAAAACACCAAATCGGAGGGGTAAATGATGGAATTACGCCATGGGAACACAGGGGAAGGTAGATCAACCCGTTTAGCAAGTAATCCACGGATCAAAACCTACCAAAATGCACTCAAATCATAGATCGATCCAAAACATGAATTGGGGCTATTTTTGGTGAAATTTTTGAATTTATGGGGAAAAGACCAAATCGAGGAGAAATCCATGGCAACCAAAAGTTGCTGATACCAGATGTTATGCGATAACCCCGTGGGTGGCCCTGATCTTCACGGATCTCGTGGTCAAATCGATGGGAAAGCGAGGGGAAAGGGAAAAGGTAGCGGAAGCGGACGCACACCTCACGAAGAACATGATGAACACACGCAAAACTCACACGATACAAGGCCGATTGCTCCCGCCGGTGGCCACCGGACCGATAGAATCCTCGCAAGGAAAGATCGGTCAACATGCTCCCTCGATCCCACGTAGAGAGGGAAGAACACCTTGGAGAGGGTCTTGACGTCTTGGCAAAGGGACACCGATGCCAAGGCCTTGTACAACGAGAGAGGCGCGATGCAAACTCCAACGAGGTGGTGACGATAGTCGATCCCCTTTGGTAGAAGGGGATGAGCCAAAACTAGAGATTCCACAAAGGGGATTTTCTTTAGTCTATCATCTATGCCTAAGGGATACATGAGGGGTGGGGGGTCTATTTATAGGCCAACCACTTACATAGGGGTAGTTTGGGCAGAATACTAGGGTTGCAACATAATAAGGGGGTGCATGGGTTGTGGCCCAGCTGTCGAGGCGCGCAGGCCCAGACCTGACCGGTAGTACTGTACCAGGTGACCGGTAGTACCGCTTGGGGGCGGTAGTACCGCATGCCGGTACTGGAGCATCCAGGGGCGATGGTGCGGGCTTCTGTAAGGGTCGGTAGTACCGCTGGGGCTGAGCGGTAGTACCGGGGCACGGTAGTACCGCTGTGGGGGGAGCGGTAGTACCGCCCACTTCTGTCTTCTTGGATGACTTGGGGACGAGCTTAGACTTGGCGTTGTAGATGTAGTAGCGTCCGTACGACGGGCTGCATCAGCAACAGATCTCGAACCTTGTAGGATATTCACAACACCACACTCTTCCGCACGCAGCCGTGACCACGAACGGTAGTATGCAATCTACTAATTCCCAATGGAACAACAAATCACACTCAATTATAGTTGGTAGATTCGAACACAGGGTAATTCCAGAGGTTCTATGAAAGAAACAACTCCAAAATATTTTAACGTGGTCTCAAGAATAAAGCTAAGGCGCCCCCATCTATTTAAGGGTCCAAGGGGCAGCGGCCTAGGGATACAAACCGACCTAAAGTTGGTCCGGTTCAGGTTTCTGCCGTGGCAGAATATGGGCCCGTTTCTCTGCCACGACAGCCTGCCGTGGCAGAAAAGGACTCTGTTTCTGTGCCGCGGCAGCCTGCCGTGGCAGAGAAAAGGGGCGTTTCTCTGCCACGGCAGAGATTGTCCACCAAGTGTTGATCTTCAATCTTGTGTACTCCTTGCGCTTCCTCCCTCTCCTCCCTCGCGCATTCTTCATTGATCAACACACCTTATTCCATTAGCTCCTCGCTCCGTGCTACGCCTTCTTTTTCTAAGTACCTGATCATGCAATAATTCAAAGACTTAGGTAGTATAAAATTCTCATTAATTAAAACACTAGGTTCATTAAGAAACAAGTTCACCTGTTGTTCTAGTAGCTTAGCACGAGCTCTTATGATTGGTCCAATCCTTATCTCATTGGATTGATCCTTCTTTGCAATTGGAACATCTTCATTAGCAATTGGGATAGGTGTAACTATAGGGATGTCCTCATCATCTCCCCCCTTCAAAAGGCGTCGACCTCGACGCTCCAAGGTCTTCTCCAGCATATGGTGACAAATCAACAACGTTGAAATTGTTGCTAGCTCTACCAAACTCCTCAAGAGGTATATCAACTGAGTAGGCATTATCATTAATTTTGGCTAGCACTTTGTAAGGACCAGCACCACGTGGCTTCAACTTGGACTTGCGAAGTAGTGGAAATCTATCCTTGCGCAGATGTACCCAAACCATATCTCCAGGCTCGAACAACACTTCTTTCCTTGCTTTATTCCTTGCAGCAGCAATGTTCTTGCCCTTCTCAATTGCCTATCGAGTCTTCTCATGTATCTTCCTCACGTAATCAGCACATTTTGATGCCTCCATATCAACTCTCTCATGTAATGGCAGAGGCAACATATCAAATGGCGTCAATGGCTTGAAACCATACACCACCTCAAAAGGACAAAGCTGAGTAGTTGAATGCACAACCCTGTTGTAAGCAAACTCAACATGTGGCAAACACTCTTCCCACTCCCACAGATTCTTTTTAATCATGGTCCTTAGCAGCTGTGACAATGTTCTATTCACCACCTCCATTTGACCATCTGTTTGGGGATGACATGTAGTGCTGAACAACAGCTTCGTTCCTAGCTTCCCCCCCATAAAGTCTTCCAAAAGTAGCTCATGAACTTCACATCACGGTCAGAAACAATCGTCTTAGGTACTCCATGTAATCTCACGATGTCCCTGAAAAACAGGTTAGCAACATGCGACGCATCGTCGCTTTTGTGGCAGGCAATAAAATGAGCCATCTTAGAGAACCTATCCACTACCACAAATATAGAATCATGACCTCTTTGAGTTTTAGGTAGACCTAGCACAAAATCCATACTAATGTCTTCCCATGGAGTAGTAGGTGCAGAGAGAGGTGTATACAAATCGTGAGGCTTCAGCTTGGATTTCGACTTGTGGCAAGTAATGCATCGACTCACAAATCTGTACACATCACGCCTCATCTTGGGCCAATAGAAGTGATCAGCGAGCATGAGCAACGTCTTCTCACGCCCAAAGTGACCCATCAAACCACCAGCATGTGATTACTGCACTAAGAACAAACGCAACGACAATTCTGGAATACATAGTTTGTTAGCTCGAAACAAATAGCCATCATGTATGTGATACTTATCCCATGCGTTTCGAAGAGCACACAAACGATATGGTTCAGCAAAATCATGGTCAGTTGCATAAAGTGCACAAACAGCTTCTAATCCAGGAATTTTAACATCAAGATTGGTTAATAGCATATTCTTCCTAGATAGAGCATCAGCAACAACATTCTCTTTTCCCTTCTTATAGTTAATGATGTAAGGAAAAGACTCAATAAATTCAACCCATTTAGCTAATCTTCTATGCAAGTTTGATTGAGCTTTCAAGTATTTCAATGCTTCATGATCAGAATGTATGATGAATTCCTTTGGCCACAAATAATGTTGCCAGACCTCAAGTACTCTAACAAGTGCATACAATTCTTTATCATAGATTGAATAATTCAAACAAGCACCAGTCAATTTCTCAGAAAAATAAGCTATAGGCCGACCCTCTTGCATCAAAACGCCACCTATGCCTATACCACTAGCATCACATTCAACTTCAAATTGCTTTGAAAAATCAGGTAATGCAAGTAATGGTGCAGAAGTAAGCAAATGTTTCAATGTATCAAATGCAATGTCTTGGGTCGCACCCCATATAAAAGAAACACCTTTCTTTGTCAAATCATTCAAAGGTGCAGCAATGGTGCTAAAATCTTTCAAAAAGCGCCTATAGAAACCAGCTAAACCGTGGACTACGCACTTGACTGACATTCATTGGAGTAGGTCAATTCTGAATTGATTCAATTTTAGATTGATCTACCTCTACTGCATGCTTATAAACAACAAATCCTAAGAATATGATCTTATCTTTTGCAAATGTACACTTCTCAAGATTAGCATACAGTTTATTATCATGTAACACTTGCAAAACTTGTCTAATATGAGTGCAATGTTCAGATTCGGTGTGGCTGTATATGAGGATATCATCAAAGTAAACAACCACAAAACGACCAATAAACTCTCTCAAAACATGATTCATTAATCTCATGAAAGTACTAGGTGCATTAGTAAGACCAAACGACATGACTAACCACTCATACAAGCCAAATTTCGTTTTGAAAATAGTTTTCCACTCATCCCCTTCTTTCATCCTAATTTGATGATAACCACTACGCAAGTCTATCTTAGAGAAAACAACAGCACCACTCAATTCATCTAGCATATCCTCTAAGCGTGGAATATGATGACGATATCGAATAGTGATGTTATTAATCGCTCTACAATCTACACACATGCGCCATGTACCATCTTTCTTAGGAACTAAAATAACAGAACAACACAAGGGCTAAGAGAAACACGAATGTACCCTTTATCCAGCAACACTTGTACTTGCTTCTAAATTTCCTTAGTTTCTTCGGGATTAGTCCTGTAAGGTGCACGGTTGGGAAGTGTGGCACCAAGAATCAGGTCCACTTGATGTTCTATACCACGCAATGAAGGTAAACCTGTGGGTACGTCTTCTGGAAACACATCCCCAAAGTCCTGCAAAACAGAAGAGACACCAAGAGAAATAGGGGTCATATCGTTAGAAACCAATACCTCGCCCTTATACATGAGCACAAGCGACATGGCTGTAGGATCCTCACGAAACTCTCTCATATCCTCTTTGGTGGCTAGTATTAATAACCCAGACACTCTCCCACTTTTCGTTATATCACTCAATTTAGGCTCAATTACATTAGGAACAGCTGTCACACAATCTCGCCGAGTGGTAGTATCTTCTTTCAAGTTCACCTCTATCTTCTGGCGAGAATCATTCACAATTTCTTGTGGTGTCATTGGCTGCATAGTAATCTTCTTCCCTTTGAATTCCAAGTGATATGTATTGGCTCGGCCATTGTGTTGCACATAGCGATCATAGAGCCAAGGCCGACCCAATAGTAGGTGACAAACAGTCATAGGAACCACATCAAAATCAATAGAATCTTTGTATGGCCCTATTTGAAAATTCACACGTACCATATGATTTACCTTCATCTCACCATTGTCGCTCAACCATTGTATGTAGTATGGCTTGGGATGAGATAAGTATGTCAAATTCAGTTTGGCACATAGTTCCTTACGTGCAAGCTTTCTATAGCTACCTCCATCAATAATTACCTTGCAAGCTTTGTTTGGTCCAACTAGAGCTTTTGTTTGGAACAAGTTGCAACGCTGGGATTCCTCAACCGGTTGCACACTAAGTACACGTGAAGATACGACAATAGTTGGTGCACGCTCAGCATATGCATCAACACCATCCTCGCCGTCATCAAGATCAGTGTCAGAAGCTTCATCTCCACTTTCTACTTCACCTTGTTCATTAACAAACATAACCTTGCTGTTTGGGCAATCTTTCTAGTAGTGCCCTCTACCTCCACAAGTATGGCACACCACATCACGAGTACGTGCCGTAGACATGTTAGAACCCGAACTAGCAGCAGGAGCAGCAGGTTTCCGAGCATTAGAACCAAATGAAGGTGTACTTGCTGGTTTGGCCGATGGTGTAAACGGAGCAACAGCTGGTGGCGCAGCTGAAAGAGGAGTAGATCTGGCCGAAAATCTGTTGGAGGATGGAAAACGAGCGCGTGACTTCGCCTCTTCTGCCCACTGGGATTCGGCCTCTCTAGCATGGTGCACTAGCTCATTCATGGTCTCATACTTGTGATGACGAACTATGCTCTTGATTGGCAACTTCAGATTGTTTAGGAATCACTGCATGGTCATCTCAATAGACTCACGAATTCTAGCACGCTGCATAAGCAGCTCCATCTCCATGTAGTACTCATCAACTGTCATTGTGCCTTGCTTCAATTGCGTCAATTTATCAAAAATTGATCGCAAGTAGTTGGTTGGAACGAAACAAGCCTTCATGATTTGCTTCATCTCGCGCCACATCACATGAAGTTCATTGTCCTCCCTTCTATGTTGCACGAGAGCATCCCACCAACGCAAAGCATAACCATCAAATTCAGATGCTGCAACCTTGACCTTCTTATCTTTTGGATAGTCAAATAAGCGCCAGAGTTTCTCAATCTTCAACTCAAATGTGAGGTAGTCTTCAGGATCAATGGAACCATCAAACTTGGAAATTGAGAATTTTGGCTTGCCCAAACCATCATCAGCAGCTTGGTTGGGAACACGTTGAGCACGCGCAAGAGGGGCAAGCCCACGACCATGAGCAGGTGCATGGGCAAGGGGAATAGCACGTCCCCTACCAACATGTGGAGCAGCATCCACTGCGCTACCCTCATCGAAATCAACAAAGGCATCATCATGTTGAGGATCTTTCCTTCTATGTAAGGCGGCTGTCAACCCCTCAATGGAACGCTGCAAAGTGGTGACATTGACATTAAGCGTAGCCACTTGTGTTTGAATAGTATCAACCGTTCCAACATGCTGATCCAATCTCATATTCATATCCTGGAGATTCTTGTCAATGGCATATGTCGTGTTAGTAAACACACGTGTCAAGTGGGACTTCAAAGCCTCATATTCACGCCAATTAACAAGCTCTTCATCCTTCTTTTTCTGCAACACAACATCATCATCACTGGAAGACATGATTAGTAGGTTAGTGCAAAAATCAAAATCTGTATGGTGGAAACTCTCACAGCTCACTCACAACTAATAAGAAAGAAGATCTTACCGTTCCAAAGTGAAAAGAGATGTTGTACCAAACGAAAGCAAAGACTGATGCACTTGATGTGATGAAGTGAATATCAAAGGTATAGAGAACGATCGCAAGGCACACATGATATTTAAGGTGGAGTTATAGGTATGGTACCCATCTACACCGCAAACAAGTCCTAGTGTTGATCGTACAAATACCCAAGAAACACACACATGGAGAAAAACATGGCAATGCAACTATGAAGGGTGTTGCACTACGCTCGAGAGACACTAGCAAAGCTCAAAGTAAACAGGCACAAGATTGCTCAATCTACCAGTGCATAAAGATATCACTAGGCCTCTTGCTCAACTTCTCTTTTTCACTATTTTTCTTTTTCTTTTGTATAGTTTTTTTTTTGCTTTTTCTGTTGCTATATTGTTTTTTATTTTATTTTATAGATCACACATGGCCAATTACAAAGTACAGCACCAAAATCCTAAGAGCAGCCTGTAGGAGCGGAAACTAGTCTCAATGGACAAGTTCCTACACCTATGTAATAGATTGGCTGTGGCTAAGGTTAAGGAAAAGTGCAAATTTTATCACACTTTGTAAGAATTCCTGCCGTGGCAGAAAAACAGACAAAATCGTGGCAGAAAAACACGTCAAAAACGTGCCGCGGCAGCGAATCCGAGTCATGGCAGAACATGACTCCGCGGCAGAAAAACAGGCTGTTTCCATGCCGCGGCAGAGCCGGTAGGAATTTTTTTATTCCGACTCGGCCAAGAGTAGTAGACTAAGACTCTTAGATTAGATCGGATCTGACCTTGTGGTGGCGGAAACAATGGTGGAAATTGACTAGAAAACGACTAGAAAAATAGATCTACGAAGAACATATCTAGATCTAAACTAAAGGATGAACACGACCAACAACTATTACTCATCTATGATGCAATCTAGGCTATGGCAACTCTTTTTGTGGGGCTTTTTATGTATAGGACAAAAAATAGTCTCTAATCTCTGGGTGGATTGTGGATTGCTTACCGAGGCAACGAGGAAATCTGATACCAAGATGATATGGGGTGGCCCGGTCTTCTCAGCAAGCTCTTGTCGATGATGATGGTGTATGATAGATAACTAGTGCGTAGCTATGATCTCTCCCGCTCGAACCCTGATGCCAGTGCAACAGATCTCGAACCTTGTAGGATATTCACAACACCACACTCTTGTGCACGCAGCCGTGACCACGAACGATAGTATGCAATCTACTAATTCCCAATGGAACAACAGATCACACTCAATTATAGTTGGTAGATTCGAACACTGGGTAATTCCAAAGGTTCTATGAAAGAAACAACTCCAAAATATTTTAACGTGGTCTCAAGAATAAAGCTAAGGCGCCCCCATCTATTTAAGGGTCCAAGGGGCGGCAGCCTAGGGATACAAACCGACCTAAAGTTGGTTCGGTTCAGGTTTCTGCCGTGGCAGAATATGGGCCCGTTTCTCTGCCGCGGCATCCTGCCGTTGCAGAAAAGGACTCTGTTTCTGTGCCGCGGTAGCCTGCCGTGGCAGAGAAAAGGGGCGTTTCTCTGCCGCGGCAGAGATTGTCCACCAAGTGTTGATCTTCAATCTTGTGTACTCCTTGCGCTTCCTCCCTCTCCTTCCTCGCGCATTCTTCATTGATCAACACACCTTGTTCCATTAGCTCCTCGCTCCGTGCTACGCCTTCTTCTCCTAAGTACCTGATCATGCAATAATTCAAAGACTTAGGTAGTATAAAATTCTCATTAATTAAAACACCAGGTTCATTAAGAAACAAGTTCACCTGTTGTTCTAGTAGCTTAGCACGAGCTCTTGTGATTGGTCCAATCCTTATCTCATTAGATTGATCCTTCTTTGCAATTGGAACATCTTCATTAGCAATTGGGGTAGGTGTAACTGTAGGGATGTCCTCATCATGTGGTCTCTCCTTAAGTTGGCACGACAACCGATCTTAGTCTTCGTTAGAACATTTTGTGCTCATTTTCATAGTCGTGATAACCACATCCGTCTCCACGTGTGCGTATCTTTGTGTTTTTGTAGATCGTATCATTTTTACTTTTGATCCTTGGTTCTTTACCACCTTTAACAATAACCTTTTCTTTGGATTATTTCGTTTGGTTTTCCACCACCCTAACCTTTCACCAAAAGCTTTTGAGAATTTAGTTCTTTCTTTAGTGTGAGCTTTCTTTGCGATTTCACTTTGCAAGCTAATAGTTCTTACTTGTGGCTGCTAGTTCGTTGCAATCCCCAAGGTGAAGTAAAAGGCTAACCCCCAACCACATATCACCTTTCATATACAATCCATTGTTGTCTTCATGATGGATAGGCATGGTGAGTCAAGCCAACCACCTCCCCAAGGTGAAGACAAAGGCCTGTACATGACGCGCGCAAGCCACTACATCATTCACCATGAGTTCCATGAACGTTGCAATGCTCTCGAGTCGCGGCAAGATGAACAATTCGGCGAAACTCAAGCCGAATTCAAGAGCATCTACAGCCGCTTCGATGTCCTACAACAACAAATGCATGATATGCGGCTTCTCCAACCTTTCTCAAGAGACAAGGGCCATGCACATCAACTTCGCCAACCAAAACGAAACACTACAAAGGTCGATGGCCGAGCTCGCGCGACACACAAGACCGCTTCCACGTGCATCAAGCTCTTCATGGTATCATTCGAGTGCATCAAGCTCATCGTGTCAATGTTCCCCTCTTCGCCAAGACCTAGAGTCGAGCTATGATGGTGATTTCTCCTCAAGGCCCCAGGCAAGGCGAGAAGAACACCGTCATCACGCAAGGGCACTACTTATCCAACAAGTGGAACCTCAAGTACACCGCCCTCGTCCACGAGACATTCTTGCCACAACAAGTGATGACTCCAACTTAAGAGGAACAAACTGCTCGTCGACATGAAGCTCCTCAAGACCCTCCTCTTCGTCATCATCGTCATGAACGTCCACGCCGACACCATGGTCACCATGACGAGCCTCCTCCACAACATCAAGACATGGAGCGTCAAATCGTACATGTTGAGTGACGCCCACCACCTCATGAGGCTAACCCGTGTCATCAACCGAGGAACGAGCCTCCGCCTCATCCATAACCGCGTCAAGAGGCTCCACATCCTCATCACCCTCATGAGGCCGAAGTGCCTCCTCATCGCACTGGCTCCAATATCAATATCATGGGATACCGATACCGATATTGAGATTGAATGCTAATATTTCTGTTTGGATGCTTAGGTATTCAAAACTTATTATTGCTGATTTGACCGCCTAATTTCTTTGGACTTTGAACCATTAACTGGACCTTGTCATTCATCTTTTGAGGAAAGGACCAGCACTCATCATGCTTACACATAGAACAAAAGCAAGGGTTGTGAATATTGAACTTTGCCATTGTCGATTTTTCTAAAACTTGTCCACGGATTCAAAAATTGACGTCAAGACATCATTCAAGAGGGGGTTGCGGGTGGCGTCCGCGTACCTGCACCGAATGCCAGATGCTCGCCGTCCCTCTCCTCTGTTTGGTCAGTAGCGAACATATGTGCAAAGAGCAGGGCAAGAGTGTGTTAGGGCAAAGGCTTACTGAAAGCGGAGGTTGCATAGGCAAAAGATCAACAACTCACTATTCTGCTGGAATAAACAGGGTGAATACCCAGGCCACCAAATGTCTGAAATTCAAGATTTACGGGCATGGACATTGCCAATGTCTAACACCAGGCCTGAATATTTACATCCAAAGATAGCATAGATATTTTCTGCTGGCGTACATTTATCGTTTAATTTCATTGATTACTCCACCATCATTATTTGTCGATGAGTTGACCGAGGAGGACGCATAGTCATGTCTTTTATAAATGTATTTGAATAAATATTTAACTAACTTGATGCTCGAGCAAGATTCAACACTAAAGTGACAATTATACCATACTAGCAGACCCGTGGAGGAAAGTAGAAACAACATTATTCATCTATCGTGCAAGGACATTTTTTCTTGAGAACACCATGTGGTAACTAGATAATGCAATATATGGTACTTGTCAGGTTTTCCGCTGATATGACCTCATCATAGCCGCCTGTGTTTGTTACCTTACAATCCGAGTGAATAATCAAGACGAACTGCTCATGTAAAAATTACTCTTAGAGCACTTCATTTTGATAATTCGCTAGGATAGTAAGCTAAAAAAACATACAATTATGATAGGGTCATATCAGAGATCCCTGGCAAGTATTCTATGTTGCATGCTTTGGATATTTAACATATGCTCCAGGGACCATGTGGTGCTCTAAAGACAAAATCTCATTGCATCATAGACGAACAATGTTGTTTTCGCTATCCTTCACAATTGTGTACTACTATGCTACAATGAAATGACTCATCTAATCTATATGATAGGAGAAGGGTTGATGGTCGTCGAGTAAACGTGGGAGGGGGCCTAGGTGGTCATTTACCACTCAGGTATGCTAATGTGATACAACTGTCACATTAATGTTGAAGCTTGCTCGAGCATCAAGGGAGTTAAATATTTGTTCAAATACATCTACAAAGGACATGACCATGTATCTTTCTGAGTCAACTTACCAGCAGATAATGGTGGTGGAGTAATCAATGAGATTCAACAAAGCATGCTAACATACCACCACCAGAAGATGTCTACGGGGTGTGCTTTCCAGACGTTTTGTGCCTAATGTGCTTTTCTCCAACTCTAATTTAATTTGCCCAATATCAATATTGTTGCATTAAAAATAGCAACAACATTTTTTTGTTGCAAGCAAGTTGGGGTAGGCTAGATATGAAACCCGCCGGAAAGGTACCGAAACCAAAAAGGACAAAGAGAAAAAAGAACTAGTTCCTGAGAGGGCTCTTGCATCATATTAGAGGTTTATGTTCATACAAGGATTTGAAAAGTGGAATGGCAAACCGTGCTTGAACTTCAGAGATGCATGTCAGCAAAGAGACTTCATGGAGACCAACAATTTGCGTCCCCATCTAGAGATATGTCAATGTAGAGTTTGCAAAGAGATATGTCTATGTTAATTCTCATAGTGTTAATATGTTCGCAAGTAAGTATTGGAATGGATACCAAAATGGAGACAATTTCCTTCTTCCAGGTCCGAGATGAAGAGCATGAATAGCCAAAGAATATGCAAAAAAATTGGAAGGATCAGTTTAGGAATACCTCAATCGCATGAAAGTAATATAAACCATTCTCACGAACAAAATAACAAAAATTACCATGTCGCATTCTAAGATTTTGTACTCCTTGCTACCAGGCCTACAATGAAACAACTGCCAACGGGTCAACGTTAAGCCTTTCATGATGATCCAGGTCCCATGCAAAGATGACATTGTCCAAAGTTAAAATAGCCTCAGAAATATGATGGAAAATGTGTTTGCCATAACTCACACAGAACTTAAGATCCATGTAGTGACATGTAATGTCTCTGAAAAAGTAGATCGAGTCGCATGCTAGTATCCATGCAACCATATTGAAGTAATCTAATAATATATGGATGTAGATTGGTTCGGCAGAGTTGCACAGTTACTAGCATGACACATTCTAGTTTTCTGAGACATCAATTCACTACATGGATCTAAAGTTTTACACAAGTTATTGCAATAAAAAATCGTAGTTTACATCATATTTTGACGCCTTTTATTTTAGACGATGTCCGACTATGCATGAGACCCTGCTCATCATGGAAGACTTGAGTTCAGATGGCACAATTATTTCATAGTTGGCCTCATAGCAAAGAGAATAAATATTAGAATCCCGTTGGTAGCTTTTTTTTATGTCCCAAGTATGTCTCATTCATAAAGTACTCCTTCGGTTCAGGTTTGCAAGGCCCCTCAAATTTAATCAAATAGAAATTATATGTCATAAAATTATATCAGAGCGAAACCTGGCCAGCAAAACAATATATCTAACAGCAATGTACCAAGTATGTGAGAACTGAGCGCTACCTCAGTAGCTGGAGTTCAAGGTGCTGAACCTGTCCGCCCAAGTTCCGAGTCGTGCACAAAGCGCGGACTGCTCACGGGTGCTATTCGTGCTGAAAAATCACGGAGATTTCTCATATTCTATCTAACAACGTATAGCCAAGGAAGACATCAATTCCCCCTTTTATGTGCCAACTGCCAAGTATGTCTCATTCATAAAGTACTCCCTCGGTACAGGTTTTTAAGGCCCCTCAAATTTAATCAAATAGGAATTATATGTCACAAAAGGTTTACCATTCGAATCGTATTTGAAAAGTGTTTTCAACTGTACTATTTTTTTGGCAAACAATTTATAAATTTTAGACAGACCCAAATAGTCAAAGTTTAACTAAAACTAATGGCCTCGCGTTGCTACGGCCCCTCAAGCTTTTTGTCATAGATGTAGGCAAGAAACAAATGAAAATGAAAGTGTATACTGTAGAAAAAATAGCCACGTGACATTCCAAAACAATGAGATTCTACTGTACTTCAATTAAAATGTAGTTCGATCGGATCGGACACAGATATTTGACTAAAATTTGAGCCCGGCTTACAAACACGCATGGACACAGATAAGCTCCAGTAGATGATAGGGTTACCTGGTGGATGTGCATGCTGCCGGCGGTGCTCGATCGTACACGTGGTGGCAGACGGGATGGGTCTTCTTCACCTGCAAACGCCGGAACTCCAATTCCCACCAAAACTCCAATCTCAAGGTCTCGCTCAGTGCTTCCCACTCGGCGGCTTTCCATCACGGCGGGCGGCGGCGGCGGCGAACTAGGGGGAGCAAACTCTCGCGCGCGTACGGCGTACAGAGGGAGGGGTCTGGCCCCTATTTATTTCGTCTTCTGATATGGGCTCGACGCGAATCTGGGCCGGAGGCTCGTCGTACATATATATGGGCCGCCACTTCGTCATCCGGCCCATGATAACATGGCCCATGACTGGGCCGCTAAAAAGATCCTCCTGCTCTTTCCCTTCTCATCCGGAGACAGGGTGACAGAGATGGACAGTGGGGTTTAAGCAAGCAGAGGTTCCCCTCTGCCGATAAGGCTCCTCCTGCTCCTGCTCCCGCTGCTGCTGCTGCAGCTCCAATTCGGGCGCGCCGGCGATGGAGGCGGCGATGGGGACGCTCGGCTCCCAGTCCCCGCTCTCCTTCTCCTCCAGCCTCTGGTACTGCTAACCCCCGCCCCCTCTTCCTCCTCTGCCAATAATTCCCCCCTCGCCTTGCCGATTCCAGCAACCGCGTGGTGCGCCCGCGCCTGTCGAGTGCGGGGATGGGGTCTCGGAAGATTTCGCTGTTAGGTTAGTTTGGTAGAGGGAACCCGTTGTAGACCGGGCTTGTATATTTCGTTCCTAATAATGCGCGCCTAACCTGGGGTCACGGCGTACGTTTTGGCTCTACGCCCCACAGGTAGTTTATGCTGCAATTTGCCTCCGTAGTTCTTCGATGAGAGAGTGGCGAAGAATCTTGACAATTGCAGATTCGAGAAATGACGCTGCAATTTTCATATTTGGAAAAATGGAACTGTAATTCTCATGATTCTTCAAAAAAATGCCACTGTCATCCTTCGAAAAAATGCTACTGCAATTAGATTTTTTGAAAGACAAAAATTGCAGTGGCATTTCTTGTACAATATGTGTTCTTATTGTTTAAGAGAAATCCCAGAGTTTGATTGTTGTAGTTATCGACCTTAAAGTGCCAGGTCTTTCTTTACTGCTGCTGCTTAGAAAAAAAAAATCAAAAGTACGCATGGAAGTGGATAAGCTTACATTCTTCAGTCGGATATCTCATATATAATAATAATGTCATTTGCATTTTACCTCGAAAAGAGTGGGGATGGGCACTACAACCTGCGGTTGTCGCCACGTGGGTGCATATCCAGGTTGCCATCGTACATGCATTGGAGAATCTAATATTATGTTATATTTGGATGATTCCTGATGAACAAAAGGCTGCTTGCACCTGGTGTATTGCAGTTTCCTTTTTCATGCCTCGATGGCTGTTTCCTTGTTTTAATCTGTTTGAAACATGTTTCATGGTGTCAGCAATGCAAAGATATCCTGTGGTTTGCTCGTGTATAATGTGAAGATCAAGAGCAACCGAAGGCTTGAGGTGGTCTGCCAGGGAATGTTGGCACCCAGAAAGTTTGTGAGGAAGAAGAGAGATGAGGTCTTCAAGGATGCTGCTGATGAGGCCAAGCAAAAGAACTGGCGGAAGATGATGAACGAGATAGAGGAGTCAGGATCAGCTGTATCCATTCTGAAGACTCAGCGAAACACCAAGGAACCACTTCCAAGGGATGTGGTTCTTGGGACTCTTGTGCGGTTCAAACAGCTAAAAAGGTGGAATGTGGTCAGCGAGGTATATCCACTTGCAGCATATTAGTCAAATCTGAAAGTTTCCTGGTGGCTAAGCAGCTACTGTCGACTCTTCAATTCACGAGCAATATGCTTCGAGAAATTTTGAAATATTTTAATGCCTGCACCTTCTTTTCTTCAGATTCTTCAATGGCTTAGAACACAACATTGGTGGGACTTCAGTGAGATGGACTTTTTGATGCTTGTCACTGCTTATGGGAAGTTGGGAGATTTTAGCAAGGCGGAAAGGATCCTGAAGTACATGAACAAGAAAGGTTACCGTCCGACTGTTATAGCTCAGACTGCTCTGATGGAAGCATATGGAAGGGCTAAGCAGTACCAAAAGGCCGAGGCTGTATTTCATAAGATGCAGACATCAGGCCCTGAACCATCGCCTATTACATATCAAATAATTTTGAAATCGCTTGTTGAGGTACGCATTTAATCGTTTATCGCATGTTATGTAGTCTAATGTTTCAGCTACTAAAGTTTATCAGTAACTACTCCCATATTTAACAAATACTCTTTTGTCGAATTCGGTTTATCACTTTGATTCAGCACAATGTGTCATGATTCTGTAATAAAAAACTGTGGAATTAGCCATAAAGATTCAGTTTACATTAGTCTTTGTATAATATAGTGGTGTGTGTGTCTGTGTGTATAACATCCTGATACCATATTAAGTTTCATGCACCAATCAGTAGAACCAAAAGTCCGAACTGACAGAGAAGGTTGGGCAATCAACATATACTTCAATAGTTGGCATGAGCATTTACCTGAACACGCTTGTCTTGGCTTGCAAAAACTCCATGGTTCTTGGTGACTTTGTACTTAGTGCTCTCAATATTACATGGTGTTGAGCTTTATGCGAAGCTTCCAATAAAAACTAGTACCAATTACTCCCTCCGTTCCATAATATAAGCCATTTTGGCAAACTAAAATAGTTCGCCAAAACGGCTTACATTTTAGTTTGCCAAAACAGCTTACATTATGGAACGGAGTGATATGTATCAAACCCACTTATCATAAATAGCATGCTGTAACATCTCTTCTCATAAATAACACTATGTGCAGACGTCAGTTGTGGCCATCGTCTGATATTGTTGCACTTCAACTGCCTTGGGAGGAAGGGGCAATAGTTTCTAAGGCTACGTAGGCAAGTTGTTCGGTTGCTAAATGCAGCAGCTGTGTGTGATACCCTATTGCTGATGGAATTAGGACCAATCGTAAGGATCATGTTGAACACCTTTGGGCTAGAGAGTAGATAACACACATACTAGTGCAGGTTGAACTTGGGATTTGTTGGTTTCAAACCTGCAATAAAACTGACATGATAATACCTGTCTTTGTATTATGGGAGCTTGATCCAAAATGGTTACTTGTCTAACAAAAGCAATAGCAGCCATGCAAACAGAGACCAGAATTAGAGGATATGTCTATTTATTTATGCATATTAATTCTTTTCTTATACTAGACTTCAAATCATAGGTATATTGAATCTTCTCTTTGTTACTCATTAGTCATTGATATTTTGGCCATTCTGCAAGTACTGTTCCACAGCCTGCTATTGAAAGTTCCCGAGGTCCAATCTCTTGTGCAACTCTTTCGTAATGTAGTCCCATATCTTGTCCAACTCTTTTGTGTTAGCCTTTGCATCTATATAATAGAATAGCATGATTATAGCAGTTCCCTGAACTACTCTACCTTGGTCCCTAAAACAAATGTCTTGGTTGCTAACAGGGTGAGAAATATAAGGAAGCTGAAGCTATATTTGAGGACCTTCTTAATGAAAAAAGAGCTTCTTTTAAGCCAGATCAGAAGATGTTTCATATGATGATCTATATGTACAAGAAGGCTGGTGACTATACCCAGGCACGTAAGCTACTCGCACAGATGCCCGAGAGAGGAATCCCACAGTCAACAGTCACTTTTAATAGTTTGATGTCATTTGAAGCAGATTATAAGGAAGTTTCAAGTATTTATGATCAGGTGCTTCTCTAGCTTAACTCAACTATCAGTATGTGGTGTGCTGCTACAGACTTGAAGATATAAACCTGTTTCATTGTTTTCCTAACAAAATCCATAACTTTTAGATGCAAAGAGTAGGACTAAAACCAGACGTTGTTAGCTATTCCCTGCTCATCAAAGCTTACGGGAAAGCCAGGAGAGAAGATGAAGCATTGGCAGTGTTTGAAGAGATGCTTGATGCTGGAATCAGGTTCAATTTCATTTCAATAGGTTGAGACTTAGAATTGGTCATTGCTAGCTTGTGAAATCATGAGTCCAGTTGTTGGCAAAATTTGGTTAAAGCCATGAACCTGTCATGTTTAAGCTGCGAGTGTTCACTTGCACATGTACACAATACTAGGCACATGAAGAGCTGTCATATAGGCACAAACTTCATGTCGAGCCATGTGATTGTGAGAAAACGTGTCTTTTCAAATCTAAAAGTAAGAGGAAATCAATACGGTTGTTCGATTTAAAGAAACCAAGTCATACTCTGTTGCATGTACATTTTCTTAAAAAAAAGAGAAGTTCACCACACTTCCGCAGAAGAATAGTCATTCGATCAGTGTTTTCTCATAAGAGGTAATCTAGAATATGTTATTGGTGATTTCATCCAATGTTATTTTTCCAGACCAACACGCAAATCGTACAACATCTTGCTTGATGCATTCGCAATATCTGGACTAGTACAAGAGGCCCAAACAGTTTTTAAGACTATGAGAAGGCACAGGTAGGACTTCTATCGTTGATTTTCAACTTCAGAAAAAAAGGTATGACTGCTGGTTTCTCACCTTGTCACGTTATTTACTTTTACAGGGTTGAGCCTGATCTCTGCTCTTACACAACAATGCTCTTAGCTTATGTAAATGCTTCTGATATGGATGGGGCTGAGAAGTTTTTCCGTCGGATTAAAGAGGATGGTTTGAGGCCCAATGTCGTTGTTTATGGAACTCTGATGAAAGGCTACTCGAAATTGGATGATGTTGAGAAAGTAATGCGAGTATATGAGAGAATGCGAATTCAGGGCGTTGAACCCAATCAAACTATCTTTACTACCATCATGGATGTACATGGCAAGAACTCAGATTTTGGAAATGCTGTCATTTGGTTCAATGAAATGGAAACACGTGGATACCCACCAGACAAGAAAGCGAAGAACATTCTACTTTCTCTTGCCAAAACACCTGAAGAACAACAAGAAGCAAATGAGTTGACAGGGAATGGTGCAATCCAGCTTGAAGTAAAACCCAACGGGATGACCTCAGGTTTAGGTGCCGATAGTGCTGATCTGCATGAAGGTGGGCTAACTGATACTGGACGTCACCATTCCTTAAATGGCGCATCCACAGCAAGTGATCTAAATGGTAGTAACGGGGCTGGGAGCAGTGGTTATGATGATGAAGACAACGACGATGATGATTATGAGGAAGATGATGATGAAGACTTAAATTTTGTTTCTTTCAAAGATAAGAGGGAACTAAATTTTGCGACATGATATTTCAGAGCATTGGTGTATATTTTCGTGTAGCAAAACTTACGATAGTTTTTTTTATACGAAAGGACTAGTGGTATTCTCAAAATGTCATTATGGCTGGCCTGGATGATGTTTCTGCCTAGCCTTGTCTGTTAACAGGGAAATGAATCGAACTAATGGTGGATACCTGTGGCATTATTGCTGATAGTTTGTCAGCTAAGTTCTACATATTTTTTGGTTGATTTCAGCTGAATCAATGCAGAGAAACGCTTACCACCTCATGCAATCAATTTCGTATGCTCTGTAAGGATTTTTTTTAAGAGATTACTCTGTAAGGATTACAACAGTTCTTTTTTATCAGTACATAAGACTTTTATTGGTGATATTTCTCATGTCTGACAAAAAGGGAAACTATATAAAGTACATCAGTTTTTTCTCTTGAACATTTCTTCAGTTTAGAATAATGTAACATGTTAATTAAATGATGACAAATACACATAAAATAATGTATTTCATATAAAAGTCAAAAACACAAATAAATAAATAGCTAAGTATGTATTGATAAAACTAGAAATGAACTAAAATAAAGTTCACAAAAAATACAATATGAAAAAGAAACGAAAATAACTAAAATAAATTTAAAAACTGAAAAGAAATAAGAAAAGGGAGAACACTTCAACTGGTAATAGGACACAACTAACATAGCAAAGTTGTAGGGAAAGTGTTCTCATGATTTGTTCATAACCTGCAAATCAAAATTGTTACCATTGTTACAATTAATTGTGCAGGTACATACACATTGCTTGTCATTAAATATTTTTGCGTTGTATAACAATGATCTAATGGCACCCAAGTGTGTCGGATGAATCAAGTCAGTGACATGTCGTGTGTGCATGGAAAAGCAAGGAATGCAAATATTATAATTAATGAGTTCACGAGAGTGACTATGTGTTTTGCAAGGCACCATCAAGATGGATTACATACGTAGATACCCAACACTCAAGTGTATGCATACTCTCTTTCTTCTTATTGTTGGAGATGATAAAAATATGTACATATTACATATTCAATGTTGTTATCATTCTCGATCGCAGGAAAGACAAGCCTTGCTAGTATGATGTGTCGTTCTAGATATTTTGTAGGTCACACACAAAAATTGGAAATGGTTCCTTGTTTCTCCCAATATAGCAACAAAAAATTGTGATTTGTTTGCTCACCAAACTCTTTATTGTCGAAAGAAACAACTTTTAATAAATTTTTGTATCTATGTCCATGTCCATCTAGATAGAGAATGTTTTGTTGCAAGTAACTAGTTTATTATCCTGATATGTATCTGCAAGTGCCTATGTGGATATGTGTCATCCAATTTTCTCTTTAGGATGCGTGTAGATCGACATGAGCAAGAACTCCAGATCACATGACTAAAACTATCCAAATATTGTTATGCAATAGCTAAGTAGATGTTGTCAGTTAGTGGTGTACTAAACAAACAACAAAGAGAAGTCGCAGGTACCACCGATCACATCTTAGAAACTACAAAATATTATAAAAAATCCAAGCAACATAGTTACTTAATGTGTCATATTAGGCAAGGTGGTAGACAAAAGCTTTACATCCTTCTTTGAGAAGTTTGGAACTGTATGTGAAAAAAGGAACATTTAACCAAGTGTGCAGGTAATATTTTCTAAATAAAGACACATAGGGTTGTTAGAGACAATCTGGACTTATAGTTTGTTTATGCTTGAAATTATCCATCTAAGTTCCGTTATACCAATTTGACTTTTCTATTAAGTACAAATGACCACGTCATCACTTAATTATCTTAACAAACTCTATCTTTACATAAACTTTATACCACTTTTCTTGGCTACAAAATCCCATCACATCCCACACCATTTCCATAAACCAAGTTTCTCCAATCTCTTCAATCAACTATGGCAACTACTAGTTTCCCACTGTTTGTACTTTACTTTTGCCTTTTCCTCTTTGTCCATGGATCCATGGCTCAACTATTTGGCCAGAGCAATCTATGGCAAAGCTTTCGGCAAGGAGGTGTAAGGGGATGTAGATTTGATCAGTTATAGGCATTTAAACCACTTCGACAAGTGAGGTCAGAAGCGGGTTTCACTGAGTACTACGAGGAGCAAAATGAGCAATTCCGTTGCGCTGGCCTATCTGTCTTCCGTCATGTTATCGAGCCTCAAGGCCTCTTTCTACCTCGATACCACAACACTCCCAGCTTAGTCTACATCCTCCAAGGTTTGTGTATAAATTGAATAGGGTGCTTATATCCTAAGAGTATATACTTAGGAGTTTGTATATGGAAAATATAATGTTTAAAATGTCCGTAGTTCTTAATATCTAACTAAATTTGTTTCTTGTAGGTAGTGGATTTGCAGGTCTGACATTTCCTGGATTCCCAGAAACCTTCCAACAACAATTTGGACAATTTGATCAATCAGAATTTGTTGGATATATGCTCAAGAGGCAATAATAAAAGTGGTTATTATTATATCTTCGTGTTTATGATGAATGTTTACATCCCATGCTATAATTGTATTATTAGAAAACACTAATACTTGTGTGTTTTGTAAACATAAGAGAGTCCCTGGTAAGCTCTTGTTGAACTAGCTTGTTGATTAATTGATGATCATGGTTTCCTGATCATGGACATTAGGATGTGATTAATAACAAGGTTATGTCATTAGGAGAATGATATGATGGACACACACACCCATAGTAAGCGTAGCATAAGATCAAGTCATTAAGTTCGTATTGCTGTAAGCTTTCAAATACATAGTAACCTAATCCTTCGACCATGAGGTTATGTTAATCACCATTACCGGATGGATACTTTGATGACATCAAACGCCGCTTCGTAACTGGGTGGTTATAAAAGTGTCATTGGGTATTCTGAAAGTATATGTGTTGAAGCGCATGAACCAAGATTGGGATTTGTCCATCCATATGACGGATAGATATGCTCTGGGCCCTCTCGGTGGAATGTCATCTAGTTAGCTTGCAAGCATGTGACTAGGTCACAAGGGATGACATATCACGGAACGAGTAAAGAGTACTTATCAGTAACGAGGTAGAACTAGGTATGGAGATACCGACGATCAAACCTCGGATAAGTATAGTATCGCGAGACAAAGGGAATTGGTTTCGTATGTAAGTGGTTCAATCGATCGCGAAGTCATCGTTGAGTATGTGGGAGTCATTATGGATCTCCAGGTCCCGCTGATGGTTATTGATAGGAGATGTGTCTCTATCATGTCTACATATTCACGAACCGTAGGGTGACACACTTAAGGTTCGAAGTTGTTTTAAGTAGATATGGAATATGCGTTGGAGACCGAATGTTGTTCGGAGTCTCGGATTGGAATCAGGACATCACGAGGAGATCCGGAATGGTCCGGAGAATAAGATTCATATATAGGGGGTCATTTTCTAAGTTAGGAAATGTTCCGGAGTGTTTGTATGAGGATTCTAGAAGGTTTCGGAATGTTCCGGAAGGTTCTAGAAGATATCTTGGAGTTTGCTTGAAAATCAAGATAGGGATCAAGGAGTCCTGGTGGGTCAAGACTAGGAGTCGTGGGGGAGGAGGACTCCTCCCCCCACTCCCCAATCCGTCGGCCTAGAGGAGGGGAGTCCTTGTAGGACTCCCCCTCCCCAAGGCGCCCTCTTCCCCTTAAATAGAAGGGCAGGGGCGCCCCCTCCTCCTTTGCTCTCCTAACTCCAATCTCTGCCGCCTCTCTCCTCCACCTTTCTTCTGCACAGGCATAGGCGAAGCCCTGCAGAATTCTCTACTCCACCACCACCACCACGTCGTCGTGCTGCTGGGATTCCGTGGAGAAGATCTACTACCTCCGCTGCTCGCTGGAACGGGGAGAGGAAGGTCTGCTTCGACTCCGCACGTGTGACCGACTGCGGAAGCGCTGCCGAAACGCGGCGCCGGAAGGATCGTCAACTTGACCGACGGCGGAAGCACTGCTGGAACGCGACGCCGGAAGGATCGTCCACACGATCTTGAGATCGGCAAGTGATCGACTACATCAACCACGAGATCTAATCTCGTTAACGCTTTCGGATCTACGAGGGTTAGTTCCTATCTATCTCGTTGCTCATGTCTAATAGATTAGATCTTGGCTTTTATCTAGATTAGATCTGGGTTTTGTTTGTTCTTGCGATAGAAATTTTTTGTTTTCCATGCTACGAACCCATCAGTGGTATCAGAGCCGTATCTATGCGTAGATCTGTTGCACGAGTAGAACACAATGTTTTTGTGGGCGTTGATGCTTTTGTTGTCGGTGTCTTAGCGTGTACTTTGCATCTTGCGGCATGGTGGGATGAAGCGGCTCGGGCTAACATTACATGTCATCGCACATGAGACTTGCTCCACGCTTGACGTGCAACTTGCTTTGCACAAGTGGCTTTGCGGGTGTCTGTCTCTCCCACCATAGTTAAGATTCAATTTACAATGAGCATCTTGACAACACTTGTATCAACGTTGTGGTTCATGTTCGTAGGTAAGATCGGTCTTATGCGAAAGCCCCAAACCACGTAAAACTTGCAAAGAAAATTAGAGGAGTTTAACTTGTTTTTGCAGGGGTTTTGTGATGTGATATGGCCAACATGTGATTGTGATTGTATTTGATGTATGCAATGATCCTTGTTGTAATATGGCAACCGGCAGGAGCCTAATGGTTGTCTTTAATTCTGTTAAGACCCGCGTGTCTATTCATCTTGTAATAGCTTTATTCCAAGTAGTTGTAGTAGTTGCTGGTGATGATGGACAACCATGAAGCGGCGCCACTGACCTTGACGCAATGCTGGTGATGATGGAGATCATGTTCATGCTTTGGAGATGGAGATCAAAGGCGCAAGAAGAAAAGGCCATATCATATCACACTAATTATGAATTGCCTGTGATGTTAATCCTTTATACATCTTGTATTGCTTAGATCGCGACGGTATCATTATAAGATGATCCCTCTCACTAAATATCAAGTAATAAAGTGTTCACCCTAAGTTGGCAACGTTGCTAAGACTCGTCGTTTCGAAGCATCTCGTGATGATCGGATGTGATAGATTCTACGTGTGCATACAACGGGTGCAAGCCAGATTTGCACATGCGGAAACTAAGGTTATCTTGACGAGCCTAGCATGTACAGACATGGTCTCGGAACACGGAATACCGAAAGATAGAGCATGAGTCATATAATTGATATGATGAACATGAAGATTGTTCGCCGATGAAACTACATCTTCTCTCGTGAAGATCGGACTTGGTGTAGTGGACTTGGTTCGTGTAATCACTAAGACAATGTGAGGGATGTTGTTTTGAGTGGGAGTTCACCTAGTTAGTTTAAGAATTAAATTTGAACTCAATTTGTCATAAACTTAGTCTAAACTACTTGCAAATTGTTGTAGATTATGGCGAACCCCTCCATCAATTTCAATGCGTTCCTAGAGAAAGAAAAGCTTAAAAACAATGGAAGCAATTTCACGGACTGGTTCCGTGGACTGAAGATCGTCCTCAGGGCTGGTCAGTTGACCTATGTGCTCGATGCACCGCTAGGTGACCCACCTGCAGATAATACCACCGATGACGAAAAGAACGTTTTCGCCACTCGGAAGAATCATTACTCCACAGTTCAGTGTGCCATCCTATACGGTTTAGAAGCGGAGCTCCAACAGCATTTTGAGCACCACGACCCGTTCGAGATCATTAAGGAGCTCAGGCTAATTTTTGAGACTCGTGCGGCCATGGAGAGCTATGAGGCCTCCGAAAAATTCTTTAACTGTAAGATGGAAGAGGGAAGCTCCGTTAGCGAGCACGTGCTCACCATGTCTGGGTACGCAAAGAAGCTCCAAGAGTTGGGAATATCGATTCCTAATGAATTGGGGATTCACCGTCTCCTTCAATCACTGCCACCAAGTTACAAGAACTTTGTGATGAACTACAACATGCACTGCATGAACAAGACGTTGCCTGAACTGTCGTCCATGCTGAAAACTGCTGAAGTGGAGATCAAGAAGGAGCACCAAGTGTTGATGGTCAATAAGACCATCAATTTCAAGAAATGGGGCAAGCCTAAGAACAAGGGCAACTTCAAGAAGGACGGCAAGAAAGCTGCCGCACCTGCTAAGAAGCCCAAGGCTGGTCCTAAGCCTGAAACTGAGTGCTTCTACTGCAAGGGTGCTGGTCACTGGAAGCGTAACTGCCCCAAGTACCTGGCGGATCTGAAGAACGGCAACATCAAGAAGAAAGGTATATTTGATATATGTGTTATAGATGTGTATCTCACTAGTAATCGTAGTAGTGCCTGGGTATTTGATACTGGTTCGGTTGCGCATATTTGTAACTCGAAACAGGAGCTGCGGAATAAATGAAGACTGGCAAGAGACGAGGTGACGATGCGCGTTGGAAATGGCTCCAAGGTTGATGTGATCGCCGTCGGCACGCTCCCTCTACATCTACCTTCGGGATTAGTTTTAAATTTAAATAATTGTTATTCTGGATCCTGTTTATTGCGAGACGGTTACTCTTTTAAGTCTGAGAATAAAGGTTGTTCGATTTATATGAGTAATATCTTTTATGGTAATGCACCTGAGATGAATGGTTTATTCTTACTGAATCTCGATAGTAGTGATACACATGTTCACAACATAGATGCTAAACGAATTAAATTGAATGATAATTCTACATACATGTGGCACTGTCGTCTTGGTCACATTGGAGTGAAGCGTATGAAGAAACTCCATTCTGATGGACTTCTTGAATCACTTGAAAGATGCGAAGCATGTCTAATGGGAAAAATGACTAATACTCCATTCTCTGGTACAATGGAGCGAGCTACAGACTTATTGGAAATAATACATACCGATGTGTGCGGACCAATGAGTGTAGCATCACGTGGTGGATATCGTTATGTTCTCACTTTCACGGATGACTTGAGTAGATATGGGTATGTCTACTTTATGAAACATAAGTCCGAAACTTTCGAGAAGTTTAAGGAATTTCAGAGTGAAGTGGAAAATCATCGTAACAAGAAGATTAAGTTTCTGCGTTCTGACCGCGGAGGTGAGTATCTGAGTTATGAGTTTGGCATGCATTTAAAGAAATGTGGAATACTTTCGCAGTTGACACCGCCGGGAACACCACGGCGTAATGGTGTGTCCGAACGTCGTAATCGAACTCTCTTAGATATGGTTCGGTCTATGATGTCTCTTACAGATTTACCGTTATCATTTTGGGGCTATGCATTAGAGACAACCGCATTCACTTTAAATAGGGCACCATCTAAATCCGTTGAAACGACACCATACGAATTGTGGTTTGGTAAGAAACCTAAGTTGTCGTTCCTTAAAGTTTGGGGTTGCGAGGCATATGTAAAGAAGTTACAACCTGATAAGCTAGAACCCAAAGCGGAGAAATGCGTCTTCATAGGATACCCTAAAGAAACAATTGGGTATACCTTCTATCATAGATCCGAAGGCAAAGTTTTCGTTGCAAAGAATGGATCCTTTCTTGAGAAGGAGTTTCTCTCGAAAGAGGTGACTAGAAGGAAAGTAGAACTCGATGAGGTTATTGAACCTTCTCTCGGATTTGAGAGTAGCGCAGCACCGGAAGATGTTTTTGTGCCGCCTGCACCAATTGGAGAGGAAGCTAATGATAATGATCATGAAACTTCAAATGAAGTTACTGCTGAACCTCGCAGGTCAACGAGGGTTCGTACCACTCCTGATTGGTATGACTCTTCATTGAACGTCATGTTGGTGGACAACGCTGATGACCCTGCGACATATGAAGAAGCTATGGTGAGCCCAGATTCCGACAAATGGCTAGAAGCCATGAAATCCGAAATGGAATCCATGTACGAAAACCAAGTGTGGACTTTGGTGGACTTACCGGATGGCCGTAAGGCTGTCGAGAACAAATGGATTTTCAAGAGAAAAACAGATGCTGATGGTAATGTTACCGTCTATAAAGCTCGACTTGTCGCGAAAGGGTTCCGACAAATTCAAGGAGTTGACTATGATGAGACTTTCTCACCAGTAGCGAAGCTAAAGTCTGTGAGGATTTTGTTAGCAATTGCTGCACATTTCGATTATGAGATTTGGCAGATGGATGTCAAAACGGCGTTCCTTAATGGTGACATTGAGGAAGAGTTGTATATGGTACAACCCAAGGGTTTTGTCGATCCTAAAGATGCTGACAAGGTATGCAAGCTTCAGCGCTCCATTTATGGACTGAAGCAAGCATCCCAGAGTTGGAATCAACATTTTGATAAAGTAATCAAAAACTTTAGATTTATACAAACTTATGGAGAAGCTTGTATTTACAAGAAAGTGAGTGGGAGCTCTGTAGCATTCCTAGTACTATATGTAGATGACATATTGTTGATTGGGAATGATATAGAACTTCTTAATAGCGTCAAAACCTATTTGAATAATAGTTTTTCAATGAAGGATCTTGGCGAAGCGGCATACATTCTAGGCATCAAAATTTAGAGATAGATCAAGACGCCTAATAGCGCTTTCACAAAGTACATACTTAGACAAAGTTCTAAAGAAGTTTAGAATGGAAGATAGCAAGAAAGGGTTCGTGCCCATGTTGTCAGGTAAGACCTTGAGTAAAACTCAAAGTCCAGCTACGGCAGAAGATAGAGAGAAAATGAATAATATTCCCTATGCCTCGGCCATAGGTTCTATCATGTATGCCATGCTGTGTACAAGACCGGATATAGCACATGCTGTTAGTTTGACTAGCAGATATCAAAGTGATCCTGGAATGGAACACTGGACAGCGGTCAAGAATATCCTAAAGTACCTAAATAGGACTAAGGATATGGTTCTTTCTTATGGAGGTGATGAACAACTTGTTGTAAACGGTTACACCGATGCTAGTTGGAACACCGATCCGGATGACTCAAAGTCACAGTCGGGATACGTATTTATTTTGAATGGTGCTGCAGTGAGCTGGAGGAGTGCGAAGCAAAGCGTTGTGGCGAAATCTTCAACTGAATCGGAATACATAGCTGCTTCGGAGGCTGCACAAGAAGCCGTTTGGATGAAGGAATTCATTACTGAACTTGGCGTGGTTCCCAGTGTGTTGGACCCGATGGCCATCTACTGTGACAACACAGGTGCCATAGCTAATGCACAGGAGCCAAGGTCACATAGCAAGCTGAAGCACATCAAGCTACGTTTCCACGCTATTCGCGAGTATGTCCGAGATGGTGACATAAAGATTTGCAAAGTACACACTGATCTGAATGTGGCGGATCCGTTGACTAAACCTCTCCCTAGGGCAAAGCATGACCAACACCAGAACGCCATGGGTGTTCGGTATATTACAATATAATCTATATTATTGACTCTAGTGCAAGTGGGAGACTGTTGGATATATGCTCAAGAGGCAATAATAAAAGTGGTTATTATTATATCTTCGTGTTTATGATGAATGTTTACATCCCATGCTATAATTGTATTATTAGGAAACACTAATACTTGTGTGTTTTGTAAACATAAGAGAGTCCCTAGTAAGCCTCTTGTTGAACTAGCTTGTTGATTAATTGATGATCATGGTTTCCTGATCATGGACATTAGGATGTGATTAATAACAAGGTTATGTCATTAGGAGAATGATATGATGGACACACACCCATAGTAAGCGTAGCATAAGATCAAGTCATTAAGTTCGTATTGCTGTAAGCTTTCAAATACATAGTAACCTAATCCTTCGACCATGAGGTTATGTTAATCACCATTACCGGATGGATACTTTGATGACATCAAACGCCGTTTCGTAACTGGGTGGTTATAAAAGTGTCATTGGGTATTCTGAAAGTATATGTGTTGAAGCGCATGAACCAAGATTGGGATTTGTCCATCCATATGACGGATAGATATGCTCTGGGCCCTCTCGGTGGAATGTCATCTAGTTAGCTTGCAAGCATGTGACTAGGTCACAAGGGATGACATATCACGGAACGAGTAAAGAGTACTTATCAGTAACGAGGTAGAACTAGGTATGGAGATACCGACGATCAAACCTCGGATAAGTATAGTATTGCGAGACAAAGGGAATTGGTTTCGTATGTAAGTGGTTCAATCGATCGCGAAGTCATCGTTGAGTATGTGGGAGTCATTATGGATCTCCAGGTCCCGCTGATGGTTATTGATAGGAGATGTGTCTCTATCATGTCTACATATTTACGAACCGTAGGGTGACACACTTAAGGTTCGAAGTTGTTTTAAGTAGATATGGAATATGCGTTGGAGACCGAATGTTGTTCGGAGTCTCGGATTGGAATCAGGACATCACGAGGAGATCCGGAATGGTCCGGAGAATAAGATTCATATATGAGGATTCTAGAAGGTTTCGGAATGTTCCGGAAGGTTCTAGAAGATATCTTGGAGTTTGCTTGAAAATCAAGATAGGGATCAAGGAGTCCTGGTGGGTCAAGACTAGGAGTCGTGGGGGAGGAGGACTCCTCCCCCCACTCCCCAATCCGTCGGCCTAGAGGAGGGGAGTCCTTGTAGGACTCCCCCTCCCCAAGGCGCCCTCTTCCCCTTAAATAGAAGGGCAGGGGCGCCCCCTCCTCCTTTGCTCTCATAACTCCAATCTCTGCCGCCTCTCTCCTCCACCTTTCTTCTGCACAGGCATAGGCGAAGCCCTGTAGAATTCTCTACTCCACCACCACCACCACGCCGTCGTGCTGCTGGGATTCCGTGGAGAAGATCTACTACCTCCGCTGCTCGCTGGAACGGGGAGAGGAAGGTCTGATTCGACTCCGCACGTGTGACCGACTGCGGAAGCTCTGCCGAAACGCGGCGCCGGAAGGATCGTCAACTTGACCGATGGCGGAAGCACTGCTGGAACGCGACGCCGGAAGGATCGTCCACACGATCTTGAGATCGGAAAGTGATCGACTACATCAACCACGAGATCTAATCTCGTTAACGCTTTCGGATCTACGAGGGTTAGTTCCTATCTATCTCGTTGCTCATGTCTAATAGATTAGATCTTGGCTTTTATCTAGATTAGATCTGGGTTTTGTTCGTTCTTGCGATAGAAATTTTTTGTTTTCCATGCTACGAACCCATCAGAATTTTCCCAGGATCAAAGCCAAGGACAAAAGTTCAGAGATGAGCACCAGAAAATTCATCAAATTAGACAAGGAAATGTTGTCGCACTACCAGCTGGGGTTGCACATTGGTTCTACAATCATGGTCAAGTGCCTATTGTAGCACTCTATGTTTTTGATGTAAACAACAATGCCAATCAACTTGAACCTAGACAAAAGGTAACTAAGGATACATAAACTAACCCTAAGATTGTTAAGTTTTTCTGCTAATCTATAATGTTTCGTTTAGTTCGTGAAGTGAAATGTTGATTGATATTTTTTAACTTGTTCAAATTGTACGAATTTCTGTTGGCTGGTGGCAGTAGGACAGTACAACAATATGTGAGTTAAAACATATTCCGAGGGTTCAATTTCCAGTTGCTTGGTGAGGCCCTTGGTATAAGTGAACATACCTCACAAAGACTTTCAAATCAAAATTACCAAAGAGGTGATATAATCCATGTTAATCGTGCCCTTCAATTTCTACAACCAATTGTGACGCAACAACAAGAACAAGAGCCCTACTCTCAGGTAGGTCAATCTCAGGTAGGGCAGTCCCAGACATGGCAACATCAACAAGGGAAATCAACTTTTGGCCGTTTGAATGGTTTGGAGGAGAACTTTTGTGATACTAAGCCAACACAAAACATTGAAAATCCTAGTCGTGCTGACACATACAACCCACGTGCTGGTAGGATAACGCATCTCAACAGTCAAAAGTTCCCTATCTTTAACACCATGCAAATAAGTGCTACGAGAGTGAACCTCTATCAGGTACTTATGATGTTACATTTTAACACATTCTTATTAATATATCTTATAAAATTCAAAATATAAGTCTAATATTTTTTCTTTACCGACTCATTGTGATTAATTACAGAATGCTATTCTTTCACCTTTCTGGACATTAATGCTCACAGTGTGATGTACATAATCCAAGGTCATGTGTCGGTTCAGGTTGTTAATAACCATGGTCAGAATGTGTTTGATAGCATTCTTCGCTCGGGGCAACTATTAATCATACCACAAAACTATGTTGTTATAAAGAAGGCAAAACGGGAAGGATGCTAGTACATTTCATTCAAGACCAATGCAAACTCCATGGTTAGTCAAATTGCAGGAAATACCTCAATCCTCCGTGCCCTTCCTGTTGATGTCATTGCCAATGCGTACCACATTTCTAGGCAAGAGGTGCAAAACCTCAAGCATAGCAGAGGAGAGGAGTTTGGCGCATTTGCTCCTAAATTTTCTCAAATTAGCTTCCAGAGGTATCCTCAAGACGGAACCGGGTTGTCTTCCATTGATAAGGCATAAACATGATTGAGTAATGGGACAATAAGCAAGTAGACTAAATAATCAATAAAAGTGTGTAGCGCTTGTTGGTTTCCTATATGTTCATCGCAGTAAGATATATCAATAAAAGTTTGTCATGTTTTGTATGTGTATCCATCATGGAAATTGGTGGCACCCATATTCAGTTAACCAAGTACCTTGTGCACCATCCAAAGATCACGGCTGCTGGCACACGATACACTTGATATTCAAATCCAAACCATAATATTATAAAGATCTCCAAATTGGTTAGACTTATTACAACAACAACGAGGCAAAATTAGACGCACCTCGTGCATCAACTATGTATATAAACTTGGCAGTGGAAGACAAACTTAAGAATACACACATCAACGACCGGTCCTTATAACCAACATGGTACTGGCTAGGATACTTTCTACTTGTTGTAAGTTTATTACAAAATGACTCTTTTTGTGCGTTGAAGCTGAGGGATGGCTATTATGATTGATTCCACCAGTCCGTGCGTCGACCTTTGGTATGTCCATCATTGTATTTTTCTGAAATTTTATACACTATTCTTGAAATCGAGACTACTGTTTGCGATAAATACGACATACACTGTTGTGTTAACTGTTCCCTGCTTACTCTGTACGGCAACTGTGGTGAAAAGGAGGCATCAGATCTTACAAAATCTATCATTACTCGACTGGAATATCTGCCATCCAATCTGGAGCTGGTTCCAGATTTTCCTTGCCACAACTACAAAACGCCTGGATTGATTCTCCACCAGGATTTGTTGTAAACTTGTTGGCCTCTGATGCCGACGTTTTAATATAAGCAGCGATTGATCTCAAAACCCGTGAGGTCATTGACAAAGTTATGGTAAAAGAATACATGAGCAAAACAGAGGAAAGTATCTTGGTTTTGTTTCTCTTTTGCGGTCAGTTCACGAGTTGTTAGCATAAAACTACCACTTTTAGAGCAAAATTTCGAAAAACTACCACTTTACGTTTTCATAGCAAAAATATACCACATTTCGATTCAGTTTTCTCAAATCGTACTAAACACAAATTGATAACGAATTGACGGTGTTTCTGACATACGTGGCCTACCTGTCAAGACCAAACTGATGAGCTGGACTAGGTCCCACTTGTCAGTCCAATTTAGATATTCTAAAAGAAAAGAAAAAATACAATAAATAATTGTCTAAGATGAATAAATAAATATCTAAAAGAAATAAAAATATCTAGAAAAATAAAATAAATATCCCAGCCCATTGTGATGACGCCGCCGTCCCCCGTTGCGCCTCGAGGCCGTCCGCCGTCGCGCCACCGGGCCGGCCGCCATCGCGCCACAAGGCCGCTCGCCGCCATAAGCCGGCCGCCGTCGCGACCCCCATGTGAGCCACCGTCCGTCGTCGCGCCACTGGGCCTTTCGCCGTCGCGCCCCAAGGCTGCTTGCCACCAGGTCGCCCGCCGTCGCGCCCCAAGGCCGCTCGCCGTCACCGCCGGGCGGAGCTGCTGCTCCCCGTCGTGGCGGAGCTGCTGCTGCTCGTGGCCGCCGGGCGGAGTTGCTGCTGCTCCCCGTCGTGGCAGGCTCCAGCCAGCTACCACACGGGGCGAGCTCCGGGGCGGCGTGCCGGCCAAGGATGGGGCAGGGGAGGAGGGTCTGGAGGACCCGACGAAGGTAGGAGAAGGCCTACAGACTCTTTTTGTGTTTTTATTGTTTTTGTATATTTTTTAATTTTTTAATTGAGCTGACAGGTGGGATCCAGTCCAGCTCACCAGTTTGGTCCTGACACGTGGGCCACGTATGTCAGAAACACCGTCAATTCGTTATCAATTTGTGTTTAGTGTGATTTGAGAAAACTGACTCGAAATGTAGTAGGTTTTTGCTGCGAAAACGTAAAGTGGTAGTTTTTTCGAAATTTTGCTCTAAAAGTGGTAGTTTTAGGCTAACAACTCGTCAGTTCACTAAAGTTGCTGATTGATGTATCTTCCAAGTTTTTCTCTCCTGTGATGATAATAGTTCCATGCCGATTCCGATTACGTAGTCGTTCAAATTTTGTAAGCTGATCTCCCCTTCTTATGTTGAACCTGTAAAATTTATCAACACCCTAAAAGAGAAGGGCAAGTCAATGCATATATTTCGCACATCATCGGCTGAATCCTGTCCCAGATCCTGCTAATCTGCTTGACAACAACATGCAGCTCACTAATACGCCTCTTCGATTCTGATTGGGGCATGATCGCTTTCGAACCAAAATATTATGGTGCGTGCTACGCGTCATCCGAGGAATAATTGCCCCCATCCCCCGGGTCGAGAGGCCTCCATATGTCTTTTTTTGTCAACGAGTACGTGTATCTCTCTTCACCCCACGGAACAAAAATCCACCAAAAATCTCCTCCATGACCATGCCTGCTCGCCCCTCGCTCCATCCTGATCCCAACTATCGCGAGAGAAGCTGTAGCAACGCCAGATACTCCTTGTAGCAGAGCCTCCTGCCACTGGTAGCAGGGCCCCCACCGCTCGCAACAAAACGCACCTCACCGGAGAAGACGCCGCCGAACACCTGTTGTAGCAGCGTCTCCTGCCGCTCGCAGTAGCGCCACCCACCACCGGTAGCAAGGCCGACCGTCTATTGTAGCAAGACTGACAGCCCCTTGTAGCAAGGCCATCTCGCCCCTTGTAGCAGGGCCGCCGCGCCATGGTAGTAGGTTTGGCGGCCCATTGTAGCAATCCCGGCCGTCCATTGTAGCAAAGGCCAACCGCCCCTTTGTAGCAGCAGCCATGGCGGTCGCACCTTGGTAGCAAGCCCGACCGTCCTCTGTAGCAAGCCATGCTGATAAGCTTGTCGTCCACTTGTAGAAGCAGTCATGGCAGCCGCGCCTTGGTAGCAATAGTGCAACACCGCAGTGCCTTTGTAGCAACACAGGCTACCGATGGAAGCAACGCCGGTCTTGCTACGCGGTGCCTCCGCATCCTCCCCGTAGACCCCATTTGCATCTATATCTTCGCGTGGTCTCCGTCCATCAGCGAAGTTTGGTGCGGCGACAGGCTATGGTGTGCGGTGGCGGCGGAGATGGAGAGGAACGCAGGCGGCGGGGGAGGAAGAGAGGAACCGGGGCAGAGGAGCGAGACGGCGGCACATGTCTTCGGTGAGCAATGCCATGCTCTGTAGTATGAGAGAGGGGGAGAAAAGGCTGGGAGGAATACGTGGGTGGGAGGAGGAGATGCGGCGTCGGTCGAAGCGCGTGGTGCCGTGGTGTAGCGTGTGAGTAGTGGACGCACGTGTGAGTCGTGACCTGAACCAACAAGCTATGCGGAGGACCCGGGGGATGAAAATGTTCGTCCCCCGGATGATAGGTACTCATTTTTCAAATATTATCGAATTTCCCATGTGATACTGGTAATCGATCATACTACATGTTTACTCCTACAAATCCGAGTTTGTGGTGGTAGAAGGCTCTCAATCTCACGAGGGTCAATGATGCTTTCATCTTTACTCCTACGATGACAATTGCAGTCTCAGAGTACTTGTAAATTGTCAGGTTTACTCATGATTGGTTTATTCATTGTGAACGTGGGATTTGTGTGTAGATTGATATGTGTCATGAGTGTATTCGTTCTTAGAATACTTCTGCGATATTATAGCACTGGGCATCCTCCAGCTAATTAACAGGAAGATATCGCGGCACTGGCCATTCTACGCCGCTGAGCCATTGACAGGCGACTGATAGTAAGCTGCCAACGGGTGAGTCTCATCGGAGGATTTGCTGGTGCAACGAGCGGCACACATCAGTTGTGGTACCCCTGGCATTGAACGGTCGCTGTACCATGTTGCTAAGGTCAAATGATTTTCTACTAGTATTTCATTTTCTTTCTTTCTTTTTCTTTTAAGTCTATCTCGCCGATCGTATTGTTCTTGATAAGAAATGCTCATGTATAGTGATGTGAATCTTTTTCAGCATTCTCCGACGGTGCCATGAGGCCGATACTCGAACCTCGATCGGGTTGATAGAAATCAGACCGCTGTGTGCTGGACGGTCGAATGTAGTTAGTGTGGGATATTTGTTGTTCCGGTCAGATTATATTATCACATCCAAATAAAAGGTGGTTTTCACTACTAACTCGTATAACTACTAGTACTTCCACACAAAACATATACATACAGTATCATAATATAATGCCAAACTGACCATAACTGCAATGGTACATCAGTCAAAAAAGCACGATTTGACTCTTTAGCTTCCTTTTAAAAAGGGCGAAAACTTGTTTCGAGAAGCTTCCTTTTTAAAATGCATCATCTTTTGGTGATGTACATAACATTTGAGGACACAGATGGTTGTGGCAATCTCTCTCTCCCTATCCCTCTCCCACCTATGAGGTTTTCTTTTCTACGGTGAAATGAGTTTGTAATAGTACACCTCACAATCTGGTTCGGTTGCCGCATTGATCACCAAAAGGTGGAGAAAAGAACCTTTTTTGTTGGCTGCCCTCGCTGCGAGGATACCTTGGCAGTGTCATTCTCTCACCGTCCATACACGTACAGTGTATAGTCCCTTCGTATTTATTTACATAGCGTACACACATTTTAAGCTTTAACTTTGATCATCAGTTTGAGCCAACAAAATATAAGTCATGTGCTAAAAATATACAATTGAATTCGCATCCGAAACACATTTGTCATGTGTTATTGGTCAAATTTCTGGTCTCCAAAATATGGAACAATGCAATCACACATATTTTAACAAAAATTAAAACATTTTTAGTGATTTCGAAAACACAAACAAACCAGAAAACTAAGATAGTTAGGTAAACATCAACTCCAAAATGGGGCGCTAAGACAGAGACGCTTGTATCATATATACATGGAAAAAATCCAAAACAAACCTTGAATTTATAGGCAAAAGCTAAATCAAAGCCCCCAACCCGCAATCCCTGAAATCAGCACTCTAAACCCATGGTCTCTTTTGCACATAAGGAATTAAAGAAATCGTCAACCAAATAGTTTGTTTCTCTCACTGACAAACTAGATCCACATGTCATACTCATCTTCCACCTTCAGGCTTCGACACATGAACTGTCGCTTTAGTTTTGTTGACACTTCAGATGAAGTCTTCATGAACATCACGTACCCACGCTAGATACATGTACAGAAAATTGATGCGCGGACCGAAATATCCACCCTACCACGAACGCAAAAAAGCAGGCTCCAAGAAGAATCTCCAAATCGATGTTGTATTCCAATGAAGCTAATCCATTGGGGAAATAACGGACAGAGGAGGAGGCACCGTCATCGGCCATGTTGGTCTTGGCCTCGCGCGGGTCCAATCGAGCGAGCGAACACCATGGCTGGCGCGCTTGCTATACAGCACCCCGGTGACCGCGTGGCCTGCCCCTCCCAAACTCCACTGCCTGGCCCTCCAAAGCTCCCGCCTCTATCGTCGGCCCAATGGTGCTCGGGAGGCGCCAACAAGGGTTTCGGTGGCGCACGGGAGGAGCCAAGGGGGCAACGGCCAGGGGCAGCTGGTTTGCGCTGGTCCGGAGCATGGGGCACATGTGAGAGAGAGAGGAGCGATGGATCGGGATTGCATCCGGGTTTCGTTGGGAATTTCAGAGAGACAAAGGAAGATGTGTATGACAGGTAGGCCCACATTTTCAGTGAGACTAGAAAGCTATCCCAGTCGGGATTGTTACTTTCCCGGTGCGGCAAACAGACCCAGGGTTTAAAATAGACCAGGATTGATAAGTTCGAAGTGCCGATTTCCGGGACCGCGAGTTGGGGGTTTGATTTAGCTTTTTCCTATAAATTTAAGGTTTGTTTTGGACTTTTTCCTATATACGGTGAACATGGCTCATCATGTTCCTATTCTACCGAATGATTTATAATTTTAAGCAACTATCAGTGAGAAAATAAGTGTTTCTTATGTTTAGAGTTGCTTTCACTCTGGATTGTTTCCAGTATCTAAATGATATTGCCTACTGTAATGTGTGGTTTACTTTTTCTAGAAAGTGGAGGCTCTATTATTCATGGCATTGACATCTTTGATACACTTAGACAACTTATTACATGCGTTAGTACAACCCCCAAAGTCACTAGTCATGGAGACTAGTGACAAGCCAGAAAGCATCTAGCTCGATTGTGTGAGCAACTTGTTACATGTGTATCACCCAAACTTGGATATAATTATATAAATTCCCTGCTAATCCACTCTAACTTGTAGGCGCCAAGATCCATCGTTTACTTGTATTTTTCCCGTTGTAGTACAGTCCATGATCAGAACCAGTTAATTCATGAGAAACCTACATAACCAGGTGACGATTTTTCTACAACTAACAAAATCATTGTGACAAATAGAACAAAGAAATACAAGAATCAAAACCGAAGAGACTTATCCACCATATGAGCCGGAGGGCTTCCAAGATCCGCCGCCGACCTCCCTCCTTCTCCAGATCGCCTCCCTCTGCCGCTACCGTCAGCGTCGGCCGCGGTGGCGGCAGCCCCCTAGTACCTAAGGTGCTAGGGGTGGCGGTTGTGGCGGTCTTCATCGATAGGGTGGCTGGGGCTGCGCCGTTTCATGAGGGCCCCAACGGTGGTCGGGACGGCACTTCCTGGCCAAGCGGCGACTACATCCGGAATCCCCTCCCTCAGCGGTTGCGGGTGTTGGTGTTGTGGCCGCGGGTCTAGGGTTCCTCCTAGATCCGCCGTCCTCGTGGCGGCGCGGTGGGACTTGGAGCGAGCAGGTGGAGGGCGAGGGGCTTGGGACGCAGCGCCGATGCGGCCGTGAGTTCGGCCTCTGATCTGGGCTAGGCTAGCACGCTGGTGTCGCTATGCGATAGCTTTCTGATCTGTCGTCTTCTCCATATGCTCGGCTTGAATAAAAGGCGGTGGTCCTAGGGTTCCAACTCATCGCCATGGTGAAGATCTGCTGGTTGCCTGTCGTCATTGATCTGGCTGAAGCGTTGCGTTCTGGAAGGCTCCGCAGGCGAACTCCATAGTGCGCATATGCCGAGAGATCGCTAGATCGGGTGGGATTCGGTCGTGCGCACCCATGTTTTTATTCTGACCGTTTTGGTTTAGAGGGAGCATTTCGAAGCTCTGTTGGCTATTAATATCATGGGGCATGTTCTCGTTTCATGGTGCCGACGGAGAATGTCATGAAGGCCGAGATCTGAGGACTGACAATGGTGGGTCGAGACCGGGCGGTGATGAGGAATTGGCTTGGTGACTTGTGACTTGAAGCAGTGGTATGCAAACGGAGGCGACAGTATAGGAGAAGTTCATGGTTCTATCTTTCAGGGTGAAAAACCAGGGTCTGGCCTTAATTGGTTGTGCCTGGCAATGACCTTGTTGAAGGTATTGTTTTAAGAGCGTGGACTTTTTTCAGGGTGAAAACCTAGATCTTTGATCGGCGATGACGGTGTTTGTGCATTGTTCCCTTCTTGGACGCGTCGTTTTTGGAGAAGATGGACTTCTGGTGTTGTCTTGGTGGTGGTAGTACTGCTGTTTCAATGAATGAGGAACCGTAGCGAGACTTTGTTTTCTTTTTGTAATTCTTTTTCCTTTTTTTGGCTATGTGCATTCGTATGGCTGCTAGGGCAATGCGTTGTTGTAGAGGCTGTGTGTAACTGGTATCCTCAGATATTAATATATGCCCCTTTCCAAAAAAAATGATACTATAACATAAAAAACATGTGATACATATACCGCGAGGAGGGTTAATAAATGATTGGGGTACACCATCACAAGTGACTTGTGCAATTGGAAACTCAAAATATAGGTATCGGACTCAGGTTTCTTGAGCAAAGTAATGTAAAGGTACTTCAAGTGATTCTAACTAGAGGGATCAGACAGGGGGATCCAATCAGCCCCTATCTCTTTCTACTCTGTACAAAAGGATTATCCTGTCTTCTGCAAAAATGGGAGGCCCAAGGTGTACTACAAGGTATTCGCAATGGACGACTTGGACCCCCTATATCACATCTTTTGTTTGCGGACGATAGTATTTTCTTTGCTCAAAGTGACCGAAGGAGTGTGGATGCTCTGCATGATACCCTGGAGATCTTTTGTAAGGGGTCAGGACAGAAAATTAATAAGAACAAATCGGCTATCTACTTTGGACAACATTGCCCAGACGCATTCAGGAATGAGGTCAAGCAAAGACTGGGAATACAAACTGAGGCTTTGAATGATTCTTACCTGGGATGCCTACGGAGGTGGAGCGCTCGCCTGGTAGCATCTTCAGATACTTGTATGACTGTATGTGGAAGCGACTAAATGGCGGTTCAGTTAGACCTATGTCCCGGGCTGGGAAGGAGACTTTTCGGAAATCTGTTATTCAAGCAATCCCAGTCTATGTAATGAGCTGCTTTCTTTTTCCGGTGACTGTATGTGATGACATGAGGAAGTCCATTGCAGATCACTAGTGGGGAAGGGAGGATGGTCGAAAAAAGATGCACTGGCGCTCTTCGCAGTGGCTGTCAACTCCAAAAGATCTAGGCGGGATGGGTTTTCGAGATATGGTGCTATTCAATCAAGCCATGCTGGCAAGACAAGGATGGCGTATCTTAACTGATCCCACCTCTTTATGTGCGAGGGTCCTTAAGGGGCGTTATTTTCCCAACACTTCGTTCTGGGATGTGCCTAAGCCTCGGTCTTCTCCGTACACTTGGAGAAGTATTCTGGCTGGCAGAGAGTTGTTGAAGAAAGGTGTTCGTTGGAGAGTTGGCAATGGCGAGTCCATCTTAATTCAGTCTGACAATTGGATCCCTGGTTTTTCACCTACCGTGTTGCAACCTCTTGAGCCGCTGATTGACAACCAAAAAGTCAGCTCGCTGATCTTGGAAGAGACGCGGTCATGGGATACGGATCTGATCCGCACCATTTTTTCACAGGAGGTGATGACCAAAATTCTTCAAATTCCGCTTGGTCGACAACAGACTACAGACTGATGATTTTATGTCGTGGCCCTACACTCGGTTTGGGACCTACACGGTTCGATCTGGTTATAATCTCGCAAGATCTTTGAAGTTCCTTGAACAGAGGAGTTTTCCAAATGGGGGCTCATCTTCCAACCGTGATGGGGATGCTAAGTTATGGAAGAAGCTTTGGGCCACAAAGGCCCCGGGGAAAATGAAAATCACCTCCTGGCGCTTTGCTCATGATTGCTTACCTAGTGGTCATCAACTCCAGGTCCGTCATATCCCAGCTCAAGCGACTTGCTTTTTTTTGTGGACGTCAGGAGTTTATTCAGCACACGCTGATCTTCTGTCAGTTTGCTCGGGAGGTGTGGGAGGTTGTCTCATCTGTACATCCTGTCAATCTGCGCCGCAAGTTTTTCACCTCCACGAAAACTTGGACGCTGGATTTCTTTGAGCATGCCTCGGACATGGAAGCCACGACGATGGTCACTACCTTATGGCACATCTGGGAAGCGAGAAACAAGGTCCGCGAGGGGAACCACTGATGCATCCTCGGAGTGTGGATGAGAAAGTGTTGGCGTATATTCAAATGATCGTACTGCATCTGTACAATACCGGTCCCTATCATAGGCGAGAGACTACCTCTTCAGTCCGCAAATGGTCTCCGCCGCCAGAGGGAACGGTTCTGGTCAGCTATGATGCATCGATCTTTGCATCCTCCCGTCAGATGGGTACTGCCGTCGTCATTTGGGACTACACTGGTGTTTGCTTGGCTGCCTGTAGCGAACGCTCAGATGAGGTGGTGACGCCATAATTAGCTGAAGCACTAGCAATGCGACGTGCTCTCCTTCTTGCTGTGGATGAAGGTTTCAACAGGGTCATCATCAGCTCCGACTGTCTAGCGGTGGTCCAGCGTGTTTCTGGAAACTTGGAGGATAGGTCTCTTGTGGCCCTGTCATCCAGGATATTAGGGTCCTCGCAAGTTCTTTTGAGTCGTGGTCCTTTGGATATGATCACCGTGTGAGCTGAACACGGCCGCCCATGTGCTAGCTAAATTTAGTGAGTCTGTTATTTGTTCTGTGTGACGGGGTGTGACTCCGGATTGTATCCGCGAGGCTATTTGTAATGACATTATGGTTATGTAACCAATAAAGTCACGTTTTCCTAAAAAAAAATGTTTTCCTATATAACAAAGGTTGACCCAATTACGGACTCCATTTTACTTTGAGCTCACCTTAGATCTATTTTACTCAAAATATACCCGCAAAAAGAAAAAAGATCTGTTTTCATCAGGTATAAATAGTGCTCTCGGAAGGTGGCCCAGAATCGATCATAGGCTTTATTCAAGCTGAGTTTACTCTACAACATATGTCAACAAGATCTTCTTCACAAAAATATGTAAAAACAATTTACACTGTTATTGTTCTTCCACTCTGGTTTTCAGTTGAATGACACCTTGAAAAGTATCAACACCACCATCTTTTTCTAGCCCCGTACACTTGTACGGCTAGAACAGTGCGCTCGGCATAATATCGGTATGCACTGCCAAAACATCACACGTGCCATCTTCAGTCCGACCGATACTCGCCGTTCGTTTCCATCTTTCACTGTCATCTCATTCATTCCCCCCACAAAACAAAAACAAAACCTTTTCAGGCTCTTATAATTTCCTCGTGTGCAAAACACCCTCCAGAAGAAGGAACGGCGCCGCGTGAAGCTTCGGCGTGCTCTTGGAAGAAGAAAAAAAAAATCGGTGACCATAGTAGGCTATATAAAGCACCCACCGGTCACCTTGTGGTATCCAAAAACACATGCCCCCTTTGAGCTTTCTCCCTTCTTGTTCTACACTCCGCTTTATAATTCCAGCTTTTCAGCAGTTTTAGCTAGCCTTGCTGTATTAGCATACAAATGGCTCAGTTCGCGGCCCGGATCACGATGGAGGTCACGCCGTCGAAGCTGGCGTCGATCATCAGGCGCGCAAGGCTGCCGAAGAAGCTCGACACGATCACGGAGGATGACAGGGAGGCCGTGGAGTCGTCGTCGAAGAAGCTCGACACGATCACGGCCCGGGTCACGATGGAGCAAGCGGGGTGCCTGAAAATCAAAGCCTAGATCAGTCCATAGGCGCGATGAAGTTCGTAGCTAGATAGCCTTTCTCTCGTTTTTTTTGGTGTGAGCAGATTTATAGTTAGCAGGCCCGAACTTCGTCAAGAGTATTTTTCGTTTTTCGCTACAGCAGCGTTTGCTGCTTTTACTCTATTTGGTGATACTAGAAAAGTGGTTGCTTCTTTGTGCTGAGAGTGGAGTTGCTCGTGCTGGAGCAGGAGAAATATAACCTCGAATAATTGTTGCTCTCCAATTGTTCTTGTGAAACGTTATAAAGTGGTTATTTGTTCTGACATTTAGTGTGGAAGAAGACAAGTAGGAGTATGATACATTCAGAAACTGCAGGGCTTCTTACCAAATAAAGAGCTCCTTGTTTGATTCTGAATATTTATTGGCTAAAGAGGTATCCATCTTTTAGATACACGGCTGACCCCTGACTGTAGGGTTAGTATTGAGCATGGACTGAAAGTTGTTTATAATCAAACTCTGATTCTATTGAGAACTATTGAACCAACCGTCAAAACGTTCTTCTTTTTAGGCAAATTTCATCACTGGTTTTCTCCTCCCATCCCCTCTCGCCCCCTAGGGCGACGGGGATTCAACCCCCTCCGACCGCCGCCCCCCACTCCCTCCCTCCCGCCGTTGCCGCCGCCGGGCGAAGCCTGGACGACGGCGGCCTACCTTTCCCCGCACCCTGGAGTGAGGGTCGGGGCCCCAACCTTCCTTGGCGGCGGTGCTTCTCGGGAGACGATGGTCCGACGCATCCAGGTGGAGCTGGTGGTGACAGCGTCTCGCGGCAGGGCGCCATAGCTGCAGAGGTAGGGGCGCTATGGCTGCGGGGCTTCCTCGCGATGGCGGCGGTGACTAGACTAGATTGGGGGACGTGGCGTGGCGGCCTGCCCATTGTAGCAGGGCGGCCGGGCCTGAGAGGGCCTAGTGTGCCCTCGTTGTCCTGTCCGATCAATGACCGCCTCTCGGCGGTGGAGGTGGGTTCCTCCCGCGTGGCTGCGAGGCTGTTGTCCCTCAACCCGGTGATGTCGTCTGCCTCCGTCTTGCAGGCCGTACACCAGGTTTCACGAAGAGACAAGTAATGGTGACTTAAGATCGTGGTGGCGCAAGCTCATGGTCGGAGAAGTTGGGTAGTGGCACTCTGTGGCGCCAGGGTTCTTTTGTGGGCGAGGGTCAGGAGAAATCCTTGTCAGCTAGTCTGACCCTGACGCGGTACCAACATCGAGTGGCACCATACCTTTTTGGAGGGTGTTGTGGGAATCCCATGCCCACTATACTCTACGTGCCGGGGGAAACCCTAATACCCGTGGTCCGGGTAGCAACGCCGTGTCGACGGTGTGAAGTTGCTGCTTGGTGCAGGGCACTTCAGGATGATCGGAGCATGGTGGGACAAAGTCGGAGGGCACAGCGATTGCATGTCATCATTGTATCGTCGATTCGCCATCGTTTCCATTTATTTTTGTTTTGGGCATGTTTGTGTTGTTGCCCCAGCATTTCATTTGGATCCAAACTCTTGTATCGGTGTGGTTGCTATATTAATATAGCGGGGCGAAAGATTTTAAAGAAATTTCCTTACGGCATTTTTTATATTAAAGCACAAATATTTACAAAGCCACTGGCTAAATAAGGAAAACGAAGCCTGATTACTGATAGCTATTGCGGTTTAGCTCTGTGCCCAAACATGGCTAGCTCATGCATTTATGCTTGCTTTCATTTCTGGAATGTTGATTTCCATCTCTGAAGTGTTAGAATCACGAGAAGCAAATAACGAAAAACAAAAAGGAAATTGCAGCAAGGAGACCTAAATTTAAGGTGGAAAAACCTCTCCAGCTGACGAGAGTTTAACTCATCAATGCCCATTATTATGGACTTGGATTTTGGAGAAGGAGGGAGCGCTGGAGACATCTATCGGCTAGCAAACAAGCACACAGGGGACTCGAAGATTTACCCAGGTTCAGGCCTTGTAGAAGTCCTACTCCTGCTTGTCTGCTCGTGGAATTATCGAAGGAATCGAAGATTACAATGGTGCGCAGATGTGATCTGGCGAGCGTTGTGGAAACTAGGGTTGCGTGTGTCCTTCTCGCCGCCCCTCCTAGCCTTTATATAGATAGGCTAGGTCTCGGATAGCAGGTCGAGTCGGTTACAAGTTATGGCTTTCCCCTTTTAACTTTCTATCTTTAGATTCTTCTTGTTCTTCAAGCAATCGAGAGTCCGTAGGCCACTCGAGTCCTCTCTTGGGCCTTGGCGACACCGTGGGCTTCTGCCGTATTCAGGCCGTATATACTAAGCTCGAGTACCTATAGGGTATACCCATGTCAGTAGCTCCCGAGTGTCCAGTGGAATCACAGATTCGACTTGGGACTTCTTGAAGTCTTTTGAGTGCATGAATGAGTATATTTCGACTGCTTTGTTTGTGTCATAGGGATTGTTGATGTGCGTGCCTGATTTAACCGATGCATCGGTATCCGTTAACTACCTTAGGGTAAAACAACGCAATCTACTCGAACTCGAGTCCCCGGACTCGAATCCGGAAAAGTGTTGGTGTAATTCGACTCAAGCCACGGAGGTCTTACAGGAGTCGAATTCCAGTTATATGGGTGTGAGCACTTGATGCGTTCGTCAAGGCATATTCATCGTACTTGTAGGCACGGATATGTTTTTGGTAGTGCGCAGCAAATGCGTTGCCAGGCCTTATTTAGGTCTTACCTTCACGCTGTAAGCGCGGCATCCGAAATTTATCATCACGGAGACGATTCGGGTGACCCAGGAGACGCAGTCTCTTTGTAGGGAAAAACTATGAGGCGGTGTCGCCATAAACTTCGAGTGTGGATGTTATCAACACACAGTACTTTGTACAAAAATCATAGGGTGCGCGACCAGCGCTCCCTATGGGAGTAGCCCCCGAGTGCCTGGTTGAGTCGAAGACTCAGGCAGGGACTAAAGAACTTTCGCGACTGCTGTCATCTTTTGTTCGCTTGTTTCAGTCGATTTTGTTTCCGGCACTCCCTATGGGAGTAACCCATGTCCATAGTCGAACCGTGTTTCGAGTGGTTGGGTTTGGCTTGATTGTCCATGTTCCTGCAAAAGAAGAAGAAAAAATCGTAGGGTGCGCGACCAGCGCTCCCTATGGGAGTAGCCCCCGAGTGCTTGATGGAGTCGAAGACTCGAGCAAGGACTAAAGTAGTCAAAGTCTTCTGCTGCGTAGCTTTGATGACGTCAGTGCTGACGATTTCATGACCTCAGTTGCCCGCGTGAGCGAGTTTGACAAGACGTGACGAGCAGTGGGTCCCACCCCTGACTTTGATTTGACCGGGCATGTGTAATCTTTATTTTAACTGTGCCTCCTCGATTTCTGCGCGTAATGGGAGCAGTGGGGGACGGTTCGCGTTTCCACTCCTCCACGTGTCTAGCACGATGTTTACCACGCGTCCAGTAGGGTTTTTCTGAGCCGTTGGATTGCATCTTCCAGGGGTTAAGTAGTGATGTTTGCGACGGTAAAATTCACATCTGCTTTTCGCTCATCTTCTGCCCTCATCGCCATTGCCGCTGCTCCATTGCTTTCTCTGCTCTCTTTTCCTCCGTGGCGCTAGACCATCTCCGCGTATTTCCCAGCTATTTTCTTCGATCACATCGCCGTCGCGCAATGGGGAAGAAGAAGGGAGGTGCTGCGGCCGATTCCGCGGCTACCGCTGCTGCGGCAAAGAAGAAGGGCGACTCCACCGTCGTGGGTACCATCACCGCCGCTGGTGGGAAGAAGAAGGGCGCGGGCACCCGCGTCACGAATGTTGCGTGGCGTCCCTCCATCATCATTCTGATCTCCGTCTTCTTCGCCAAGACGGAGTGATGTCCGCCGCAGTCGCCGACGCGCGCGTCCCCGGCGGTGAGATAATTCCTTCTCCTCCCGCTGGTTTTCGAGTGATGTTCTTGGCTTTCATCATTCGCGGCCTTTCTTTGCCCCTGCATCCTTTCTTCAGGTGCCTCCTTTGTTTTTACGGGCTTCAGCTCCATCAGCTGTCCCCGAACTCTATCCTCCATATCTCTTGCTTCATCACCCTCTGCGAGTGCTGGCTCAGAATCGAGCCACACTTCGGCCTCTTCAAGCGCCTCTTCAAATTGAAGCGTCAATCTGCATCTGGCTCTTTAGTCTACGATGTAGGTGGCTGCGGAATCCACGTCGACCCATCCGCCACCTATTTCGACATCAAGCTCACGGCGTCCGTACAAGGGTGGAGGGATAAATGGTTCTACATCCGCGATGAGAAGTCTAACGGGGAGCACTTCGGACTCGCACCTTTTGATCTCGCGACGCCATGCAAGAGGAGGCGCTCCTGGAAGAATGTAGTCATGCCTGGCGAGTTCGCGGAGACAGATGTGTTGTACGAGCGCGTCTGCGACCTCGAGAGTCGCATAGGCAAAGAGGAGGGAGGCTGCGCCCTCATTCGCACGTGGCTGCGCCGTCGCGTCCAGCCCCTGCAGGCCAGAGTCCACCCCATGTTTCAGTGGGCTGGCCCTGACGATATCACTCGCGTGTCTGCCGATGGCATGTCCACGAGTGAAGTGGATAAAAGGGTTCGACTGGTCACCAAGTACACCGTCAAGGATGTGCTCCCTAATGAGCCAGTTGTTCCTCCGTTTGATGCTGCAAACCCTGCTCCTGAGGTATAGTTGTGTTACGCAGTAGCTTAGTTTGTCGATTGCTTCTTTGATGTTTCTTATCTTTGCGCTAAATTGTTGTCTATATGCAGGATTGGGCGGTGTCACCTTGTATGCCCCCTCTTCCTGAGGGGATTATCCCTCGCGAAGCCTTGGAAGAGGACGAGTCGGAGTCGACCGCCCCATCTGATGTGGAGGAAGAAGCCCCTGAGTCCGGAAGTCCGGATACTCGCAAACATTCGCGTAGCAAGGATTCTGATGTGTCGTCTCCTTCGACTCCGGAAGGTGCAGGCATTGGTGCGGAGTCGCCGATCCCTGCCATTCCCGTGAGTGCCGTGGCGCCTTCTTCTCGCAAGAAGATGCGACTGCCAAAGGAGTCCTCGTCGGAGTCGGGGGAACCAACCTTTGACTTTGATAATTTTGATTGGTAAGTATTCGAATCTTCCTTTTTTGGTTCTACTTTGCAGTTGCCTTTTCTTGATGTTGATTATATCTTGCAGTCAGCAGGCGTCGTCATCTTCTGGCGATGTCCAATTTCTGAAAGAATCTGGATTCGCAACCTCCGGTGCCAAGAAAGAGGTTGAGCGTGCTCCTTCTCTTCCATTGGCGGCCCACTCTGGGCACAACTCTTCCAGCTCTCCGCATGAGGGGGAGCATCGAATGGTTGCCCGGATGAAGGCACACCAAACAACTTCGGAGTCATTGGAGGATCATGTAAGTGCAGTATTTTTTCTCCTCTTGCTGCAGTCGATGCTGCTTATGGCATCTGCTAACTTTGTTGTTTTTCTTTGTTGCGACAGCTCCTTGTGAAGGAAGTTGCTCATCTGGCGGACCAAGTGCTTGCGATGGGTCGCCAACATGCAATGCTAGATACGCGATATCGCGTGGTGGAAAGTAAGTACCTTTCCTTCTCATTCTTCTACATTGTTGTCCTGTAGTCGATTGATAGCCAATCCCTTTTGTGCTGTCTTGCAACTGAACATAATGCCCTTCTTCGTGATGCTGCCGCCATGGAAAAGACGCTCGCCGCGGTTGTGAAGAGCCGTGATGAGGCAATCGCGGCGCGTGACGAGGCGCAAAAGCGTGAACAGGGCCTCCGTGCCTCTATTGCAGCTAGGGAGAAGTTGTTCGAAGAACAGCTTTTCTCGATTGCCAAAGCCCTTTTAGGTACCTTGGTTGGATATCATTGTTGTTCTCGTGTTCGGTGTTTTGCCGTTGGCGTTGATGTTTATATCCATGTGTTTGGTTTGTGTACATATGCTAGCGGTTTGAGCTTCGATCCTCAGGCCCTCCGTCGCGACGACGCTTTGGCGGGTGCGTTTTTAGTAGTCGAGGACCGCAGCGCTGCCGTTCAAGATACGCTTTCCAAGGCCAAGGGCATTCTCAGTCGCCTCCGGGAGGAGTTGATGCCCAAGGCTGAGCTGATCGAGAACATGGACGAGCTGGTGGAGTCTCTCGCCGGGGGTGTTCCTTCAAGTTTCAAGAACTCCCTCCGTGTGGCTGGCGCGTCCATGTCACTTGCCATGGTGCAGGCCCACGGAGTCGAGGTTGATCCTGCCGCAGTGTCGAAGGCGATGCCCATTAACGCGGACGGCTAGCAGGTAGTCTTTGCTCCTTTCACGACTGCCTATGGCAAATATGGGCCGTAGCTGATAAACATGGTTACGAAGTACTCTGAGGAGCTGCAACGCGCCAAGAAGGCGGCAAAGGCTGCGGCATCAGGGGCTGGCAGAAAGTCAGTGGCATCTGGCACTGCCACGAACTCGATGAAGCCCCCGAAGCCGTCGAAGTCGAAGAAGCCAATCGCTCCTTAGTACATTTGTAATAGTTAACTAGTTTGTGTCCTTTGTTAAGAACATGCCTGCTGGCGAGTGTATCTGCTGATACTTTTGCTAGTCTTGAATGCACTTGAATCTTTTGTCTTTGTGTTGATTTGGTCGTCTTATTTTTTCTATCTTGGCTTGTGGTAGGGTACATCAAGTGATCCTTTGAGGGAAACTCAGGACTCGCTCCCTCTTGATGATACTTTGACACCGCCGCACTCCAGGGTAGGTGAGCTGTCGCTGCTTTCGCGACTGCGTGACCGCGTGAAGCAGCTGGAGCATGAGTTGCCCGTGCTCCGCGGTAGCGCGGATGTATGGAAGTCAAAGGCGGAGAAAGCCGCCGCCCGAGAGCAGTATCTGCTTGGTGAGGTGACGCAGCTAGGCGACCAATTCAAGTGTTAGTTTGCTTGCTCTTATCTTTTCCTTGTAGTCGCTCGCTATAGTGCGTTGTCCTTATGCTTCTGTTGCTGCTTCGTGTAGTTGTCAGCGCGCGTCATCCGCAGGATGAGAAGGATAGAATTGCCATTCGTATGCATGATTTTACCCAGGAGCAACTTCAAGAGAGTGGATACTTCTGGGTAGATCATGATCGTGCGATTGCGCTGGCGACCCTGCATGATCGTGCGTCGCGAGTGCTACACTTTCTGAAGAAGTCACATCATGCTTGAGGAACATTTATCGGACGATGTTTCCACTGGATGTTGCTCCATCAAGCCTGCTGGCCCTCCTTGCCAAGTTTCAAGACCTGACCGCAGTTCGCGAGTGCGTGAGGCAACAGTTGGTGGCTGGTGCCAAGGCTGCTCTATCGCTGGTGCGACTGCATAGGCCTAACGTAGATGTTGCGGTAATTGTGGCTGGGCCACCAGCAGGTTCTGCCTGGAATATGGTATCGCACTACCAGGCGGTGGATCACCCAGCAGAAGAGATCATCGACTTCTTTGAGGAACAAACCAACATTCTTTTGTTGCGGTAATAGCTTGATTTGTATCCTGCACATAAGTATACCCGTGTTGTAAAGTTCGTGTATACGGTGTATAACTGATTATAGATTATTTATAAAGAGCTTGTTAGCGTGTGAGTGCGTTGCACTATGCAATTCCTTTTCGTTAGCCTGGCCATGTAGTTTTATCTTAGTCCCTTTGTCAACCTGTCAGGTGCGTTGCAACTGGGTTGGTGTTTGCGTCAAGGGTTTCGACTGATGTGCCAGCTACTCAGGATATCGCTTTTTAGTTCGTAGAACAGATGTGTACAGGGTGGCGTAGCCTCCGAGTAGATAAATTATGGAAAAATAAAGAAAACACAGAGTTTTGGAGCACTTAGCTTTATTCATTCGAGGGACAGTACGAAGTACAATGTGTGGCTAAGTAGCCTTGGCTGATTGCCTTATTGGTAATGTAAAAGAAAAACGACTAAGGGTAGAAGCGTCACAGTTGTGCGACGTTCCAGGGGTTGGAGTATGCGACTCCTATCTCTAAATCTTGAAGGCGATAGGCGCCACCTGGGATTACTTCTGTAATCACACATGGTCCCTCCCAGGGGGATTCGAGCTTGAGATGTCCTTGCTGCTTTAGTCGCAGGACCAGGTCGCCTTTGACGAAGGATCTGGGGCGTAGCCTCCTACTGTGGTAGTTGCACAGGTTCTGCTGATAGATCGTTGATCTTTCCGCGGCGATTTCTCTTGCCTTGTCAAGGAGGTCAACGGAATCATCGAGTGCGAGGGATGAATCTTGTTCGCTGTATGCGACCACGCGCGGTGCCTTGTACCGTACCTCGGCGGGTAGCACTGCTTCGGCTCCGTGCACCATAAAGAATGGCGTCTAGCCCGTGGCAGTGTTTGGAGTTGTGCGTAGGCTCCAGAGTACTGATTGCAGTTCGTCTGGCCAGCAACCCACGGCTTGCTCGAGTGGCCGGAGAAGTCGCTTCTTGATACCGCCGCAGATGAGCCCGTTTGCTTTTTCCACCTGACCATTGGTCTGTGGATGTGCTACCGAGGCGTAGCTGATGTTGATCCCCAGATTCTCGCAGAATTCTTGGAACTCCTTGGATGTGAAGTCCGTCCCATTGTCGGTGATGATGCTATGCGGTACTCCGAAGCGGTAGACGATGGATTCGAAGAACTTAACTGCGCTGTGTCCTGATTGGTTGGTCACTGCCATGGCCTCAATCCACTTGGTGAATTTGTCGACAGCGACCAAGAGGTAGATGTAGCCTCCTCGTGAGGACCTTGGGAGTTTGCCAACCATGTCGAGTCCCCATTGCGCGAAGGGCCAGGCAAATGGAATTGGACGGAGCTCTGTGCCAGGTGCGTACGGCTTGTCCGCGAATCGTTGGCAAGCGTTGCATTTTTGGACAATGTCCTTGGCATCGTGCATGGCCGTAGGCCAATAGAATCTAGCTCGTATAGCTTTGGCAACGAGGGCGCGACTGCCGGCGTGGTGCCCGCAGGTCCCCTCATGGATATCGAGAAGAAAGGCTCTTCCATTGGCCGTGGAGATGCACCGTTGGAGTACTCCTGTGATGCTACGTTTATACAGTTCGCCGTTGATAACAGCGAATGCCTTGGACCGCCGCGCGATGTGTCGTGCATTAGTCGGATCATCCGGTAGCCTTTTGCTGAGGAGGTACGTGATGTACGGTTGCGTCCAGGATTGTTCAATCATCATGACCCTCATTCATCCCTCGAGGCATGTGTCCAACTCCAAGTCATCGAGTGCCATTGACTCATTGGGTGACGTAGCCCTCGAGGCCGTTACTGCGCTTGTTTTCTTCTCTGCGGCCTTTGGCTTGATGGAGCGTTCGCAGATGCGCTCGAGAAATACCCCTGGTGGTATGGGGGCGCAGGTAGAGCCTATGTTGGTGAGTGCGTCCGCCTCTTCGTTGCTTTCGCGACCTACGTGCCGCAGCTCGCAACCGTCGAAGTCTCCTTCGAGTGCGTCGTAGAGGTCGTGGCACGCAATCATGTTGTCATTTAGTGTGTCGCACTCATGCATCGTTTGGTTGTCGACCAACTTGGAGTCGCCGTATATAATGAGCCTCTTGGCACCGCAGGCTTTTGCCATCCTCATCCCGTGCAGAAGGGCTTCGTACTCAGCTTTGTTGTTGGAGGCGGTGAACTGCATTCGCAGGATGTATTTCAGCTTGTCCCCTTGAGGTGATGTCAGTATGACACCGGCACCTGCTCCGTCCTTCCGCTTAGATCCATCGAAGTGCATTGTCTAGAGGTAGGACATATCTAGTTTGTCAGGGAGCTGGTTCTCCATCTAGTGCACGAGGAAGCCAGGGAGAACTTGCGACTTGATTGCGTCGCGCTTTTCGTATGTAATGTCTCGTGGAGACAATTCTATTCCCCAAAGCGCGACTCGTCCTATGGCGTCGGGGTTATTGAGGATATGCTCCAACGGGGCGTCGTTGACCACCTCGATTGGGTGCTCCTGGAAGTAATGGCGCAGTCGCCGGGCGGTCATGAAGACGCCGTACGCCAGCTTCTGGTAGTGCGGGTACCGCTGTTTTGTTGGTGTGAGGACCTCGTTGAGGTAGTAGGCTGGGCGTTGTACCCCGTGGACCTTGTTTTCCTCGGCTCCATAGCCCACGAGTACTGTGCTGACCACTTGGTTGGTGGCGGAGAAATACAACAACAGTGGTTCCCTTTCTCGTGGGGTCACCAGTACTGGCGAAGTGGACAGCAGGCGCTTGAGGTCTTCGAATGCTTCTTGCGCTTCATTGGTCCACTCGAATTTTTCAGCTTTGCGGAGGAGCTGGTAGAAGGGCAGTGCCTTTTCTCCCATCCGGCTGATGAATCGACTGAGGGCCACGATTCGCCCAGACAGCTGTTGGACGCCCCTTATGTTTTTCAGCTTCTCCATGGCCAGTATGGCTTTTTATTTTCTTCGGGTTCGCCTCGATTCCTGTAACTACCTCGGACACTACGCTCTAAGTTGCATGCCTAGATGAGCGAAAGTGGTTAAAATAGTACGGTGGGGGCCCAGGGGCCACCCACAGGTAGACCCGTCGACCGTCCTAACCACTTCCAGAACATCAGGACAAGAACGAGCGGCGTAGTCGGCAGGCGAAGGGATCAACTACATACACAAGTGAGTATGTATGCAAGCCACCATACAATAGTTTTCAGAGCCATTCCATCTAAAAGAAATAGAAATATTGCAACGCCATACGGCAAGATCCAAATATCCTAGATAGAGATAATAGTTTAGGATAGCTCCTCATACATCAAACATCAGAGTATCAGGCGGAAGCGGAAACAAGATCCGAGTACGGATAAGAAGCAAATCGGCATAAGATGCCACATAAATAAACACATCCCGCCGACAGATCTCGCGGATCCCCATCCCCAGAATCTCTACACCGAGTGATCGTTGCCAACATCATCCGTCTCCTCCACCCAGTATCCATCTTGCGAGTACACATGTTCATCTGAATCAAACAATTTATCGTGTGAGACCCTAGGGGTACTCAGCAAGTCTTTATGCCTCTAAAGGGGACATAACCTAGGGTGACGCAATTGCAGCAAAATATAATAGCTAAAAGTCTATAGATACTCGCTAACCATCCGCCTAACCAATGATAGACGGATGTCCGTTAATTAGTAACAATAGTTATAACAGTATAAATAACAGATCCATCCACCTTCCCGCTTACCAACGAGAAAGCGGATGAACAACTCATCCGTTGGCAGTTTTATTAACCATTCCATGAGTATTGCACGATTTACTAGTCATGTACTTAGTCAAATTAAAAGCGGTACTTTAGTTATACTTGTCTATGATCGAGAAACTGTGCTCCAAGTCGTCCATAACCGCGGACACGGCTTTTAGAAAGATTTACCCTGCAGGGGTGCACAAATAGCAACACACACTCGATCAACCTCGGAAAAACCAAATCAAAACCCAACGAGGCATTCACGACAAAGCGATCACATGATTCAGAAATATTTCAGGGGGCCACCCCATTAAGCTACCCGCAACGAAGTTGGCCGGCTCCGAGACGGACCCAAGGTTTGCGCCAATGGCTGTAAACGACTGGGAACCCAAAAGTGTGACTGGGCTTGTCGATACCGCGAAAACACTCCGCAATTCTTAAACAGTACAGGTTCTCCTTGCACAATCTTAAATAAAGCAGTAAAGCATGGCATAAGTACAGGATAGTAATAAAGCCTCGAACTACTTGTGGCCCCAAGAAATAGAAATGAATCAAGCTCTGGCTCAGGGGGGTCCATAAGGCCTCCCGGATGTGGATAGTGCGAATAATCAAGGAACAGGAATCAAGTACTCGGTTTCCTACGAGACACAAGTGAGCATGAAAAACCAAATAGCAGATATTGCTCACCGGTGCCTCTTTCATTAGTTATCCCATTACTACTCAAGTTAAGTTGTTTAGGTACCTTGTTATCCATCAGACACTCACATACCCTACACATGCTGTTCTACGACTCGCCTGGCTCAAACAACTCCTGTAGTAATGGCTCATGGGATGGAGGAACAAGCTTCGGTGGGGTTTAAAAGTAAAGGCTATGCAGTACTTGGGATTCAATTTAATGCAACTGCGACTCAATGATGCAAGAATAAGATAGAGGCAATAAGTAATTTATGTATGCAAGCATGCGGTAGTGCTTCCCTGGTAGCTCAGTTGAAGCGAGAGATGGATCTGGGTAGAACTCCTGTGATTCCTGATAATTCTCCTGCTGGGCGTCTATTCGAAGAAGAACCAAACAAACAAGGGCCAACATAAATAAAGTGCACAATCATACGAATTGAAATGCGACAAGCAAACAAGCATACCATGATGAATGATGCACAATTTACATGGCAATAATGTAGCATGGCATGGTGGGGTGTGGGGTACAAGAACAAAGCATTTTATTATTTATGTGGTCAAGTTTTATTGCCAGAAACAGTTCTGATTTTTAATAATGTCATGATGCATGCTTTAATTCAGAACATGGAATGCATGGTTAGAACGGGCTCGTCACGCTGATCGATTTAGACATATTATTTGTCGAATTTGGAGTTATAGAATTAAAGTTATTAATTAATTGAGAAAAAGGCATTTTATTGTAATTTTAATCATCTTGAAATTTTAAAGTGGTCAAACATTATCTTGAATAGCATATTTGAATTCCTCACATTTTTCTGATTCCAAAACATATATCATTTGTATTATTTGGATTTACAAATTAAAAGTTATTAAAAACAGATTTAAATTTGAATTTAAACATTTTCTAGAATTGTTTAATTAAAACAGAAAACTCCCAGACTTTTTACACACAGCCACAGCTAACTACAGCCACCGATAAGTGGGGCCGCGCTGACTGGACGAAACGGCGCGGCGAAAACCCTGTTGCACCGCGAGCTTAGCCAGCCACAGCCACTGACAAGCGGGCCCGTGCCGTGGACGGTCCCACAAGCCAGTGGGGGTGAGTATGGCTGACACGTGGAGAAGCTAGGGACTACGGGTTAAGTTTACAGAAGTGCGGGAGCCTTTTTGTAAAACTGCCACTACGGCTGACAGGTGGGGGTCTGAGGGAGCGCGGGTTGAGGATTACAAAATCTGGGGTCCCTTTTTGTAAAACGGACACAGCCGCCGACAGGTGGGCCTAGGCTGAACCGCGGGTTGAGCAGCAAAAAGTTTTTTGGGGGGGGGGGGGGGGGTATCTGAAAGAATGCCCGTGGTACTGTTTTTCTTCTCTGAATTTTCTATCGACAGGTCTGTGTGCGACAGGGATGGCGCGGCGCGGTGGATCGAACCGGTGATCTGGGACGCGCGCATGGAGGCGGAAACCACTGCGGTGACTAAGGGGATGTTGGAGGGTTGCAGCTACGCGGCTAGGTATAGTTCTCGCGACGCCTCGGCGAGCAAATGCACACGCACGCCGGTGCACAGAGGGTGTTCGACACAAAGTCTGGCGATAACAGGCGACCAAGGGGAATGGGGAGGTGTCAGGGAGGGTGCGTGGCTCACCGCGAGGTTGTCGGTGTAGTCAGATCGGGCCGAGGAGCAGCAGGTCGACGGCGATGCAGAGGCCGGCGGATCTAGGGTTTTGGTCGACGTCGTGGTCGTGCAGAAGGTTCTGAGCCTCCTCCTCCTCGCTGCTGTGCACGGGGGAGACTCAGAGGTCGCCACGGTCTTCCTCGACACCCAAACGCCACGCCCGCCGCCGTGTATCGCCGAGAGGAGGTGGATGCCGACGGTGGCCGCCGGGGGGGATGTGGGGTAAAAGGGGAGGGAGAGGAGGAAGGGCACGGCCCTGGTGGATCTGGAGGAGGACAGGCAGGGAGGAGGGAGTAGATAGCAGAGAGGGAGAGGTGCCGTGGGGGATCGGGTGGAGAAAAGGTGGCTTCGGCCATGTTTTTCTTCTCCTCCCTCACGTGCACGGCGTGGAGCAGCTGGCTCGGGGGACAGAGAGGTGGTGGCTGCAGATGGGGCCGGCCAAGGGAAGGAAGGGACTGCACGGGTGGGGTCCTTGTGCAGCGAGAGAGAGAGAGAGAGGGGGCTAGATGGGGCTAGGGTTGGGGTAGCTCGGGTTAAGTTGGGGTGGTGGTTCGGCTAGCTAGAGAGAAAGGTGGTGGGGTAGATGGTTAGGTTAGAGAGAGGGGTGGTGAGGTGTTCCTTAGCCGAAGCTAGGGAAGGAGGGGTGAGGTGGCTCGGCTAGGTAGAGAGAAAGGGAGCTGGGGGTTTAGGGTTTGAGAGGGGAATTAGAGAGAAAGGGTAGGGTGAGAGGGTTGGTAGGGTGTTAGAGTTTACTCCACATGCCAACAAGATCAAGCAAAGGATGGATGGGTGTGGTGATGGATAAGGAGAGAGAGGCTAGGGTTTTGGGGTGTAAGATAGATATGGCCACACATGGTCATGCATGGATGGGGTGATGGGTAGGAGAAAACAAAAGAACAAGGTGGTGAGGCTTGTGGTGCACACATGGTGATGGTAGAAGAGAGAGATAAAGGTGGAGCTCAACAAAAGAATAAGAATCACTTGGGTTGATTCCAAAAGACAAGATCCACTTCAAAACAAAGAAAAACCCAAGGAGGAGAGATGGTAGAGACTTGCATGGCCCATGCATGAATAGTAGATGCCATGTTTAATTTTGTGAAAACAAAATAAAGTCTCATGGCATTTATTCATGTGCATTCCAAAATATGGAATAAAAGCCAAGCAAAAGGAATTTAAAAGAAGGTTCCATGTGTAGTAGATGGAGATGGTCATATTTGAGTATAAATGGGACATGCTAGTGTGTATGTTCCACTAGGTGTTTATTATCCCCAACAATATTTCAACATGAGCAACTATTCCACAACACTCCATATGGAAGCTAGAGAAAGGGGTACCACTCATAATGCATGCAAAGGTGGCTCCACATATCAATAATGTGAAAACAACATGATGCTAATATGAGAGCATGTGGAAATAGAAGTGGATCCATCCCAACCCGCATGAGCTAGATTTAAATGCCAAAGGAAAAGTGTAGAAACTCATGGATAATTAGGATGGTGGAATTATAAGGTGGTGACAAGGAAAAGGTGGTGGAGTTGAATAAAAGATATGCCCCCAACTCAACTTGGGCATCAAGCATTTATCAAGAACCAAATACAATATATCAAGAGCCAAATACAATTACTAATGCATATGAGAGAAGAACCAAATGAAAAGGGTTTTATATGATGCTCAAATGCAAGGTGGCATGATGACATTAGCATGATATAATTATGATGCAACAATTATATGTAGGAAGTAGCAATTATATTACTAGACCATGTAGCATTACATATGTTAGACAGATGAGATGCTATAACTCTCCCCAACTAAACAGGAATCTCGCCCCGAGATTCTAGGAAGAAGAAGAAGACACGAAGAGGGTAGGATACTTGGTACGGAGCTCGTCCTCGCGTTCCCAAGTGGCTTCATCAACGGAATGGTGGGACCACTGCACCTTGCAGAACTTGATGGACTTGTTGCGAGTCCTTCTTTCTGCGACTTCTAGAATTTTTATGGGGTGTTCTTGATAAGACAGATCTTCTTGGAGATTGATGAGTTCATGGTCCACGGTCCTGCCGGGATCCTTGAAGCACTTCTTGAGTTGAGAGATATGTAACACATCATGGACCTTGAGTTTTTCAGGGAGCTCAAGAGCATAAGAAACTTCTCCTCTTCTTCCACAAACTTTGAAAGGACCGATGTATCTAGGAGCCAGCTTTCCTTTGATACCAAACCGGTGCGTGCCTCTCACGGGAGTGACACGAAGGTAAACGAGATCACCAGGGACATACTCCATGTCCGTGTGCTTTCTGTCATAGTTGCTCTTCTGGCGACTTTGAGCAACCTTCAGATTTTCAAGAATGATGTGAACCTTCTCCTCCGCTTGAGTTACAATGTCGGGGCCAAACAGTGTTCTTTCACCTGCGCCCGACCAACCAATCGGAGTTCTGCATTTGTGACCATAGAGAACCTCAAATGGTGCCATCTTTAGACTTTTCTGGAAGCTGTTGTTGTAAGAGAATTCAGCATAAGGAAGGCATTCTTCCCACTTCATGCCGAAAGAGATAACGCAAGCACGGAGCATATCTTCCAGAATCTTATTGATCCTTTCAACTTGTCCTTGCGACTGAGGGTGGTAAGCTGTGCTGAAGTTCAATTTTGTTCCCAAAGCGTTTTGGAAACTGCCCCAGAACTTGGAAGTGAAGATGCTTCCACGGTCTGAGCTGATGTCAAGAGGAACCCCATACAGAGAGATAATTCTGTTGATATAGAGCTCAACCAACTGAATTGCAGAAATTGTTTCCTTGACGGGAAAGAAGTGAGCCACTTTAGAAAGCCTGTCGATGACAACAAAGATTGCATTGTTACCCTTCTGCGACCTTGGAAAACCAGTTATGAAGTCCATCTCTACTTTCTCCCATTTCCATTCCGGAGGCTTCAATGGCTGTAGAAGGCCAGAAGGTTTCTGATGGACAGCTTTAACTCTACGGCAGACATCACACTCGGAGACATACTTGGCACAACATTGTTTCAACCCAGGCCACCAATATTGTGTTTTCAAGTCCATGTACATCTTAGTGCTGCTAGGGTGGATAGAAAGAACAGAATCATGCGTCTCCTTAAGAACTTGCTCTCTCAATCCCGGGTCGTTCGGAACGAACATCCGGTGTTCAAAGAATAGAGCTCCTTGATCATCGACGTGGAAGGACTCATACCTCGGCAGCTGAATGTTGGAGATGATATTTTTGGCGTAAGCATCACCTCGCTGACTAGCACGAATCTTTTCTTCCAAGAGAGGGGTTGCCAGAAGATTCAGAAGAAACCCTTGATCCACAATTTCAAGGTTGAGTTGGCGGAATTCCTCGCACAAGAGAGGCTGTTGTTCTTCCACCATGAAGTTGTGGACATAAGCTTTTCGGATGAGGGCATCGGCCATGACATTAGCTTTGCCTGGAGTGTAGTTGATTGTGAGATCGAAATCATTAACTGGTTCAATCCACCTCCTCTGACGAAGGTTGAGATCAGGTTGTGTGAAGATATACTTCAGACTCTTGTGATCAGAAAAAATCTCACAACGGTTGCCAAGCAAATAGTGCCTCCATACTTTCAAAGCAAAGACAACTGCTGCGAGTTCGAGGTCATGTGTAGGATAGTTGATCTCATGCATCTTCAACTATCGAGAGGCATAAGCAACAACTTGTTTTTCTTGCATAAGGACCACACCCAATCCTTGCAAGGAGGCGTCACAGAATATCTAGAAAGGCTTTGATGTATCTGGAGGAATCAGGACTAGTGTGGAAGTGAGCTTCTTTTTGAGTGTTTCAAAGCTTGCTTGACATGCAGGAGACCAAAGGTATTTCTTGCCTTTCTTGAGGAGATCGGTAAGAGGCTTCGCAATCTTCGAGAAGTTCTGAACGAAGTGACGACAGTAACTGGCCAAACCAAGAAAACCCCGGACTTCTTTGACATTTTTGGGTGGAAGCCAATCAACAATTGTCCGAACAGTTTCTAGGTTGACGGCAATGCCCTTGGCAGAGATGACGTGACCAAGGTAGGTGACTTCAGGCAGCCAGAACTCACACTTGGAGAACTTTGCATACAGGCGGTTCTCGCGAAGCTTGTTTAGGACACACCGAAGGTGTTCTTCGTGTTCTTTCTTTGACTTAGAATAGACTAGGATGTCATCCAGATAGACCACAACGAACTTATCGAGATACTCCATGAAAACCGAGTTCATAAGCCTCGAGAAGGTGGCAGGTGCATTGGTGAGACCGAAAGACATGACCGTGTACTCATACATGCCATAGCGGGTGGTGAAAGCTATTTTGTGAACATCTTCCTTGCGGATCTTGATTTGATGATATCCACTTCTCAAATCAAGCTTAGAGAATAACACAGCTCCAGCTAGCTGATCGAAGAGATCATTAATCCACGGAAGGGGATATTTATTCTTGATGGTTTTAGCATTGAGTGCCCGATAGTCAACACAAAGTCTATCAGTCTTGTCTCGCTTTTTCACAAAGATGGTTGGGCTACCCCAAGAAGAAGTACTATGCTGAATGAAACCCAAATTCTCTTGTTCATCCAGCTGACGTTTGAGTTCAGCCAACTCAGCAGGACCCATTTTATAAGGCCGCTTGGAGATAGGAGCGATTCCAGGTTCAAGCTCAATCACAAACTCGACCTCGGTCAGGAGGCATACCTGGCAACTCTTCAGGAAAAACATCTGGGAACTCACAGACCACCGGAACACTCTGAATAGCTTCCATAGCATCATCATTCAGAGCCGCCTAAGAGAAAAGCTGAATTGTAGGAGTCAGACTTGGAGAATAGACTATATGGCCTTCAGGAATTTTCAGAGAGACCGAATGTTCAGCACAATCAATCACAGCTGCATTTGCTGTTAACCAATGCATGCCCAAGATAACATCAATGTCAGAATTGCCCAGAATAATTAAGGAAGCCGGGAACGAAGAACCACCAATCTCAATTTGATTGCCATGGCTGATTTTAGAAGATGCCATTGTTGCTCCAGGAGAAAGGACCATTAACCGTTTAGGCAGAGGATCCATAGATAACACATTCTCATCAGCAAAACTTGTAGAGACAAAAGAATGCGATGCACCAGAATCAAACAAAAATCGTGCAGGAACTGAGTTAACGAGAAGCGTACCCATCACAACTCCAGGTGCATGCTCGGCTTGAGCGACGTTGACATAGTTGGCACGAGCAACCGTAGACCCGGGCTTGGTGTTGATGTTGAGAGCCCGAGGTGGAGGTGCACGAACCATAGAAGAACTTGTCACAGGTCTTGGAGGTGGTGGAGGAAGAGCTTTGTTGTTCAATGGACAACTCCAGTGTTGATGCCCAGTGTTTCCACAAGTGTAGCAAGCACCAAGTGGACGTGGAGCAGCGTAGCCAGGGACTCTGCCAGGCGCTCCAGGGTAGTTGTGGTTGTAGCCCCTAGGAGCCGCGATGAAGGAGTTTGGTGGCCTTGCTGCGTAGCTTGACGGTCTTGGTGGAGCCAGGAGCGACGGTGGGGTGTTAGGAACCCACATGCGGCGCTTAGAAGGAGCTGTCATAGCTGAAGAGCTTGCTGCATCGCGGCTGTGTTTCTTGGACTCGTCAAACACTTGCCTACTTGCTTCTTCCTGCAGAGCTGTATGTTGGAGTTCTAGAAAAGACCCCGGCCTTGAATGAGTGATTGCATATTTGATGGATGCATTGAGTCCTTGCCTGAACCTCTTTTGCTTCTTCTTGTCATCAGAGAACTCATCGCCACCATACCGAGAAAGGTTCATGAAGTTTCTGATATAGGTATTGACATTGTCATTGCCCTGCTTGAGGTTGAGAAACACTTCCTTCATCCTCTCCATGACAATTTCTGTCAGGTATTGCTCTTTGAAAGCCCTAGTGAACTGCTCCCAACTAGGCTGAAAACCAGAGTGGTCTGCCTTGAGGTAATTCTCCCACCACAGAGCTGCATCTCCCTGCAGAAGGTGAGTGGCACATTTTACCCATTCTTGCTCTGGAACATCCGCAGTCATCAGCAACCTTGACATTTCACGCAACCAATCATCAGCATCAAGTGGCTGATCAGACACCTCAAATTGGCGTGGGTTGAACTTCAGAAAACTCTTGATGTCTCCTCGCTTGGGAGGTGGAGGTAGCGGAACAAACTCATTCCTCCTAACACTTTCTTCAAATCGCTCCTGGTTCTGCTGCATTGCTCCCAAGGCATTAGCAATACTTGCCAACGCAGCCCCCAGTTCAGGTGGTATGTCCTCCTCAGAACGGCGTGGTGGTGCCATCCTATGATTGATATAAAACACAAGTCAGTACTATAATGGAGAATAATAATAATCCAAAATAGTACCAAAATGGAATTAACCAAGATTTAAAGGATACAAAGTACTAAGATGATATTAAAATATCAACAAAGTTCAAAGCACCTCGAAGATATTAAGCATATCGCACACGACTGAACAAGGAGTGTGGTACACAAGCTAACAAAGAAAAAAATTCCGCAAATTTCGGCATTAAAATACCACTATATGCGCAAAACCACTTAACGAATCAAGATTAGTAACTCTACCAATTCAATATACAAGAGCGAATGATAAGAGTAGTGGTATGATCACGACTCCATCCCGCACTCAAATCATTACTCCACACATGAATAAGTAAAACACATATCCCAACACCTTCTTCTTAAGATGAACCTAAAGATTAGTAACTACGGAAACGAACACCCCAAACAAGATAACGTCGGATACAAAGAGTAAGACAGATCGCACCGGTATACAATGAATCAGATAGATCGCGTCGGTTTACAAAGGTCTGTCGGTATGGAATGTACCAACAGTTGATAACCAAAAGGCAGATAGTGATAACAAGTTGGATGCAATAGATAGACAAGGAATTCACATACACACACACAACCTATGGTACTACGGAACCCCGAACACGTGAATCCTAGTTTGAATTTTTAGAAGAGGATTGAAAACGTTACACTTCCTTACCAGAAAAAGGGTGGGTGGGTGGGTAAGAAGAAAAATGGAAGCAGTCCTACTCTCACGTTTTGTTTTTCCCTAGTATACATAGCTACCAAAATATTTGCTAGACTGACAACGACCATTTGGCTGAGACCCTGAAGGGCGGGATGGCTCTGATACCAATTGTAACTACCTCGGACACTACGCTCTAAGTTGCATGCCTGGATGAGCGAAAGTGGTTAAAATAGTACGGTGGGGGCCCAGGGGCCACCCACAGGTAGACCCGTCGGCCGTCCTAACCACTTCCAGATCATCCGGACAACAATGAGCGGCGTAGTCGGCAGGCGAAGGGAGCAACTACATACACAAGTGAGTATGTATGCAAGCCACCATACAACAGTTTTCAGAGCCATTCCATCTAAAAGAAATAGAAATATTGCAACGCCATACGGCAAGATCTAAATATCCTAGATAGAGATAATAGTTTAGGATAGCTCCTCATACATCAAACATCAGAGTATCAGGCGGAAGCGGAAACAAGATCCGAGTACGGATAAGAAGCAAATCGGCATAAGATGCCACATAAATAAACACATCCCGCCCACAGATCTCGCGGATCCCCATCCCCGGAATCTCTACACCGAGTGATCGTTGCCAACATCATCCGTCTCCTCCACCCAATATCCATCTTGCGAGTACACATGTTCATCTGAATCAAACAATTTATCGTGTGAGACCCTAGGGGTACTCAGCAAGTCTTTATGCCTCTAAAGGGGACATAACCTAGGGTGATGCGATTGCAGCAAAATATAATAGCTAAAAGTCTATAGATACTCGCTAACCATCCGCCTAACCAATGATAGACAGATGTCTGTTAATTAGTAACAACAGTTATAACAGTATAAATAATAGATCCATCCTCCTTCCCGCTTACCAACGAGAAAGCGGACGAACAACCCATCCGTTGGCAGTTTTATTAACCATTCAATGAGTATTGTACTATTTACTAGTCAGGTACTTAGTCAAATTAAAAGCGGTACTTTAGTTATACTTGTCTATGATCGAGAAACTGTGCTCCAAGTCGTCCATAACCGTGGACACGGCTTTCAGAAAGATTTACCCTGCAGGGGTGCACAAATAGCAACACACACTCGATCAACCTCGGAAAAAACCAAATTAAAACCCAACGAGGCATTCACGACAAAGCGATCACATGATTCAGAAATATTTAAGGGGGCACCCCATTAAGCTACCCGCAATGAAGTTGGCCGGCTCCGAGACGGACCCAAGGTTTGCGCCAATGGCTGTAAACGACTGGGAACCGAAAGTGTGACTGGGCTTGTCGATACCGCGAAAACACTCCGCAATTCTTAAACAGTACAGGTGCTCCTCGCACAATCTTAAATAAAGCAGTAAAGCATGGCATAAGTACAGGATAGTAATAAAGCCCTGAACTACTTGTGGCCCCAAGAAATAGAAATGAATCAAGCTGTAGCTCAGGGGGGGTCCATAAGGCCTCCCGGATGTGGATAGTGCGAATAATCAAGGAACATGAATCAAGTACTCGGGTTCCTACGGGACACAACTGAGCATGAAAAACCAAATGGCAGATATTGCTCACCGGTGCCTCTTTCATTAGTTATCCCATTACTACTCAGGTTAAGTTGTTTAGGTACCTCGTTATCCATTAGACACTCACATACCCTACACATGCTGTTCTACGACTCGCCTGGCTCAAACAACTCCTGTAGTAATGGCTCATGGGATGGAGGAACAAGCTTCGGTGGGGTTTAAAAGTAAAGGATATGCAGTACTTGGGATTCAATTTAATGCAATCGTGACTCAATGATGCAAGAATAAGATAGAGGCAATAGGTACTATATATATGCAAGCATGCGGTAGTGCTTGCCTGGTAGCTCAGTGAAGCGAGAGATGGATCTGGGTAGAACTCCTGTGATTCCTGATAATTCTCTTGCTGGGCGTCTATTCGAAGAAGAACCAAACAAACAAGGGCCAACATAAATAAAGTGCACAATCATACGAATTGAAATGCGACAAGCAAACAAGAATGCCATGATGAATGATGCACAATTTACATGGCAATAATGTAGCATGGCATGGTGAGGTGTGGGGTACAAGAACAAAGCATTTTATTATTTATGTGGTCAAGTTTTATTGCCATAAACAGTTCTGATTTTTAATAATGTCATGATGCATGCTTTAATTCAGAACATGGAATGCATGGTTAGAACAGGCTCGTCACGCTGATCGATTTAGACATATTATTTGTCGAATTTGGAGTTACAGAATTAAAGTTATTAATTAATTGAGAAAAAGGCATTTTATTGTAATTTTAATCATCTCGAAATTTTAAAGTGGTCAAACATTATCTTGAATAGCATATTTGAATTCCTCACATTTTTCTGATTCCAAAACATATATCATTTGTATTATTTGGATTTACAAATTAAAAGTTATTAAAAACAGATTTAAATTTGAATTTAAACATTTTATGGAATTGTTTAATTAAAACAGAAAACTCCCAGACTTTTTACACATAGCCACAGCTAACTACAGCCACCGACAAGTGGGGCCATGCTGACTGGGCGAAACGGCGAGGCGAAAACCCTGTTGCACCGCGAGCTTAGCCAGCCACAGCCGCTGACAAGCGGGCCCGTGCCGCGGACGGTCCCACAAGCCAGTGGGGGTGAGTACGGCTGACACGTGGAGAAGCTAGGGACTACGGGTTAAGTTTACAGAAGTGCGTGAGCCTTTTTGTAAAACTGCCACTGCGGCTGACAGGTGGGGGTCTGAGGGAGCGCGGGTTGAGGATTACAAAATCCGGGGTCCCTTTTTGTAAAACGGACACAGCCGTCGACAGGTGGGCCTGGGCTGGACCACGGGTTGAGCAGCAAAAAGTTTTGGGCGGGGGGGGGGGGGGGGGTATCTGAAAGAATGCCCGCGGTACTGTTTTTCTTCTCTGGATTTTCTATCGACAGGTCTGTGCGCGACAGGGATGGCGCGGCGCGGGGGATCGAACCGGTGATCTAGGACACGCGCACGGAGGCGGAAACCACTGCGGTGGCTAAGGGGATGTTGGAGGGTTGCAGCTGCACGACTAGGTATAGTTCTCGCGACGCCTCGGCAAGCAAACACACGCGCACTCCGGTGCATAGAGGGTGTTCGACACAAAGTCTGGCGATCACAGGCGACCAAGGGGAAATGGGAGGTGTCAGGGAGGGTGTGTGACTCACCGTGAGGTTGTCAGTGTAGTCAGATCGGGCCGGGGAGCAGCAGGTCGATGGCGATGCAGAGGCCGGCGGATCTAGGGTTTTGGTCGGCGTCGTGGTCGTGCAGCAGGTTCTGAGCCTCCTCCTCCTCGCTGCTGTGCACGGGGGAGACGCAGAGGTCGCCACGGTCTTCCTCGACACCCAAACGCCACGCCCGCCACCGTGTATCGCCGAGAGGAGGTGGATGCCGACGGTGGCCGCTGGGGTGGATGTGGGGTAAAAGGGGAGGGAGAGGAGGAAGGGCACGACCCTGGTGGATCTTGAGGAGGACAGGCAGAGATGAGGGAGTAGATAGCAGAGAGGGAGAGGTGCCGTGGTGGATCGGGTGGAGAAAAGGTGGCTTCGGCCACCTTTTTCTTCTCCTCCCTCACGTGCACGGCATGGAGCAGCTGGCTCGGGGGACGGAGAGGTGGTGGCTGCAGATGGGGCCGACCAAGGGAAGGAAGGGACTGCACGGGTGGGGTCCTTGTGCAGCGAGAGAGAGAGGGGGGGTAGATGGGGCTAGGGTTGGGGTAGCTCGGGTTAGGTTGGGGTGGTGGTTCGGCTAGCTAGAGAGAAAGGTGGTGGGGTAGATGGTTAGGTTAGAGAGAGGGGTGGTGAGGTGTTCCTTAGCCTAAGCTAGGGAAGGAGGGGTGAGGTGGCTCGGCTAGGTAGAGAGAAAGGGAGATGGGGGTTTAGGGTTTGAGAGGGGAATTAGAGATAAAGGGTAGGGTGAGAGGGTTGGTAGGGTGTTAGAGTTTACTCCACATGCCAACGAGATCAAGCAAAGGGTGGAGGGGTGTGGTGATGGATAAGGAGAGAGAGGCTAGGGTTTTGGGGTGTAAGATAGATATGGCCACACATGGTCATGCATGGATGGGGTGATGGGTAGGAGAAAACAAAAGAACAAGGTGGTGAGGCTTGTGGTGCACACATGGTGATGGTAGAAGAGAGAGATAAAGGTGGAGCTCAACAAAAGAATAAGAATCACTTGGGTTGATTCCAAAAGACAAGATCCACTTCAAAACAAAGAAAAACCCAAGGAGGAGAGATGGTAGAGACTTGCATGGCCCATGCATGAATAGTAGATGCCATGTTTAATTTTGTGAAAACAAAATAAAGTCTCATGGCATTTATTCATGTGTATTCCAAAATATGGAATAAAAGCAAAGAAAAAGGAATTTAAAAGAAGGTTCCATGTGCAGTAGATGGAGATGGTCATATTTGAGTATAAATGGGACATGCTAGTGTGTATGTTCCACTAGGTGTTTATTATCCCCAACAATATTTCAACATGAGCAACTATTCCACAACACTCCATATGGAAGCTAGAGAAAGGGGTACCACTCATAATGCATGCAAAGGTGGCTCCACATATCAATAATGTGAAAACAACATGATGCTAATATGAGAGCATGTGGAAATAGAAGTGGATCCATCCCAACCCGCATGAGCTAGATTTAAATGCCAAAGGAAAAGTGTAGAAGCTCATGGATAATTAGGATGGTGGAATTATAAGGTGGTGACAAGGAAAAGGTGGTGGAGTTGAATAAAAGATATGCCCCCAACTCAACTTGGGCATCAAGCATTTATCAAGAACCAAATACAATATATCAAGAGCCAAATACAATTACTAATGCATATGAGAGAAGAACCAAATGAAAAGGGTTTTATATGATGCTAAAATGCAAGGTGGCATGATGACATTAGCATGATATAATTATGATGCAACAATTATATGTAGGAAGTAGCAATTATATTACTAGACCATGTAGCATTACATATGTTAAACAGATGGGATGCTACAATTCCCCTCGCGGAGATGAGATACCCGAGTAGTTGCCCAGATGGTACGCCGAAGGCGCATTTGTCCGGATTGAGCTTGATCCGGTAGCAGTCGAGGTTGGCGAAGGTTTCGCGCAAATCATCAATCAGGGAGGCTTCCTCCTTGGTCTTGATTACTATGTCGTCGACATAGACTTGAATGTTGCGACCGAGTTGCTCCTTGAGACAAGCCTGCATGCACCACTGATAGGTGGCTCCTGCGTTTTTTAGCCCAAAGGGCATTGTATTGTAGCAGAACACACCAAAGGGCGTTGTAAACGCTGTTTTTTCTTGATCTTCCTCCTTCATTCGAATCTGATTATAGCCTGAGTAGGCATCGGGGAAGTAGAGGCGTTCGCGTCCTGTGGTGGAGTCGATGATCTGGTCGATTCTAGGTAGCGGGAAGTGATCCTTTGGACATTGCTTATTTAAAGAGGTGAAGTCCACGCACATCCGCAGGATATCCGTGTCCTTTTTTGGTACTAGCACCGTATTGGCGAGCCAAGTGCTCTCCTTGATCTCGCATATGAATTTGGCGTCGAGGAGTCTGTTGATCTCCATCCCGATTGCCTTTGCTCTTGGCTCAGATAATCGCCGTATTGTTTGCTTGACTGGCCTTGCGTCTTGGTTGACGTTGAATGCGTGCTCGGCGAATTCCCTGGGAACTCCTGGTGTCGAGCTTGGTATATACGGTCTAAATACGTACTGGCCCACGGTGTCGCCAAGGCCCAGATGAAAGGATTCGAGTAACCTGCGGACCCTTGATTTCTTGAAGGACAAGAAGAAGCTAAAGATATAAAGTTTGAAGGGGAAAACCCTAACTTGTAACCGACTCGACCTGCTACCCGAGACCTAGCCTATCTATATAAAGGCTAGGAGGGGGCGGCGAGAAGGACACACGCAACCCTGGTTTCCACAACCCTAGCTAGATTGCATCTGCGCACCATTGTAACTTTCGACTCCTTCGATAATTCCACGAGCAGACAAGCAGGAGTAGGGACCTCTACAAGGCCTGAACCTGGGTAAATCCTTTGTCCCCTGTGTGCTTGTTTGCTAGCCAATAGATGTCTCCAGCGCTCCCTCCTTCTCCAAAACCCAAGTCCATAACCATGGGCATTGATGAGTTAAACCCTCGTCAATTGGCGCTGTCTGTGGGAATCGCCTTCGACACCGCAGAGGGATCTATCTCGACTCTATGGGCTTGCACCATGGCGAGTGACATCGTCGCACCAGCCGCCTGGAGGGAGTTCTTGTAGGTAGCAGGCATACCCGCAGTGAGTGACTCCACCAGCTTGTCCATATTATCGACTAGCTCTGCCTTTGGCATCAACTCCTCTCGGAGGCGACTAAGGGCGACCTTGGCCTTGGACAATGTATCCTGGATGGCGGTGCTTCGGTCCTCGACCGCAGATACCGCGCCGGCCAGAGCGTCATCACGACGAAGGGCCTGCGGGTCAAAATTCAAGTCGCTAGCATCTACACCGAAAATACACACATGGATCAAACTTCTAGTACCACCGACAAAACTCTAGGTGCAGATAGGAACATCAACAAAATATCTACTAGTAAAGGTACTTGAGAGGGCCTTGGCGACTGAGAACAGTTGCTCTTCGAACAACTTTTCCATGGCCGCAAAGCAGGCACGCAGATCCTCTTCACGCTTCTGGGCATCATCACGAGCCGCGATTGCCTTGTCGCGCCCCTTCATAGCTGCGGCTAATGTCTTCTCCAGCGTGGCGATGTTGCGTAGTAAAGCATTATGCTCAGCTACATGGAAGTCAATAATTGGCTATCAGTCGATTACACCAAAATATAGAGAAGACGAAAAGATTAAGTGTAGAAGCACTCACTTTCGACCACGCGGTGACGCGTCTCCAGCATTGCATGCTGGCGACCCATTGCCATCACCTGCTCTGCCACTTGCGCAGCTTCCTTTACAAGGAGCTATCACAAAAAACAAGGAGTCAGAAGAGAGCAACAGAAGGCGTTGACTGCCACACTAAAAAACAAGGAAATATATACTTACATGGTCCTCTAGCGACTCCGAAGAAGTTTGCTGAACCGTCATCCGAGCAACTATTCGATGCTCCCCTACGTGAGGAGAGCTCGAAGAATTGTGCCTGGAGTGGGCCGCCGTCGGAGGAGAAGGAGCGCGCTCGACCTCTACTTTGGCCCTTGAGGTAGCGACTCTAGATTCCTTCACAAACTCGACGTCGCCAGAAGATGACGACGCCTCTTGGCTACAAGACCAAATTCACATTGAGAAAAGGAAAACTCCAAGGCAAAGACAACAAGAAGAAAATAGAAAAGAACTAGTGAACTCGCAAATTTACCAGTCAAAGTTGTCAAGATTAAACGTGGCCTCCGCCGACTCTGACGAAGACTCCTTCAGCAATCGCATCTTCTTGCGAGAAGATGGTGCCACAGCCCTCACAGGAACGGCAGGATTTGGTGACTCCGCGCCAGCAGCTGTGCCTTCTGGAGTTGAAGGAGTCGACGCATCGGAGTCCTCGCTGCGCGAACGCTTTCGGGTATCCGGGCTCTTGGACTCGGGGGCTTCCTCTTCCACATCAGAAGGGACAGTCGACTCAGACTCGTCCTCTTCCAAAGCTTCGCAAGGAATAATACCCTCAGGGAGAGGAGGCATACAAGGCGACACCGCCCAATCCTGCATACAGACAGTGAAGATCAGCAAACAGAACAGGTAAGCAACAGAAAAAGCAATCGCGAAAGTAAGCTACTGCGTAGCACAACTGTACCTCAGGAGGAGGATTCGAATCATCGAAAGGAGGAACGACTGGCTCATTCGGAAGCACATCCTTGAAGGTGTACTTCGTAACCAGTCGCACCCTCTTATCCACCTCACTCACGGACATGCCATCGGCAGACATGCGAGTGGCATCATCAGCGCCACCCCATTGAAACATGGGATGGACTCTGGCCTGGAGAGGCTAGACGTGACGACACAGCCAAGTCCTGACAAGGGCGCAACCTCCCTCTTCCGCGCCTATGCGACTCTCGAGGTCGCATACGCGTTGATATAGCACGTCTGTCTCCGCGAGTTCGGAAGGCATGATCACGTTCTTCCAAGAACACATCTTCTTGCAGGGAGTCGTGGGATCGAAAGGCGCGAGTCCAAAGTGCTCGTCCTTGGCCTTCTGGTCGCGAACATAGAACCATTTGTCCCTCCATCCCTGGACGGACTTGGCGAGCTTGATGTCGAAGTAGGTGGCGGATGGGTCGACATGGATTCCACAACCACCTACGTCATAAACTAGAGAGTCAGATGCGGAATGACGCTTCAGATTAAATAAGCGTTTGAAAAGGCCAAAGTGCGGCTCGGCTCCGACCCAGCACTCGCAAAGAGTGATGAAGCAGGAGATGTGAAGAATCGAGTTTGGGGACAGCTGATGGAGCTGGAGCCCGTAGAAACAAAGGAGACCCCTAAGAAAGGGGTGGAGAGGCAAAGAAAGGCCGCGAATGACGAATGCAAAAAATATCACTCGAAAACCGGCGGGAGGCACAGGAATGGTCTCACCGCTGGGGATGCGCGCATCGGCGACTGCTGCAGAAATAACTCCGTCTTGGCGAAGAAGACGGAGATCCGACGCCTTGATAATATAGGGGCGCCATGCGCCATTGGTCACGTGGGTGCCCACGACCTTCTTTTTCCCACCGGCGGCGGCACTGGTGCCCGCAGCAGCGGGGCCACCCTTCTTCTTCATCACAACGACGGTGGCCGCGGATTCAGCACAGTTAGAGAAAGGGGTACGAAAGAATATTTATAAGCCTTAACAGCTGAGTTGTCAATTCAGCTGCACCTAGAAACAATCTTGCTCACAACAGTTTATGAGTAGCAACAGTTTTGTAGTAGGAATAGTAAAGTAACAGCAGTAGTAAAAGTAAAGACAGCAGTAACAATAGCAGTAAACAGTAGGATTCGAGTGCGGTAGGCATAGGGATGGATGGACAGGCGTTGCATGGACAAGACAATTCACATAGCAATCATAACATAGGGCAATTTGCAGATAAATAAGATAAAGCATCCAAGTACTAGATAATCCTAGGCATGTGTTCCATATATAGTCATACGTGCTCGCAATGAGAACTTGCACAACATCTTTTGTCCTGCTAGCCTGTTTGCAGCGGGGCCTCAAGGGAACTACTGGCAATTAAGGTGCTCCTTTTAATAGAGCACCGGAGCAAAGCATTAACACTCCATGAACACATGTGATCCTCACATCAAAGCCATTCCCTCTGGTTATCCCGATTTCTTTCACTTCGGGGCCATTGGTTCCGGACAACAACGTGTGTATACAACTTGCAGGTAAGACCATAAACAATACTACCATAATGATTCAATAACATGTTCAGATCTGAAATCATGGCACTCGGGCCCTACTGACAAGCATTAAGCATAACAAGTTGCAAAAAAGTCAAAAAACACTAATAGAAGATACTAGGCACCATGCCCTAACAATCTGATGCCATTACATGAACGATCTCATCCAATCCCTACCATCCCCATAGCCTATGATGACCCACAAGTATAGGGGGTGTATCACAATATTTTTGATAAGTAAGAGTGTCGAACCCAACGAGGAGCAGAAGGTGTTGGCTAGTGGTATGGATCGGGAATTCTCTACAAATACTTAGCAAACGGATTTTTAGGGGTTTTTGATAAAGCAAGTAAACAAAGTACGAGTAAATAAAAGACAGTAGGAATAAATGCAGCAAGTGGCCCAATCCTTTATGCAGCAAAGGATAAGCCGGTTGTATTACTTAAGATGACCAAACGTTCTCGAGGACACATGGGAAGACTGTCAAGTGCTTTCACTTCATATAGTTGATTAATCTTCTTTAGCTTGCTAAGTGTTGTGTGCGTGAACCTGTGCTAATGTACCGCCCCATCCAAGACTAATACATACTTGTGATTATACCCCTTGCAAACATCCGTAAGTACAAGAAAGTAATTAAGGTAGAAACCTAACCACAACTTTAAACTCTAAGACCCTTATGTCCCTTGTGTAATGGTTTCCTAACGGGGGTTCAGGTTTCCGTCACTCCGGCAACCCCTACGATTAGTAGCCAAATACAATGCATTACCCTAGGCCCATATAGTTGAAGTGTCATGTAGTCGACGTTCACATGATACCACTAGGAGAAGTACACCACAACTTAAATAACAATCTATTGAATCTTTCTCAACACAACTCCACTACTAACAACAAGACTTCTCCCATGTCCTCAAGAACAAAAGGAACTACTCACAAGACATCATATGGATCATGATCAGAGATGGAATAATGATGTATAATAATATGAACATAAACAGTAATTCAACGGTTCACTCAATAGCATCAACTACAAAGAGTAATCAACACCGGGAAAGTTTCCCCTATGAACTAATGCAAGATTCAACCCAATTGTTGTAGCAATATGGAGATGGTGATGAGGGTGCTGATGGTGATGATGGTGGTGATGATGATGATGATCCCGATGAAGTCCAGCTTGATGATGATGTTGATGGCGACGATCTTCCCTCTCCGGGAAGGAATTCCCCTGGCAAAAATCTGTTTGCCGGAGAGATCTTTCTCTCTAGGTGTTTTCCGCCCCGCAGAGGCGGCGGAATCTTTCTGTGGTCGCTCCCCGAGTCTTAGGGTTTCAGGAGGATGATATACGCCAAAGGGGAGAGCCAGGGGTGGGCCAGGGTGGCCACACCACCTCCTGGCGCGGCCTAGGGCCGCCCACGCCATGGGGTGGTGTGGGCCCCTTGTGGCCCATCTCCACTCTGTCTTCTGGCATCCATAGTCTTCTAGAAAAATAGGATTTTCCGTATATTTTCCCGGATTTTCTGATCTTCGCGAATTTTGCCTCCAAATAGCACCTTTTCCATCAGAATCCTGACTGCAGCAGTCCATGCTCCAAAAGTCATCAACCATGCAAAAACAGATGAAATAACATAAGTATCACCTCTCAATACAAAATATATCAATGAATAATAGTGAATTAAGACATAGAATTGTGATGCGAAATGGACGTATCAACCCCCCCAAGCTTAGACTTCGCTTGTCCCCAAGCGAAACTGAGCTCAGTAAACATTGCCTCAGGTTTATGGAGTGAAGAGTCGATAAAAGAATACGGACAAGAAGCATCACATTCATCAATACATAGATCATAATAGAAGACAACTCACTATTATATAACTCAACTTGCAATGAGTAAAGGAAACACAATAAAGATACATAAAGTGAATCATAATTGGTAATGGCAAGCTTAGCTCTTGGTCGAAGAATAGTTGATAATTTGCTGGAGTTCACAAATAGCTGGTTTTTGATGAAAGCTTTCAAAGTAGTAAACATCAAGATAAGAGCAATGTGCAAAACAAGGAACATAAGAAACATGATTGAATAAATCACCATATGAACGAATGAAACACATCAACTCAAAATACTTGCTGAGATAGAAGGGAGTAGGTTTACTGACTCAACTACAAAGTAAAAGAAAGGCCCTTCAGAGAGGGAAGCAGGGATGGCAAGTCTCATAAAGAGCTCCCAAAAATTATGATACTTACTAGCTTTCATCTCTCATTGCCCCTATCATAGGCATCTTTTGGTGGTTAAGGTTAAAGTCACACAACTAAGCGGATATGCTTGACAAGTTATAAGTTGAAATCTCATGCCCTTACTTATGAGTACCAATCCTCATGCTACTCAACTTCAGTCACGAGCAAGCTCTTGTCATTGTAAATACATGCGTATCATTGAGAACTGCCAACGGGGTACCCCTTGCACATGAAACATGAGCTATCCCATAATCAAAATGACAAGGCAAGCAGACAGTGAGCATCTCAGCGATCTTTTTATTTGCTATTTGCATAGGTTTTTATTGAGGATGCTTCATAGAATGCTCACTATAGTTATGCTACAAGTTTCCACCATGATTAGGCATGGCTTAGGCTAGCGACCTAGGCGTTTCTCTAACACACATATAAACTCCATGATCTTACAAGTTCCACTTTTATTTCACACCGCCGGGATCCATAAGCAAAAGATCATGATATCAACTAGGTACAAGTACCAACGAAGTGTTGAAAGCGGTCCCCAATATACATGGTTCTGCTAACTTCAACACATAAAGCGCAAGCATATACGCAACAAAGAAGGACCCAATGGTTCAAGTTTATTAAATGCAAGAAAGTAAATTGTGCCATCAAGTTCGTGAGAGCTTTAATCACTAATTTTCGCATAACAAGTTTAATTTGGGAGGTAGATAAAATAGGAATTTACTTCGAATAGAAATAATGCTACTAGGTTGGTATGGTGGACACAAATGGCAAAGGTTTTGGTTTAAAGGAGGTGGATGCACGAGAAGAATTCCCTCTCAGTACAGGTTTTTGGCTAGCAAGGCTGGGTAGCAAGTACAAGAGTTGAAGGAAACAAACAAACATACAAGTGATAAAAACAAACATGCAATCTTCCTCGGAAGCACAAAAGATCTTAACTAGAGAATACTAAACTTATGAGCAAATCAAGAAAGAAAGATGATGAAATTATTTTTCTCTAGAGTACTACTATCCTTTCTTTGAACTCTCAAAAATAATGTGCTACTGACCGAGCCAGGTTTGCCAAAACCAACTAAATTAACTCGATGATCCCAAAGTGATACCAATACTAACAACAAGATCAATCATACAACCACGAAATGAAAACTAATATAAGCTATGCAAAAAGAGTGAATGATAGAACTTCTCATTAATATTCCATAACGGCAACTCACACCAAGGGATACATATCTAACGAGAGAGAGGACACTTCCATAATGCAAACCATACTACATAATAACTCCACTATTCATGATATGACTCTACTAATAAGGTAAAATGATAGAAGATAGTGATATGATACCGCGGAACTCCCCCAAGCTTGGAACAAACCAAGGGGATGCCAAATCTGATGATGAATTACTTCTCCGGTGGTGGTGGTGTCCTCTCGATGAGCTCTCTGATAAGTTTCCCCAAGTCCTCAATCTCGAAGGTGAGAGTACGAATCAACTCTGAGTTGTGCTCAATACAGCTCATAATCATTTCAGTTTGTGGATCCCATCTCTTGTGATTCTTTTTCCATTCTTCCCTCTTGGAGTCTTCTTTTCCTGCATGGTTATGGATAAAGGTATGGAAGGGATTCTTGGTGTGTGGAGGAAGTGACCGTGGAGCCAAACTGTGACGAGGAGCTTTCCCCCCAGTCTGCATCCGCGCAGTCCTTCTAACCCTGGCAGGTTTCATCACCACTCCAATGCTTGCAATGGTAGTGCCGGTGTGCGGACGTTGGCCTTGCTCCTTTTCACCTTCACTCTTGATCTCCTTCTCCTTCCCGGGGTCTTGGAGGTCTTCCTCCATGGGCTCCTTCCCTTTATCTTTGGCGGACACCATTGTGTTTCTAGCTTTCAAAGAATATGTACTGGCAGAAAACAGATCGAAACAAAAACACGATGAAAACACGATATACGAACCTCGGGGGATCTGGGGGTTATATATTACGAAGTTTCATATCAAAAGGAAGGTACTGGGAGAAAACGAGTCAGAGGCGGAGTCCGGGGTGGACTCACCACCTGGTGGCGCGGCCAGGGGAGGGCCCGCGCCACAGGGTGGTGTGAGCCACCCTGGCTCTGTTTCCGTCCCTTTTTCGCTTCGTACCTTTCCTTATTGACTAAAAACTGCAAAAATATAGTTGGATAGTATTTTCGCGGAACTTTTCTTACCAGAACTGTTACCTATTTGAAAATAGACTCTGCAGGTCTCTAAATTTGGTATCTAGTAGATTCTTCTAGAGTCATCACTTGAATAACATCAATATCTCATCTTCATACACTTATTACTTGAGTCATAAAACCCTTCTCTTTCTTATTACACCATTATCTCCACCACCTGGAAATTTCTTTCACACAAAACTCCACACAGTTCTCATTAGCAACATTACTATAAGTGAAGTGGTAAAAACTTTTGAGTCCAACTTCAACTGAAACCATCAGAACATAAGCTACTGTAGCAACTCCTTTCGAAAACCCAAAAAGAATTCAAAAAGGAAATCGAATAAAGAAGCAAATGCAAGAGTGGCAAAATCTGTCAAAACAGACCAGCAGGTAAAGAGCAATTTTTTCGAAAATCTTCTGTTGCTCAAATCAAAAAGTACAAAACTAACAGAAGTTAAATAACAACCTGGGGCAGAAGTACAAAAAAATTACAGCTCAAACCTACATACAGAGATCTCTCATGAATTTTTATGGTGAAGCCCAAAAATCTGTTTCGGGACAGCAACTTCCCCAAATCTTACTTCTCTCTCATTAGAGGTTGATCTTGACAACCAAACAAAACGGATAAGGAGCGGTTATTATCGAAGTAATAACTTCCAAGACTCAAAGAAACAAAGAACAAACTGAAAGCAAAAACAAATTGGGTTGTCTCCCAAAAAGCTCTTTCTTTATAGCCATTAAGATGGGCATGATAATTTTTTTTGATGAAGCTCACTCAGGAATATGAATTGAAGTGAAAGAGAGCATTAAGAAGAAAACACACACACACACACATTTAAGTCTAACCCACTTCCTATGCAAGGGAATTTTGTAAACAAACAAATTGTTGAAACCAGAGGCAACTTGCATAAGAAGGCAAAAGATGTGCAACATAAGAACTTTCAGCATAAAGCGAGGAAACTTGATATTATTGAGATGCGTAAGAACACTTTTCCCCTCTCATAGTAACTTTCAGTATCATGCATAAACTTAAAAATATAGCTATCACAAGGACCATCATAGCAATGATCACTTATTCTAACATAAAACACCGGAATACTAGCTCTCATAACACTACTATGTGAAACAATATTAGAGGTATCCTTACAAAGGATAGTGTGTCCCTCTTTTTCATACTTAATGACAAAGTCTTTCACATTTGCTATAATAGGTTCATCAACCTTTGTTTATCAGGTTCAACAGCTTCATTCGTACTTTCATTAACCATACTAGCTATCATAGAATGTTCCTTTATCTTAACTGGGAAAGGCATTTTCTCGATGTAAGGTTTAGGTAAAACATGATTAGCAGTATAAACTTCAGTATTTCTTGCAGGAACACTCTTAGCAACATCTTTATAAGGCTCATGCTACTTATTCCACTTATTTTTAGGCACTTCAATATAGGAAGCAAAAGCCTTAAAATAAGAAGCAATAGCTTGGGAGTCTAGACCATAAGCATTTTTAATATTTTGAAAGTCATCAGTTTCCATAAAAGATTCAATGCATTCATAATCATAATTTATACCTGACTTTCTACCTTTTTCATTCTCCCAAGCTTCAGCATTGTCTTGAATATGGTCCAGAAGATCCAATTTAGCTTCTTCTTCCATGCGAGTGAATGATCCAGCACAAGAAGCATCCATCCTTATCATGTAGAGGGAGCCTTGCATAAAAGTTATTGATAATAATATTGTTGGGGAGCTCATGAATGGGACATTTGAGCATTAGTAACTTCAATGTCCCCCAAGCTTGAGATGTACTCTCTCCATCAAAGGCCAAAAGTTGTATATTTGATTCCGATCTTTATGAATCTCACTAGGAGGATAAAACTTTGAATAAAAGAGAGGCACTATTTCCTCCCATCCAGAGCTTGACCATTCTTCAGTAGCTTATACCATTCCTCATTTCTTCCTTTCAGTGATAATGAGAATAACTTCTTCTTAACTTGATCTGTAGTAATACCTGCACACTTGAACAACCCTCATAATTCGTGTATAAAGAGTAAATGATCACCGGGATGGACAGTTCCATCCCCAACATAATAGTTATCCCTAACACGATCAATAATTCTAGTAGGTAGTTTGAAAACATCATTCTCAGCAGGTGGTGGCTTATCTACTACCTTAGCAGTGGTAGTAGCATTACCAAATAAGAAACTCAGCGAATTATCCATAACGAAAATAAAGCAACTAGCAGAAGTAAACAATACTCACAGTAGAAGTTTCCTTTACTAGTTCCACTCTCCAATAGCGCTTAACTCCCCGACAACGGCGCTAGAAAATAGACGTTTGCCGTGGGAGGTTCTTCTTCTTTAATCCTCTGGTGTGAATACCTTTTACCTTACCTCCCCGGCAACGGCGCCAGAAAATAGTCTTGATGACCCACAAGTATAGGGGGTGTATCGCAGTATTTTCGATAAGTAAGAGTATCGAACCCAACAAGGAGCAGAAGGTGCTGGCTAGTGGTATGGATCAGGAATTCTCTGCAAATACTTAGCAAACGGATTTTTAGGGGTTTTCGATAAAGCAAGTAAACAAAGTACGAGTAAATAAAAGACAATAGGAATAAATGCAGCAAGTGGCCCAATCCTTTATGCAGCAAAGGACAAGCCGGTTGTATTACTTAAGATGACCAAACGTTCTCGAGGACACATGGAAAGACTGTCAAGTGCTTTCGCTTCATATAGTTGATTAATCTTCTTTAGCTTGCTAAGTGTTGTGTAGGTGAACCTATGCTAATGTACCGCCCCATCCAAGACTAATACATACTTGTGATTATACCCCTTGCAAACATCCGTAAGTACATGAAAGTAATTATGGTAGAAACCTAACCACAGCTTTAAACTCTAAGACCCTTATGTCCCTTGTGCAATTGTTTCCTAACGGGGGTTCAGGTTTCTGTCATTCCGGCAACCCCTATGATTACTAGACAAATACACAATGCATTCCCCTAGGCCCATATAGGTGAAGTATCATGTAGTCGACGTTCACATGACACCACTAGAAGAATTACACCACAACTTAAATAACAATCTATTGAATCTTTCTCAACACAACTCCACTACTAACAACAAGACTTCTCCCATGTCCTCAAGAACAAAAGGAACTACTAACAAGACATCATATGGATCATGATCAGAGATGGAATAATGATGTATAACAATCTGAACATAAACAATAATTCAATGGTTCCCTCAATAGCATCAACTACAAAGAGTAATCAACACCGGGAAAGTTTCCCCTATGAACTAATGCAAGATTCAACCCAATTGTTACAACAATATGGAGATGGTGATGAGGGTGCTGATGGTGATGATGGTGATGATGATGATGATCCCGATGAAGTCTAGCTTGATGATGGTGTTGATGGCGATGATCTTCCCTCTCCGGGAAGGAATTCCCTAGCAGAAATCTGTCTACCGGAGAGATCTTTCTCTCTCGGTGTTTTCTGCCCCGCAGTGGTGGCGGAATCTTTCTGTGGTTGCTCCCCGAGTCTTAGGGTTTCGGGAGGATGATATACGCCAAAGGGGAGAGCTAGAGGTGGGCCAGGGCGGCCACACCACCTCCTGGCGTGGCCTAGGGCTACCCGTGCCATGGGGTGGTGTGGACCCCCTGTGGCCCATATCCACTCCGTCTTCTGGCATCCTTAGTCTTCTGGAAAAATAGGTTTTTCCGTATATTTTCCTGGATTTTCTAATCTTCGCGAAATTTGCCTCCAAACAACACCTTTTCCATCAGAATCCTGACTGCAGCAATCCATGCTCCAAAAGTCATCAACCATGCAAAAACAGATGAAATAACATAAGTATCACCTATCAATACGAAATATATCAATGAATAATAGTGAATTAAGACATAGAATAGTGATGCAAAATGGACGTATCAGCCTACATCGGGGGATTACTCACTCATAGATGGGGAAACATGGATGGTCGATGGAGAAGCGATGGTGATGATGATGGTGATGATCTCCTCCAATTCCTCGTCCCGGCAGGGTGCCAGAACGGAGTTTCTGGTGCTGTTTCATGGAATCTGGTGGTGGCAGCGGAGCGGAACTCCTTCTGGAAAAATGTCGAACCCCCCTGAGTTTTTAGGTCAGAAGGCATCTGATAGGCGAGGAGGGAGACCGAGGGAGTGTCTGGGGCACCCAGACCACCCCCTGGCGCGGCCAGGCCCAGCCCGCGTGGCCAAGTGGTGTGACTGGGCCCTAGCCCCTCTCCGTCTCGTATTCTGGCTCCTGGTGTCACTCAGTGAAAAACTGACTTTGGCTTTTGTCCCGTCCAATTCCGAGAATGTTCATTTTATGACTTTCCTAGAACCAAAAATAGCAGAAAACAGGTAGCTGCACTATGGCTCTTGTTAATAGTTAGTCCAAGAAATCATATGAAAAGTACTCCAAAGTGTGGACAAAACATAAGAAAGTAGATAAAACCAAGCATGGAACATCAAAAATTATGGATATGTTTGCAACGTATCACTATACCTCACGAAACTCCTAGTTCTGATCGAGAGTTAGATCATTCTGCTCTGGTAAGGACCAAACCTACTCTGGCAATAGAGTATATGGATCATTATAAGTCTTTACTAGACACGTTTCATAACACTCACCAAGTGCTAGTTCAAGAGTTGGACACGGTCATTGAGGATTTCACCGATCCTGCAAAGGTTGTGGCACGTAGAAAGAAGTTAGTTAAAGAGGCAAAGCACTAGAAGCTAGTTTTTTCAGGGGAGGTGTTTGAAGAAACAGAGTTTAATGACCCACACTCTGAAGTATATTCCTATTATCCAGTTGAACCTCAACAACCAGTAGACCCATGGACCAAATATGAGGAGGAATAGAAAATATGGAATGCACCCAACCTCAATAATGCCGTTAGCGGTAATACCGGATGGGAAGGCTAGTCTTATGATGAAGTCATGGGAAATGTTATACCATGTGAATCGGGTAAGGGAGTAGAAACCAGTTATAATCCTATAGAATCATATGGACCATATGGGGTAATAATATTCCCATTGAGCTGGAAGAGTGTCCTGGTAGTTACTACACCAATATGTACGACTAGATTGTGGAAAAAGCAAAGAATACCTCTTACTTTGAGGATGCGCCCGAAGGAGGAAGGAAGAATACTCAAGGAGATAATGAGTATGATAGTCATTTCTCAATGTCTAATCTCACTCTTGGTACTTCTACTCAAGGTTACACACCTACTGGATGTTCTGATGCACCAGAAGGCAGTCGTCAAACTTCATGCCATCGTGGACAAAGATTCTATAAGCACGGAAGTGAGTCAAGAGAGTAAGAATGGAAGTAATCCATAAAGTAGCGTGCTTGAATAATGTTCATATTGGGTAATTCATATTGTAGTGCTTGAGAGGCTTGCTAAAATAAGTGAGAACATGCTCAAATGAGCAAGAGATCTCTTGTAATATAAGGAGGTAATGTACATAGAGAGTGTTTTGCTGTGGTTGGGAGTTGTAAGATTTCGAATACATATGTTTAATACATGGTATATGTTTGAGTATTTCTTGGTTTTTCTTGGATCTTCTTGATTGACTAGATCTATGCATGAAGTTTGACCTGATATGCAAATGCATGTTGCATCATCAAGTTATTACTTGATGTTATAGACCTAGATAGAAAAGGGAATTTGTGTAAGGGAGTGACGAGTTTCGAAAATCAAGATGAAGATTTGCACGAAGAAGGAAGCCAAATGTAAGGTGTATCAACACCATTTTGAAGGATGGATCAATCCCAACTCACTATGAGCTGGCTATAAGAAGGAATAGTAGTGTTGAAAAGGGTGTGGAGAAACATTAAAAGATGAATGAAAGTTCACTCAAAATGGGTGGTGTTGCTCAGAAGCTAATGAAATAGTCATCCCATGTTCATGGAAGTAACATGGGAGGGTGCAAGGAAAAAGCTTTGATACAAAAGTGGTATTCAAGCTCTGAGAACTCAGAGAGAATGCCAGTAGGAGGTCCAGAACCTATAGGGTAATCCATACACATAGAAGGATCCGCAGTTGGTATCCATAGTTGATACCTGTAGATGGTACCCTATTCGTTTAGCTAATTAGGTCATCCTTGTATAAGTTAAAGAGTATAAAACTTGGCCTAAGTTAACTTGGATCTAAAGAAGTATAAAATTAAAGGTCGTCTTTTGAGACATTTTCGCGACATCGGATTTACCGGTGAGAAATAATGTCTAAAGAGATAAAAGTAAGGCAAGTAACATTGGAAGGTTCATTTCGGAGATCCACAACTATGTTGGTGTACCATAGATTCTTTCATGAAACCTCATAGAAGTAAATTATAAGCTAGATAGAGACCGATATCCTAACTATTGAGTTAAGGGGTATTATACATGGAGTTTAGAGACCATTAGGAAACCCCAAGGGGGAGAGTAAACAATAAACACTAAGGAGGTGTTATTTGATCTTCCAACTAAAGGTTGGAGAAGAAGTACTAAACAGTGATAATATTAAGCCTTATTTTCATAAAGTTATAAGAAGTCATTGTTATAAAGTATTTCCGACAATATGTCTAGATGAATGAACTAGGTAGACATAACTTCTTAACCCAAGGAGACTAGTTGTAAAAGAGAAACATCTGGTAAGTTGTTCTTGAGAAGGAGTAGAGCCTACTAAAATAGTTTAATGTATAGTAGTAGGAAAGCATGATTGGAATGGACTAAATGTGTCCCAAACCAATCCTAAGTAAAACTTTAAAGACATAACCCAGGGGATTGTAGTAGAAGGAGTTATGCTACATACTAGAAGCGACAATTGGAAGTTGCCAAGTATGAAGGAAAAAGATCTGGATACGGGATACCACAATTATCCCAAATTGTGATCACAATGAATTTTAAGAAATGTCGTGATCAATACAAGCCATTACCTCATTCCGAAACATAAGAGAGTACGAACTTCGGGGACGAAGTTTATTTTAAGGGGGAGAGTTTGTAACACCCTGGCATTAGAGCTTAGAAATAAGTTGAACACAGGTGTGTACATTGCATTCATGTATAGAAAATCCGAATAATTTTTGCGCTTTTAAATAAAACTTGTCAAAGAGATTGAAGCTTCTCTTAACTTGGTGGAATTGAAGTAGATCATCAAGTTGACTGTGATGAGTTTCAATATGATCTTTGCTAAAACCTTATCTTTGGGTAATATAATTTGATCTAAGGGTAGATCAAATGTAATAAATTAATTCACAACACACTACTTAATAAAGAGTACGAGATCACCTAGAGATCATAATATGGTATTCCATACAACAACTCAAGGATGAATACTTAATATTCTAAAGATGATATCAAGATCATCCATCACATACCCTTAGTGTCATGTTAATAGATGACAATCCTATTTAACCAAGTCCTGGTGTTTATTGATCATCAATGTGTGTGATCAATTCCTGACCTAGAACTTATTGACTCATAACCTTTGACCTATTATATTAATCTTTCAAAGATCTTAAGTAAACTTAATAAGAAGGATAAACTAGATATGGTAGAGTGTGTCATCATCAATGTAATGTGATCCTTAGTGGAGATCAAACCATTTGATGTTGGAGGAGTTAACTCACTCCTGAGTTAACTAGAAGAACTATTTAAACCCAAGAGTTTAGATCTTGATCAGACAATTAGAAGCCTAAGCTTAGTTTGATCAAATGATGGTGGTCATTATTCTCAAGTTCCTTGAGAATAGATGACTAGCTGATGAAGAAAAATGGTGAGTATATCAAATTAGGTAAAGCCTAGTAAGATGAATCATCTAGCTTGAGCATGAGAGGTCAAGCTAGAGTATAATGAAGTATATAACATAAGTTGTAGGAGTAGTTGGAAGTATAATAGTTTAACCAAGGTAATACAAGAAAAAACTTGTATTGTGGGGAGTAATACCATACCTCTTCTAGAAGATTGATATCCTTTGTTATCTACAGTGAGGATTGTAATCTTGTAAGCTTTGGATATAGATACAAGGTAGTATGAAGGAGTTTATGGAATGAAGTTAGTACTAACTACTTTGATGGATTCATCAAGGGTATCTAAGAAATGGAAGCAATATATACTAGGAGATGGATGAAGGAATATTGTTGAAGTGGCATGACCATGTCATCATATGTTGATGGATATGGTGGAGCCAGACGATTGACTTATTCAGGAAGTTGTGGTCTTTGTGAATAAAGAGAAGAGAGATTTATAGAGTATATTTGGGAAAGGAATTCCTTATCTCCAGATAAGCTTAGTGAGGTATTAAGGTAGGAGTGCTTGAGAAATCTTTAATTCACAGTATATCAAGCCAAGATAGAACCATGTCTACCTCTTTTTTTTAAATCCTACACTAAAGAAGGTAGTTAAACCAATTCCTATTTTTAGGCAACCAATGGATAGTATCTCTTAGCCAAATGAAATGTCTAAGAGATAAATAGAATACCAGTTAAGAGTGTATTGATGGAAGCCTTGTCCACTTTATTATCTTAAACCCTAATAGAAACTTAGTCTCATAGGATCATTAAGATCACATTATGAAAGCAATCTCAATAACTCACTTTAAGTTGAGAGGTTATTCAGGATCACAAAACATGGTGGCAATATGTTTAGTCTTACAAATCATCCATGTCTCTAATTTAATATGAGTTATTAAACCCTCTAAAAAACCATATATCTATATTTGAATAAACCTTAGTATTTCTCCATCAATGATTGTTATTGATTCATAATGACCTAACTAAGATTGTTTTGTGGTATTTCTGAACATTACAAGTCAAATAGAACTGGATTTGGTAACATCACCAAAAAGGGAGAACCATGAAACTTAAATCACCCTATCATGAACCACAAGGATTTAAATCTTATAAGGTATATATAATTCCTTTATGAGATTAAGTATTAATAAGATTTTGTACACATAATTATCCATCTTAAACCATCACCATTATATTCTTTTAGTGCAAATGAAAGTCATTTTAAAAGATCTTATTATAAAGAGTAAATCTCTAAAACCCTAATCCCTATTAATAATTTCCAATGAAAATAATTCTTTATATAATCATGAATAGTAAAAAGATTACTAAGTCTCAAGTCAACTAGTTACTTTAACCATGTAGAATCCTTGTTGATTCATTGAGTTTGAGAATTTGAATCATTAAGGAAATTAAGATTGAAGTGAAAAAGGGAAAAATAGAATAAGAAAAAGAAAAAGGAGGCAGCCAGGCGCATGCCCTTGGCCCATTCCCTACTCTCAGCTCGCGAGCAGCAACAATAATAAACTACTCACTCCATCGCGGCCTAGCAAAACCCTAACAACAGCCTATCTCACCACCTCTCTCTGACTGACAGGTGGGATCAGAGGTGGACCGCGGGTTGAGACAGAAACGTTGCCAGGGGTTTTCCGCAAGATGTCCGTCGTCGTCTTCCCACTCTAGCTGGAAGCAGCTCGGTGGTGGAGCCGATGCCGTCCGCCATCGCTGCGCCAGGATTTGCGTCGTAGTCGACACTCTCACGGGGATAAGAACGCCATGACAATGCTTTCATCCTCATCCTCATTCCCTCCCTCTCTAGAGCTCTCTCTTTCTCTCTCACTACACACCCGAAAACCTACCTCGCCGGAGCCACTCGTCGCCGATGCTCCCGACCGTCCCTGGAGCATCTGAGACCCCTATGGTGTTCCCCATGCTCTTCTCGATCGATTGCCCTTACTAGCTCGAGCCGAAGAAGCCCCTAAGGTTCTAATCGGGACGTCATTCCCGAAGTCCAGCCGCCGCGATTCCCATCGACTCCGACCTTCTCCGGTCACGCCAACCACTTCACTGCAATCCTAGTGAGCTCCCGGTGCTCTGGCACTTCTCCTCATTGTCGCTCCAGCTCTCTCATGCTCTGCCGTCGTGCATATACGAGCATCACCGCCGCCGGTCATCCTGGTCGTTGCTCCAGCAACCTAATAGAAGTGGTGCCGCTAGTTTCTGGTTCGCCGCATCGCGCTTAATATTGCTAGCACACTGGAGCAGCCCCGCGAGCTCTCGATCAAGGGATCGATTGATGATCTAAGGATCATCCTCGGCTAATGTCACAGTGACGTCATGTCGGCGTCATCCCTGTCACCTCAGCGCTGTCTGACCAAGTCTTTGCTCACGTGGAACCCGACGTGGCCCTGACCCCACTGGTCAGTGACCGTGGCTAGGTTAGGTTCGAGTATAAAGGGTTTTTCTCTGTTAGTAAATAAATAAAACAAAATAAATTCAAATATAAGTATTTCCATGAATTTAATAAAATGATTAAATCTTAGAAATTGAATATCTTTTGTTTTATACTTCAGAAAAATGTATATAATATATCAAAATGCTCAGAAAAATAGAATCTATAATTTAACTTTATTAACAAACATTATTGTGTTAACTATTTAAATTATTATTCTTTAATAAAGATTTTAAAAGTAATAATACTTTAAAAATTCCTGTTTTAATATTGATAAATAAGAAAAATATAAATAATATACTAAACTTCTTGGAAAAATAAGAACTAAAATGTAAAACTATAAACATAAAATATTATATCACTTAACTAGGTATTTATTATTTATTAAGTATTTAGAAGTGATAAAACTTATAAAAATCATATCTTATTATTTAAAAATCACTAAAATACTTATAATATACCAAAATAATCACAAAAATAAATTCTACACATCAGAAATGTCAAATCTCACATTTAAAGTAAATTAAAAGGTAAGGCCTAATAAATCTTGTTTAAACCTTTTATTTTATTTTAATTCATTAAAACTATATAAAACTTTACTATTGCCTTTACCACTATTTTTTAAAGTTTAAAAAATGTAATAACAAGTTCAATTAATGTTTGATGAATTAAAATTAAGTGTATTCTAATTTTGTCCATTATAAAATCATCAAAGTAGTATATTGCTTATCAAAAAGATATTATGCATCTATAAAATCATCAAGAGATTAATTACCAATTCTTTTACAAGTTGGGAAAACTACTCAATGGTTTAAAACAAGTTTCTAAGTAATTAAAGTAATGCCCTTTCTATGTTTATAAAACATAAGCATTAATAAGAAAGTAAGTCTATTCATTTATAACCTTAATAAAACGCCACCTCATTCAAGTAATAATACTTAAATTCTAACTTTGTGGAATGTGAAGAAGTAAACCATCTACAATATGATACCTTATTCAAAAGATGTAAATCTCCACCACTTATCCTATGATTGTTTAATGTAGTAATGTTCTCCTCTTTAATAATCCTAGCTAATAAGAAAACCTTATAGTGTTAACCTTAAGTTTAAATACTTTTTACTTTGTAGAGTAATGTTTTTCTCAAAGGTTATTCTTTTAAGAAACATTAAACTGATCCTTGAACACTTCTTTAAAAAGCTCTAATTGATTCTTAATCTTGTTTAAGAAATATTTTAGATACTATGACCCATTTGAGTGCTTTAGTATTGCATACTATTTGTTGTATTTACATGTTGTTTCACACTCTCACAAGCCTTAATAAGAAGCACAAGTATGAATCTAATATAAAAGTGCAACACATTCCTAAGAACTCATCACAAACTTCAAACCCTAGATTAGATATGATTAGTCCGGGGATTCATGTTTATCAAATTGCATTACATTACTTATGCATAATTGCATCCTACTTCTTTAATCATTAGTCCTTACCGGATCAATGATGCTACTTTCAGAATTTGGATCTTCTATTGGCTTGAAGACTGTGAGTGCATAATCTTGCACTCACAAAAGGAAAGTTCACAAGTTGCTCATGTCCTTTGATTATTTTCTATCAAATGCTTGTAACTCAAAAGTTGTCATCACCTGCATTTCAAAAAGGTCAGAAAACACTATTTTCATAATAATATGATTATGAATTATTTACCAAGATGTAATGATCTACTGCTACAGTTCTAGTGGTAAAGGAACATAATATGTAGGACTTAACAACCAATGTCGCCAGTGATGCTAGCGCCATATATTACGCGTTAACCATGAGATTTGGAATGGCACAAAGAAGTCAGTTGTATCTTCTTCCTTTCATATGTAGGCAAGTTGACCTTAACGTGACGTTGTGATTCCTTGTGTGGATCTAGCATATGGGTGGGCACCCTTAGGCCCCACGTTTTTGGTATCTCGATTATCTATGAGCGACTACCGGAGGTACAGTCAGACCTTTATGGAGCTTGTCAGGGGCATAACCGGCTCATAGAGTCTTTGGGAACTCACCAGGGTTGTAGCTTGCCCGAAAAGTGGCTTAAGGGAGGTGTAGTCAGCCCCAGAGGATCGTGCAGACATATGGGGTCGCGGAGAGGGCAGTGATTAGCTTGGATCACCTACTAGGCCCCACATCAAGGAATTGTGGACGGAAAAGATCGCCCGGTTGTGCAACAAAGAGTTGATCTCTCATGGGTAAAGTAACGCACCTCTGCAGAGTGTAAGAATTGTGACATGTTACTCCCTGTTTCGGGAAGGAGCTACGAAGGCGGCAGGAAAGGAACCCCATGAAGGTTCTGATCAACCTGTGAAGGCTGTCGGACATAGTTTTCAGAATAAAAGTAACCTTTGAAGAAATATTTATGAAAACCTACATTGCCTACGACCTATGGTCTGTGGCTGTAGAGATAGTGCATCATATACTTATTTTTAGTGAACTTGCTGAGTACGCTTGTACTCAACCGTACCTTCTTAACCCTTGCTAGATTCTAAGCCATTGAAGATGACGCCAACATAAATTTCTGCTCAAGAAACCATCATCGACAACTCAACTTCTTCAATAAAGTCAATGAAGTCAACATATACATCAACCGAAGTGAAGACAAAGTCTCTGTTTAGATAGGAGTATATACTCTAGCCATAAAACCTACTTCTATAGAGTGTTGCATTAGTAGCAATTGGAAGCCAAATAGTTTAGATATTAGTCTTATTGGCCAGTTAGTTCTAAATTATTAATTCTGGTTCTTCCTTGTAAGAAATTCTTTCTCTCTTTTTAACCTAGAGTGTTCTCTGGATCTTCTGTAAAGAGTCGAGTTGTAATCTATAGTCATGTCTTGGACCTGCTGTGTTTCTGTTGTACCACTCTGAGGGATGTAATATTAGTGAATAGTGTTTCATTGGTGTTATGTCAATGACTATAGTGTACTACATCATGCAATGGTATGCTAGGTCACCGCAACACATAAAGAAAATGTGCTTCAATGATAGACTGACCTCATATGTCAGTATGCACACTAGAATCGGTGGATGTAGTCGAAGTTGGTTGCTGATCAGAGCGTGGGTCTCAGGGGAGAAAGGTACATCATGGTTAGAGCTTCTTTGGCTTCCCCCAGTCTTGTCAGACCCTGTCGTCCACTTGTCGACTCTCTACATGTTATGAGTATGATGTACAATGGTCCATGCAATCTTGGAGTAGGTTCCGTTCTACCTAGGTCTTCTTCTTCGGGCGTGACATGGCCTTGGGGCCCGGTGTCCCTCCTCATCGCCATTCTTTGCACGAGACGGTGCAAGGCAAACCTCGGTTTTAGGTGTCGTAGGTTGGCGTTGTAAGACGTGTGATGTTGAGTTCGTGTTCTTGTTGTAGTCATTCTTGGTGTTGTGTCAGCCGCCTAGACTTCTCTTCTATGTGATCAATACACCTTCCAGTTCTAGGATGTAAAATGTACATATAAAAAATTGTGGATCTTCTTTCTGGTTTTTGGGTAACCAAAGATGGGTACGTATTGTTGTTCGGGTCGCTTTTACCAAGTAACCAGGCCAATTATCTCTTCATTATTAGTAGGACTCACCGAAACGGTACGTACGGGACAAGAGAAGGACCTATCCAGAGGCGGCGGCAAACCCATCTAGGGTTCCTTCCCTCTGCCGGCGACGCCACAGGTTCGTCCGTCTCCGGCGGCCTTAGGGCCTTGGAGGCGTAGCGGACCATGGCTTCTCGTCGGCGGGAGGTTTCAGAGTTTTGTTTAGACTATTTTCAATGCCTTCTTCACGATGTTGAGGCGGCGGCTACGTCCTGAGGTCAGAATAAGGTCCTTCCCGCCCTATGCTCGCTCTGGTGGTGCGTCTAGTATCAGTGGAGGATGTGTGGAGTCATGTGTCCGACGAATTCCTTGGGATCCGGTCGTTTTTCGTATATGTGTTTTAAGATCAGTCTCTTCCAATCTACGTTGTTCATCTTCAGCGATGGTTGCTGCTCTGGTGCGCTGGTCCTTTGGGACCTTAGCACGACGACTTCCCGTCTGTCTACTATAACAAACTCTACTACGATAAGCTCTGTCCGGCTCTAGTGATGGAGGGGAGAGGACGACGACGCGCCTTCGGCTCGTGCCAGTGTTTGTAGTCGTCGCTAGGTGGTCCAATGACCTATTTGTAATTTTTATTACTTTTGGGACTCTTTGTACTGTTGTTGATGATTATTAATAGATCGGTGAAATTTCGCAAAAAATATCTCTTCATTAAGGTTATTTTACACTCATAAATATTTTATGTGTTGGTACTGATGCGGAGTGTTCTAAACTGCAAATATAGATCAAGTAGATCCCAGCCAAAATTGGATGAGAGGATAGAGAAGTTAGTTCAAAAACATTGTATAGGACGCCTTCTATTTTCTTTCAATACGTGACGTGCTAGTTCAAAAACACATTGTGTAGAGAGACGGCGAGTGACTTGTTTTCGTCCTCTGCCCTTCTCAACGGTCCGGAGAAAAAGACTATTTGCACGCATGGCACCTGATCTTGCGTCCCAGGTCCGTTTTTGCTGATCGGTTTTGTAATCTGCTCTCGTACAGCCTGTCAACTGGCGTCGCTGATGAGCGTGAGGATGCAAACATGACTGATGCAGAAAATAGTAGAAAGAGAGGTGTTGCCACTGTAAACCTACTGCCAAGCATCTCACGCGGTGGTTTCTCGATTCCAACAGCCACCCCCAGCTGCTACGGAGCCCCCTCCAAGTCCTTAACCGAAGAGGGATCCGAAGCTTAGTCGGACCGATGGGAAGGGTGTATATTTTTTTTTAAAAAGATCCGGATCTATTTCATAAGTTTATAATAAGTACAAAAAATTACATCGAGATCTTTGGATCACCTGACGACCACTACTGCCGTCAGAGCGAGCCGCTGTCGCCGCTCCCTTACCGGAGCCGGCCTAACGTTGTTGATGACAGTCGGAAAGTCTTCGTACACGTGCCCCTAAGGACCAGCGCCCCAGAGTTAAAGTTGTCGCTAGTGAACCATTGAATTGATCCGAAACTTGTAACACCAAACCTAAAACACACGTAGACTGGACGAGATCCAGAAGATTGAACAAGATCCACCACTCCATGGAAACGGCGACCAAACAAATCCCCGCCCTCCTCAACACCAGCAGCAGGATCGTCGCTGACGAGGTGGAAGAGGAGGCGGGTATACCTTATTTTTGTCCCCCACAACGCCATAATAGTCACCATAATGACGATGCCGCCAAACTCTAACTTAGGGACCCTTCTACACCGCTGAGCGCTGGTTCGAGGTCCCCGTCCCCTCTGGCCGTCGGAGCGACAAGCAGAGGAGATGGAGACCCGTCGATTCTCGATCGTAAATGGCAAGGATGAAGCAGATTGTGGCGGCTTCTAGGGTTTTCACCCTAACCGCTGCCTCTCTTTTTCTCGCGGGAGGAGACAGACGTGCTACGCCCAAATTAACTAATGGGAAGGATGTACATGACACAAACAAAAACACATATAGCTTAGTGCAGGCGGGCTCCCTCGAGGAGCGCCGCCGGGAGCAATGAGTACCCTAAGTTTCAACTGTCGTGGAGTTGGCAATGCTGCGACGGTTAAACAAGTTCGCGATCTTGCGAGAAAGTTTGCCCCCTTGATTCTATTCTTATGTGAAACTCAAGTAAGGAAAGTACGTGCTCAAAATTTAGCTCACCCTTTTGGCTATGACTAGCACAAATGCCCGTGCGTTGCTACGGGTTGAACTTTATTATCAACTATCTCGCATTACCCGGATGTGGCTAACGCTATCACGGTCGCAGTTGACGAGGAGAGTGTTCAGCTCATCAAATTGTTAGGAGAAAAGTATGAAAATAATAAGCTGATTGACTTGATTGACAACCATACTAATAACAAATTTCTCCAAAACCAAGAAGCTTTTCATAGAATATGACACTATCTTACACGTAACATTCATACATAGTATGTAGCTTTCATCTGGTGATACGGGTTAATCTTTCTTGAATACTATTAAGTTCATGGTTAATTTCATTCTTGAAAATTAATTTTTTTCAGCTACTCACTTTTCAGCGAAACACAACTACCGTCAGGAGTTAGGTAGCTCTTTGTCAGGTCATACTGCCATCACACATGGTAGGACTTCCTTTATAGTTGCCGCCCTACTGCCGAGAACACGCGACCTTCTTTTAAATGAAAATTGAACACTTTTAAGAAGGAAATGTAAAATATAGCTGGAGTAATGATAGCACAAAGAATCGATTGGGCAAAGTTGATAGCACAAATAATGGTATGAATCCAAATGTAGGTGCGCATGCATAAAGATGCAAAATTTTGACCAATGTTAGTGTTGAAACTGATCTCGCGCACTATTTTACTTCCACTCATAAGCGAGCAAATACTTGTACTCTAGTATTCAGGCCTCAAGCAACATACATCAAAGTGCCAAACCGCCTGCATAACCATGCATGTAAAAATTTCTGAGAGAAAACACAGGGAACACCAATGTCGCAACAATACAACAAATATTACAACTAACTGTGGCCTTTGCGCCCATTCTCCTCCGTTACAGCAGCAGCTCGGAGATCTTGTTGCTTCAACCTTTCACAGAAATGTGACGAATTTTTTCAATCAACAAAGCTCAAAGTGAAGTAAAGTATTTCGAGACTATCCGTACAACGGATCTATATTTATTGTGGTGGTTTTTTACCGCTCTTGATGGAACTGATTATCAACAAAGCAGTTGCTGTAAATAGGCATGAATGAACAAGTGCAGGTTGTGCAGTTTCTCATCCACAAGCTTTTCAAGATCTAGTGTCAACCCATTTGCTGAAACCACGAGATATCAAGTTAAATTACAGGAGGAATTTGCATGTAGCCATCTTTTTTTGCGACATCACAAGGTAGTTTCGGATATTTAATAGCTTCTTTTCCAATTGTTTCAATTTCTTCTCGTTTATCCATTTACATTAAAAACACATTTGCAAAATCTAAACACAACACCAATCAGACATTATGAGAAGGTCACTGCGACTAACCGATAATCATTTTTAACAAATATACTGACATCTGTTGAATGAGACCATGTTTAGATCCTAATTGGTTAGCTTTGTATAAATCTACTCTACCCTGTCTTCCATTGAACTATTGTTACTTTCCCTAGCTGAAAATCTAGCAAAAACTGACAGCACCTTACTATCCACTAAATATATATAAACTGAGTCCTGCACCAAAAGGAGAAAACAGATTGACAACGATAATATTAACAACCTGAAAGGGAGAAGATTCTGAAATTCAAATTAAATGTTTGAACTGTGAACTCTGAATCAGAAATTTATGAAGTTTGGGAAAAATCCACGGACATTCTGTACAGTTTATATTGACCACACATCGATGATTCCAACTATGCCATCAAGGTGTGATGTTTCACCTGAGTTGGAGCAAGCTGGCCTGCCACATTGAGCACTTCGTTTCCTCTATGGAGCATGGATGGCCATTGCATCACAGAGTAGTTCTGCATCACATGCACGTCATGGTTGGAAGTCGCCCATAGGAGGTTCCCCAACTGCACATGGTCAGCATATTTAATTATACCAGAGATGAGATGATGCAAGTTAACGATGCTCTATTGAGCTCTGTAGCACGAGACGGGATTTGGTCTCAAGGAGATTTGATACTTCAAAGTTCAAACCTTGCCTAGCATCAAGTCGGTGGCGAGACGACACATTGGGGTCGCCGAGCATCTACAGTTTTCTCCTTATGGAATCACCAAGCTCTGGGGATCCGACTCCCAAATCTCACTAGCCGGCGCATGGCCTGAAGCAGTCCCCCATCCTTACCTGATCCAGTATTCGCAACTCCAGAAGCAAGGCCTAGTCCATCTCCCCTCCTAAAGTCCTCTGCTCTCCCCATCCCCAAATCAGTCCTAGTCTATTTCCCTCCTGAACTCATGTGCTCTCCTTGTCCCCAAATTCGTGCGTTTTTTGGAAAATACATTAAGAAGAGAGAAGAAATTCGGGGGCCAACCTGGTCGCTGCCTCCAAACCCGAGTCCACCCCTTGCGAGGCTTTCGTCGCGGAGGAGGTCGAGCCCCCCGAACGGCACTCACGCCACCAACTTCTTCCGCTCGACCTCAGAAGTCCCTATCGCACCCGCCATCGCAGTCCACAAAGAGGAACGTCAGCTCGTGTCCCCGACCGCTACACATGCCACCAACTTCTTCCGCTCGTCCGTCAGCTCGAGCGCCGCGAGCAGGTGGATAATGGGGGAGATCTCGCGGGATTGGGGATCGTCGGAGCGGTTCTGCTCGGGAGAGGCGAGGGAGAGCTGTGAAAAAAAGGTAAAAAGGTCCGAACCGGTACACAGGGCAGTCTACCGTAATATGCATTTTGGTGGGAGGGTAAAAACGTCCAATAAAAAAGCTGGCTGACAGAAGCGTTCCGTGCTTTATTATTATTAGGTATAGATTGTTCATTTGCAGTCTCCAGTGATGGTCGCAGTGGCGGCCTAGTTATGCACTTCAATAAATATGTTTTGCCTCTTGCACTCATCCTTTTTCTCAATATCATATATACATGAAAGTTTTGGAGCCAGGGAAAGATCCGTGGAGAATTACTTGCATTTATGGAGAGGCTAATAGATGAGAGATGCATAAAACTTGGGATTTACTTCGGTTTCTTCGGACTGAGTCTGATCTACCATGGGTCTGCCTTGGAGATTTCAATGAAGTCCTACGTAGATATGAACACTTGGGTGTTGGAGACCGTGATGAGACTCAAATGCGTGTATTTTGGGAGGCAGTTGATATTTATGGCCTCTGTGTTCTAGGCTACATCGGACTAGACAGGACTTTTGAAAAGAAGGTGCGGGGTGCCACATACACAAGGGTGCGTCTTGATCGTGCCCTCGCGAACCCTAATTGGTGGGAGCCGTTCCCGGATGCAGAGCTTCGTCACTTGGCAGCATTCAAATCTGATCACTATTATGTTAACAACCATGTCCAGACTAGCCCCATCAAATAGAAGAGCAAGGCAACACTATTTTAAGTACGAGATGATGTGGGAGACTCACCTAGATTTTGCAACGTTCACTAAACAGTCTTGGAAGGATGCGGGACAGTGTACATCGATGGAAGCAGTACGTACAAAGTTAGAAAATCTATCTAGCAGTTTTGCTCGGTGTTATTCTGATGTTTTCCGTGCAGTGCGGAAGGAGCTGAAGGGTCTGCGTGTTAGACTTGCCAAACTCTGTGAAGATCCTCTCAGAATTGCGCCATCTCACGAGGAGACCAAAGTGTGTGATCGCACAGTAGAACTAAACCACATAGAGGAGATCATGTGGCGCCAGCGGTCTAGTATTCAATAAAAACGCTTCAAGGCGACGGAGCAAGAATAGCATATCACAGCTTATGTTGTCGGATGGTTCGTTGACAAAGGACAATGATGTTATGCTGACTATGACAATGGATTTTTACCATCAACTATAAACGACAGAAGGGGCTCAGGGTATTGCAGAGGTTTTGCACAATGTACCGGATCGTGTTACACATGAGATGAATGAGCAGCTCATCGCTCCTATATTAATGATGAGGTGAATAAAGCCCTTTTCCAAATGTTTTTAACAAAAGCACCGAGTCCTGATGGCTTTCCTACACACTTCTTTCAATGCCACTGGGACATTTTTGGAGATGAGGTAACTAAAACAGTGTTTAATATTCTTAATGGTGTCGAATCACCCGAGTCTATTAATTCCACATGTCTTGTGCTTATTTCTAAAGTTCAGAGTCACAAACAGCTCACACAATTTAGACCGATAAGCCTATGTAATATGATCTTGAAAATAGTGTCAAAGGTACAAGCTAACCGCCTCAAAGACGTTCTTCCTCAAATTATTTCTGCCGAGCAATCAGCTTTTCTGCCTAGGAGATTAATCATGGACAATATCATTTCGTCCTATGAATGCCTACATTTCATGAAGAAGAAAGGAGGCTGAAATGACCAATATTGTGTCGTAAAAGTGGATATGATGAAAGCGTATGATAGAGTGGAGTGGGATTATTTGGAGGCTATTATGCTAAAACATGAATTCCATCATTCCTGTGTCTCTTCGATTATGAGGGTGGTTACCTTAGTTTTTTTTCGGTCCTATTAAATGGAGAAAGGACAGAAGTTTTCAGCTATCTTGCCATATTTGTTCTTTAGCAGCTGAAGGTTTGTCTTGCCTGTTAAGGACCATAGGGAACGAAAACTTATCGGGCATCGTTGTGACGCCCCAAGCACCCCCCGTCAATCACCTTGTTTTTGCATATGACAACTTGCTATTTATAAAGGAAAATACAATGGGACCTGTGAAATCATAGAGGTTTTGGAATTATATTGCCTTGCATCGGGGCTATTGTAACACCCTTGAATCGGCCCTATGCAAGTTCCAGCGATTTCCGCCAAACCCGCATAGAAACAATTCAAAGATGCCCACCAGACACTTGTGTGCGGGTGGAAAACAAAGTAATATCATTACACAACAGTCCACGGTGGAACCCACAGAACATACATATACAACAACGAATCATCGAGTCAAGAATACAGATATACAGTACAAATATCAAAATCACCTTGAAAACGATACAACATCCGAGTACGGATAAGATGCAACTAGGGCTAAGAGCCTTGAAAAATAACCAATGACGTCCATAACCCTGCCCAGGCCAAGCCGGAAGGGTAACCCTGATAATGATGTCGATCTTATACCTGTTCAAACAAAAAGGATGCCGACAAAGGGCAAAGGAAAAAGGGAGCGGCCAGTACACGACGAGTCTAAAATTCGGCGGCTCTCGCCTACATAGGTATGGTGGACTAAAGCGGCAGCGAAGCATGCACTACGCAACCTATAGAGACTCGATACAACTGTCGGCTAGAGAGGGATAAGAAAGACCTATTCGTAACCAACCTGATAGTAACACCAAAACATATCCATCCTGGTATTTCCCCCTCGATAGCAAACGAGAAAGTCAAACCGTGGAACTCACACAGTTGATAATTTTATTTATATTGCATTATAGTTGCAGCACTTACTAGTCAGATATAGACTAGTCAGATATAGATAGCATGAGTCATCCTAATATCATAAGTAGTGGGCAATTTTAGTTAATCATTCCGTTGTAGTTGCAATCTTTACTAGTCAGATATAATTAGCATGAGACATTCCAAATCCAGCAGTTGTTGGCACTTTTATTTACTCATTTCGTTGTAGTGAAACTGATTACTAGACATGTCAAAGTCAAATTTATAGCACTACTTTAGTTATGGTTGTCTATGATCGAGATACTGTGCTCCAAGTCGTCCATAACCGCGGACACGGCTTTTATAAAGATTTACCCTGTAGGAGTGCACAAATAGCAACACACATACGATCAACCTCGGAAAAACCAAGTAAAACCCCAATGAGAGATCACGACAAAGCAATCAGAAGATTCCTAAAATATTTCAGGGGGCCACCCCAATAAGCTACCTGCAACGAAGTTGGCCGGTTCCAAGATGGAATCAGGTTTGCGACAATGGTTGTAAACAACTAGAACCCAAAAGTGTGACTAGACTTGTTGATACCGCGAAAACATTCTGCATTTCTAAATAGTACAGGCGCTCCACGCGCAATCATAAATAAAACAATAAAACATGGAATAAGTACAAGATAGTAATAAAACCCCAAACTAGTTTGTGGCCCCAGGAATAATAAATGAATCAAGCTCTGGCTAAGGGGATTCATGGTCCCACATGCAGATAGTGCGATAGTGAAGGAACATGTATCAAGTACTCGGGGCCTACGGGACACAAGTGAGCGGTTAAAAACCAAATATTAGCTATTGCCCACCGATGCCTCTACATTAGTTATATCTATTCCCAACATATTATTTATCAAGTTGTAATTAACGCTATGATCATCTCAACCATTAAGCATGTGCCAACCTCCCAACAACGGTGGACAACAACGACACGAAGCAGCACCTGAGCAAGCAACTATGACTCGCAAGGCCGACTGTCTATCAATAGGCAATAGGATGTGTCCAAGGCAATATAGTGGTTGCAAAGAATATAAATGGTGCACGGAAACTAAAGCATCGCAACACGGATAGCAATAGATCAACAGGAGGAAATAAAGACTATAATGCAAAATAGGTAGAAAGGGAGAGAATGCTCGCCTGGAAAACACTGTCGAAGATACATTTTCCAAAGAACTTGTCGATGCAATTAGGAAATATTATAAGGTTCAAGTTGTTTAGATACCCTGCAATTTAAATGTTGTATTAACAAGGAAAAACATGTCATCGGTTCGCTACAAAAATTTAAATGGAGGAAACATAAGGATAAATTTGCCCGCATATGGTCTCCATATTTAATTATTAGGTCAATAGGCATAATGTCCCCAAACCGCACAAAGATGTATGCAATCATGAAAAATTGATGCAACAAGTATATTATATTCATCAAAATACGGGTCTGGGAAAAGTCGGCACACATCCGGGTTCGACAATCTTGGGGTTCCGAGGTGTTCGGGTTCGGTCTCCAGGATCGGTCTCTTCAGATCCGAGTTCCGTGAAGTGGACCTCGGTGTTCCATGAAGAAGCTCTTTGGGGTCGGAGGTCTTGGTGATTTCATGTCGAAGGAGGCTCGGGGTTTCCGAACTCCATCTCAACCATCTATCGCAGCGTCGGTCGATGAAACGGAAGCAGATCTTGGCGTATGTGGCACGACATCGAGTCAGTGGAGATCTTGTCGATGGGATAGTCTTGGCATCCTAACCTCGCACGGGATATGGTTCTTGTTCTAGTCTCAGATAGCAACCAACCCCACAGAATCATCGCATCCGCACTTCAGATCGCGGGCAGCATCAGAACACCAAAACACACAGAGGAAAACATCGGCACCCGAGGTACCGCCGTAGTGCAGGGTCGAGGCAGACTCGTCCGATCAGAGACAAGCGGTGACGATGTCGGGGTCCTATTAGCGAGCTTGCACGTAGTGCATACACAAAGGAGACCAAGGTCGGCGCTGGTAGGCACGGCAGCTGCGGCCGACGTGCGGGAGGACGAGGGCGGCGTAGGCGGCCAGAGCAGAGGCATCACGGGTGGTGCTGCGAGAGGAGGGTGACCTCATGATGACGATGGCGGGGCCTGCAGAGGAAGAGAGAGGTCGGCGGTTGCGCAACTCTCTGGCGGGGATCCGGGAGGTCGTCCGTGGTGAGGGAAGGAGGACACCAGGGCGGGGACGAGCAAGCTTGATGCACGTCCACGAAAGGATCTAGGGGAGGACGATGTGGTGGGCGCTTACCGTGGCCAACGGTGGAGGGTTCCGGTGCTCGCTGCTGCTGGTGAGGTCGATGCCTGGGGCAACGACGAGGACCGGTGGCGGTAGCGCTCGCGGAGCGGTCATGGCAGCGGGGTGAACTAGATGCGGGAGGAGGCCAGGCAGCGGCAGAGCTACTCGGCGATGCGGCTGCTGGTCTCCAGCAAGGTCGAGGCGGGGTAGCCGGGAGAGGCGAGGGTGATGAGGCGCTGGTGGCGGCGCTCGGGTGAGTGAGAGGCAGCAATGCGGGGTTGGGGAGAGAGGGGTAGGTAGGGAATCGAGGACGGTCTCACAGGGGTAGGGCCAGATGCGGGTATCGGGACAGGGAGCATGTACGGTGTGCGAGGGATGCGGCCTGGGAGTCACGATAGTGCGGGTTGGTGGTGGGTCAGTCCTAGTGGGGTGGATGCGTGCTGCACACCGCACGTCCGTGCGTGCGCGGCGATAGGTTGGTGGCGGCGGGTGGGGCGGTATACCGCTCGCACGCTGCACAGGTTGGTGCGATGCGGTCGTGGTAGGTGGTCGGCTCGCGCATTGGGTGGTTAGGTGGGGTGATAAAGGGTGGGGCTAGGGTTAGGTTAGGGGTTTAGTTTTGGTTTAACTGGGTAGTAGGCGGTCTGACCGGTGGGGCCTCTGGTCTGACCGGCTGGACTGCCTCCGCGGTAAAATAGTTTTGTCTGAACTTGTTTGTTTTTATTTTATTAAAGATTTTATAAATATTTTTAGACAAATAAAGATCCGGATGAGACCAGAGTTTGATTTGAAATAAGGGGGATATCTAGAAAACAAAATAGGCTTTTGCGAAAATAGTTTTAAGAGGCAAACATATGCATGATGTCACGATGATGTTCAAATCCAAGGTGGCATGATGACATGAGCATGTCGTCATGATGATGCACAAAACAGAAACGCAGCGATTTTCTAGTAGTGGTTTTACCCGGGGTGCTACAATTCGACACCACTAACAATGGATCTCGCCCTCGAGATCTGCCTCATGGTGCGGGGAAGAAGGCCGACGGTCTGAATCTTCTCGCTTCATGTAGATATTCGCGGCACCACTAACAAAGATTCTTCATCCATCTTGAAATCGGCGACACCACTAACAAGTGGTCGTCGCTTATGTTCGCTAAGAGAACACTCCAGAGAAGAAAGACGAAGATAGAGGTATCAAAAGATACGGCCACCTCTAACTTCCATGAAAGGAGTAAAATCGCATTGATCCACCATTCAATGTACAAAAGCGAATGATAAGAGTAGTGGTATGGTAGCTACTCCATTCTGCACTCAAAGCATTACTTTGTACATGAACAAAAGAATCATGCACCCAACTCTCAGAATTCAGACTGAAGATCTCTACAAGCGAGGTTCAGAAACAAAGGAGTGATGTAGGCTCTTCATCAGATCTAATGTAGGTGTAGTCGCATTGGAAACCATCGTAAGATACAAAAGAAATCGTATGAAAATACATAGTGCTTAGATTTTGTGATGGTTCCATTGGCATGAACAACACATGCTAAAGGTATACTCCAACTTGACCAGTGCTCATCCTTCTCATATGTTTTTCAACGATACGAATATACATCAAGGTGTAGATACAGATAAAGAGTTCAAGGACCAATAAGATTGGATAAAGGTGATGGGTTCGTAGCATGGAAAACAAAAAATTTCTTCCGCAAGAACGAACAAAACCCAGATCTAATCTAGATAAAAGCCAAGATCTAATCTATTAGACATGTGCAACGAGATAGATAGGAACTAACCCTCGTAGATCCAAAAGCGTTAACGAGATTAGATCTCGTGGTTGATGTAGTCGATCACTTGCCGATCTCAAGATCGTGTGGACGATCCTTCCGGTGTCGCGTTCCGGCAGCGCTTCCGCAGTCGGTCAAGTGGACGATCCTTCCGGTGCCGCGTTTCGGCAGCGCTTCCGCAGTCGGTCACACTTGTGGAGTCAAAGCAGACCTTCCTCTCCTCGTTCCAGCGAGCAGCGGAGGTACTAGATCTTCTCCACGGAATCCCAGCAGCACGACGGTGTGGTGGTGGTGGTGGAGTAGAGAAATCTGCAGGGCTTGGCCTATGCCTGTGCAGAAGAAAGGAGGAGGAGAGAGGCGGCAGAGATCAGGTGTTGTAGAGGAGGGGCAAGGGGTGGCGCCTCCCCCTTCTATTTAAAGGAGGGAGGGCGCCTAGGGAGGGGGAGTCCTAGTAGGACTCCCCACCTCCTAGGGCCGGCGGATTGGGAAGGGGAGGAGTCCTCCTCCCCCACGACTCCTTGTCTTGACCCACCAGGACTCCTTGATCCCTATCTTGATTTTCAAGCAGACTCCAAGAAATCTTCTAGAACCTTTCGGAACATTCCGAAACCTTCTAGAATCCTCATACAAATACTCCGAAACATTTCCTAACTCAGAAAATGATCCCCAATATATGAATCTCATTCTCCGGACAATTTCGAATCTCCTCGTGATGTCTCGGATCCATTCCGAGACTCCGAACAACATTCGGTCTCCAACGCACATTCCATATCTACTTAAAACAACTTCGAACCTTAAGTGTGTCACCCTATGGTTCGTGAATATGTAGACATGACAGAGACACATCTCCTATCAATAACCATCAGCGGGACCTGGAGATCCATAATGGCTCCCACATACTCAACGATGACTTCGTGATCGATTGAACCATTTACATACGAAACCAATTCCCTTTGTCTCGCGATACTATACTTATCCGAGGTTTGATCGTCAGCATCTCCATACCTAGTTCTACCTCGTTACTGATAAGTACTCTTTACTCGTTCCGTGATATGTCATCCCTTGTGACCCAGTCACATGCTTGCAAGCTAACTAGATGACATTCCACCGAGAGGGACCAGAGCATATCTATCCGTCATATGGATGGACAAATCCCAATCTTGGTCCATGCGCTTCAACACATACTTTCAGAATACCCAATGACACCTTTATGACCACCCAGTTACGAAGCGGTGTTTGATGTCATCAAAGTACCCATCCGGTGATGGTGATTAACACAACCTCATGGTCGAAGGATTAGATTACTATGCATTAAAAAGCTTACAACAATACAAACTTAATGACTTGATCTTATGCTACGCTTACTATGGATGTGTGTCCATCACATCATTCTCCTAATGATATAACCTTGTTATTAATCACATCCTAATGTCCATGATCAGGAAACCATGATCATCAATTAATCAACAAGCTAGTTCAACAAGAGGCTCACTAGGGACTCTTATATGTTTACAAAACACACATGTATTAGTGTTTCCTAATAATACAATTATAGCATGGGATGTAAACATTCATCATAAACACAAAGATATAATAATAATCATTTTTATTATTGCCTCTTGGGCATATCTCCAACAGTCTCCCACTTGCACTAGAGTCAATAATCTAGATTACATGGTAATATACCGAACACCCATGGCGTTTTGGTGTTGGTCATGCTTTGCCCTAGGGAGAGGTTTAGTCAACGGATCTGCCACATTCAGATCAGTGTGTACTTTGCAAATCTTTATGTCACCATCTCGAACATACTCGCGAATAGCGTGGAAACGTAGCTTGATGTGCTTCAGCTTTCTATGTGACCTTGGCTCCTGTGCATTGGCTATGGCACCTGTGTTGTCACAGTAGATGGCCATCGGGTCCAACGCACTGGGAACCACGCCAAGTTCAGTAATGAATTCCTTCATCCATACGGCTTCTTGTGCAGCCTCCGAAGCAGCTATGTATTCCGATTCAGTTGAAGATTTCGCCACAACGCTTTGCTTCGCACTCCTCCAGCTCACTGCAGCACTATTCAAAATAAATACGTATCCCGACTGTGACTTTGAGTCATCCGGTTCGGTTTTCCAACTAGCATCGGTGTAACTGTTTACAACAAGCTGTTCATCACCTCCATAAGAAAGAACTATATCCTTAGTCCTATTTAGGTACTTTAGGATATTCTTGACCGCTGTCCAGTGCTCCATTCCAGGATCACTTTGATATCTGCTAGTCAAACTAACAGCATGTGCTATGTCCGGTCTTGTACACAGCATGGCATACATGATAGAACCTATGGCCGAGGCATAGGGAATATTATTCATCTTTTCTCTATCTTCTGCCGTAGCTGGACTTTGACTCTTACTCAAGGTCTTACCTGACAACATGGGCACGAACCCTTTCTTGCTATCTTCCATTCTAAACTTCTTTAGAACTTTGTCTAAGTATGTACTTTGTGAAAGCGCTATTAGGCGTCTTGATCTATCTCTATAAATCTTGATGCCTAGAATGTATGCCGCTTCGCCAAGATCCTTCATTGAAAAAATATTATTCAAATAGGTTTTGAAGCTTTTTAGAAGTTCTATATCATTCCCAATCAACAATATGTCATCTACATATAGTACTAGGAATGCTACAGAGCTCCCACTCACTTTCTTGTAAATACAAGATTCTCCATAAGTTTGTATAAATCCAAAGTTTTTGATTACTTTATCAAAACGTTGATTCCAACTCCGGGATGCTTGCTTCAGTCCATAAATGGAGCGCTGAAGTTTGCATACCTTGTCAGCATCTTTAGGATCGATAAAACCCTTGGGTTGTACCATATACAACTCTTCCTCAATGTTACCATTAAGGAACGCCGTTTTGACATCCATCTGCCAAATCTCATAATCGAAATGTGCAGCAATTGCTAACAAAATCCTCACAGACTTTAGCTTCGCTACTGGTGAGAATGTCTCATCATAGTCAACTCCTTGAATTTGTCAGAACCCTTTCGCGACAAGTCGAGCTTTATAGACGGTAACATTACCATCAACATATGTTTTTCTCTTGAAAATCCATTTGTTCTCGACAGCCTTACGGCCATCCGGTAAGTCCACCAAAGTCCACACTTGGTTTTCGTACATGGATCCCATTTCGGATTTCATGGCTTCTAGCCATTTGTCGGAATCTGGGCTCACCATAGCTTCTTCATACGTCGTAGGGTCATCAGCGTTGTCCATCAACATGACGTTCAAGGCAGAGTCATACCAATCAGGAGTGGTACGAACCCTCGTTGACCTGCGAGGTTCAGCAGGAACTTCGTTTGAAGTTTCATGATCATTATCATTAGCTTCCTCTTCAATTGGTGCAGGCGGCACAAAAACATCTTCCGGTGCTGCGCCACTCTCAAATCCGAGAGAAGGTTCAATAACCTCATCGAGTTCTACTTTCCTTCCAGTCACCTCCTTCGAGAGAAACTCCTTCTCAAGAAAGGATCCATTCTTTGCAACGAAAACTTTTCCTTCGGATCTATGATAGAAGGTATACCCAATTGTTTCTTTAGGGTATCCTATGAAGACGCATTTCTCCGCTTTGGGTTCTAGCTTATCAGGTTGTAACTTCTTTACATATGCTTCGCAACCCCAAACTTTAAGGAACGACAACTTAGGTTTCTTACCAAACCACAATTCGTACGGTGTCGTTTCAACGGATTTAGATGGTGCCCTATTTAAAGTGAATGCGGTTGTCTCTAATGCATAGCCCCAAAATGATAACGGTAAATCTGTAAGAGACATCATAGACCGAACCATATCTAAGAGAGTTCGATTACGACGTTCGGACACACCATTACGCTGTGCTGTTCCCGGCGGTGTCAACTGTGAAAGTATTCCACATTACTTTAAATGCATGCCAAACTCATAACTCAGATATTCACCTCCGCGGTCAGAACGCAGAAATTTAATCTTCTTGTTACGATGATATTCCACTTCACTTTGAAATTCCTTAAACTTCTCGAAAGTTTCAGACATATGTTTCATAAAGTAGACATACCCATATCTACTTAAGTCATCCGTGAAAGTGAGAACATAACGATATCCACCACGCGATGCTATACTCATTGGACCGCACACATCGGTATGTATTATTTCCAATAATTCTGTAGCTCGCTCCATTATTCCAGAGAATGGAGTCTTAGTCATTTTTCCCATTAGACATGCTTCGCATCTTTCAAGTGATTCAAGAAGTCCATCAGAATGGAGTTTCTTCATACGCTTCACTCCAATGTGACCAAGACGACAGTGCCACATGTATGTAGAATTATCATTCAATTTTATTCGTTTAGCATCTATGTTGTGAACATGTGTATCACTACTATCGAGATTCAGTAAGAATAAACCATTCATCTCAGGTGCATTACCATAAAAGATATTACTCATATAAATCGAACAACCTTTATTCTCGGACTTAAAAGAGTAACCGTCTCGCAATAAACAGGATCCAGATATAATGTTCATGCTTAACGCAGGCACCAAATAACAATTATTCAAATTTAAAACTAATCCCGAAGGTAGATGTAGAGGGAGCGTGCCGACGGCGATCACATCAACCTTGGAGCCATTTCCAATGCGCATCGTCACCTCGTCTCTTGCCAGTCTTCGTTTATTCCGCACCTCCTGTTTCGAGTTACAAATATGAGCAACCGAACCAGTATCAAATACCCAGGCACTACTACGATTACTAGTAAGATACACATCTATAACACATATATCAAATATACCTTTCTTCTTGATGTTGCCGTTCTTCAGATCCACCAGGTACTTGGGGCAGTTACGCTTCCAGTGAGCAGCACCCTTGCAGTAGAAGCACTCAGTTTCAGGCTTAGGACCAGCCTTGGGCTTCTTAGCAGGTGCGGCAGCTTTCTTGCCGTCCTTCTTGAAGTTGCCCTTGTTCCTAGGCTTGCCCTGTCTCTTGAAATTGGTGGTCTTATTGACCATCAATACTTGGTGCTCCTTCTTGATCTCCACTTCAGCAGTTTTCAGCATGGACTACAGTTCAGGCAACGTCTTGTTCATGCAGTGCATGTTGTAGTTCATCACAAAGTTCTTGTAACTTGGTGGCAGTGATTGAAGGAGACGGTGAATCCCCAATTCATTAGGAATCAATATTCCCAACTCTTGGAGCTTGTTTGCGTACCCAGACATGGTGAGCACGTGCTCGCTAACGGAGCATCCCTCTTCCATCTTACAGTTAAAGAACTTTTCGGAGGCCTCATAGCTCTCCATGGCCGCGCGAGTCTCAAAAATTAGCCTGAGCTCCTTAATGATCTCGAACGGGTCGTGGTGCTCAAAACTCTTTTGGAGCTCCGCTTCTAAACCGTACAGGATGGCACACTGAACTGTGGAGTAATGATTTTTCCGAGTGGCGAAAACATTCTTTTCGTCATCGGTGGCATTATCTGCAGGTGGGTCACCTAGCGGTGCTTCGAGCACATAGGTCAACTGACCAGCCCTGAGGACGATCTTCAGTCCACGGAACCAATCCGTGAAATTGCTTGCATTGTTCTTAAGCTTTTCTTTCTCTAGGAACGCATTGAAATTGATGGAGAGGGTCGCCATAATCTACAACAATTTGCAAGTAGTTTAGACTAAGTTTATGACAAATTGAGTTCAAATTTAATTCTTAAACTAACTAGGTGAACTCCCACTCAAAACAACATCCCTCACATTGTCTTAGTGATTACACGAATCAAGTCCACTACACCAAGTCCGATCTTCACGAGAGAAGATGTAGTTTCATCGGCGAACAATCTTCATGTTCATCATATCATTTATATGACTCATGCTCTACCTTTTGGTATTCCGTGTTCCGAGACCATGTCTGTACATGCTAGGCTCGTCAAGATAACCTTAGTTTCCGCATGTGCAAATCTGGCTTGCACCCGTTGTATGCACACGTAGAATCTATCACATCCGATCATCACGAGATGCTTCGAAATGACGAGTCTTAGCAACGGTGCCAACTAAGGGTGAACACTTTATTACTTGATATTTAGTGAGAGGGATCATCTTATAATGCTACCGTCGCGATCTAAGCAATACAAGATGCATAAAGGATTAACATCACAGGAAATTCATAATTAGTGTGATATGATATGGCCTTTTCTTCTTGCGCCTTTGATCTCCATCTCCAAAGCACGAACATGATCTCCATCATCACCAGCATTGCGTCAAGGTCAGTGGCGCCGCTTCATGGTTGTCCATCATCACCGGCAACTATTACAACTACTTGGAATAAAGCTATTACAAGATGAATAGACACACAGGTCTTAACAGAATTAAAGACAACCATTAGGCTCCTGCCGGTTGCCATATTACAACAAGGATCATTGCATACATCAAATACAATCACAATCACATGATGGCCATATCACATCACAAAAGCCCTGCAAAAACAAGTTAGACGCCTCTAATTTTCTTTGCAAGTTTTACGTGGTTTGGGGCTTTCGCATAAGATCGATCTTACCTACAAACAAGAACCACAACGTTGATACAAGTGTTGTCAGATGCTCATTGTAAATTGAATCTTAACTATGGTGGGAGAGACAGACACCCCGCAAATCCACTTTTGCAAAGCAAGTTGCACGTCAAGCGTGGAGCAAGTCTCATGTGCGATGACATGTAATGTTAGCCCGAGCCGCTTCATCCCACCATGCCGCAAGATGCAAAGTACACGCTAAGACACCGACAAGAAAAGCATCAACGCCCACAAAAACATTGTGTTCTACTCGTGCAACAGATCTATGCATAGATACGGGTCTGATACCACTGATGGGTTCGTAGCATGGAAAACAAAAAATTTCTACCGCAAGAACGAACAAAACCCAGATCTAATCTAGATAAAAGCCAAGATCTAATCTATTAGACATGTGCAACGAGATAGATAGGAACTAACCCTCGTAGATCCGAAAGCGTTAACGAGATTAGATCTCGTGGTTGATGTAGTCGATCACTTGCCGATCTCAAGATCGTGTGGACGATCCTTCCGGTGTCGCGTTCCGGCAGCGCTTCCGCAGTCGGTCAAGTGGACGATCTTTCCGGTGCCGCGTTTCGGCAGCGCTTCCGCAGTCGGTCACACGTGCGGAGTCGAAGCAGACCTTCCTCTCCTCGTTCCAGCGAGCAGCGGAGGTAGTAGATCTTCTCCACGGAATCCCAGCAGCACGACGGTGTGGTGGTGGTGGTGGAGTAGAGAATTCTATTTAAAGGAGGAGGAGAGAGGCGGCAGAGATTAGGTGTTGTAGAGGAGGGGCAAGGGGTGGCGCCTCCCCCTTCTATTTAAAGGAGGGAGGGCGCCTAGGGAGGGGGAGTCCTAGTAGGACTCCCCACCTCCTAGGGCCGGCGGATTGGGGAGGGGGGGAGGAGTCCTCCTCCCCCACGACTCCTTGTCTTGACCCACCAGGACTCCTTGATCCCTATCTTGATTTTCAAGCAAACTCCAAGAAATCTTCTAGAACCTTCCGGAATATTCCGAAACCTTCTAGAATCCTCATACAAATACTCCGAAACATTTCCTAACTCAGAAAATGATCCCCAATATATGAATCTCATTCTCCGGACAATTCCGGATCTCCTCGTGATGTCTCGGATCCATTCCGAGACTCCGAACAACATTCGGTCTCCAACGCACATTCCATATCTACTTAAAACAACTTCGAACCTTAAGTGTGTCACCCTATGGTTCGTGAATATGTAGACATGACAGAGACACATCTCCTATCAATAACCATCAGCGGGACCTGGAGATCCATAATGGCTCCCACATACTCAACGATGACTTCGTGATCGATTGAACCATTTACATAGGAAACCAATTCCCTTTGTCTCGCGATAATATAATTATCCGAGGTTTGATCGTCAGCATCTCCATACCTAGTTCTACCTCGTTACTGATAAGTAATCTTTACTCGTTCCGTGATATGTCATCCCTTGTGACCCAGTCACATGCTTGCAAGCTAACTAGATGACATTCCACCGAGAGGGCCCAGAGCATATCTATCCATCATATGGATGGACAAATCCCAATCTTGGTCCATGCGCTTCAACACATACTTTCAGAATACCCAATGACACCTTTATGACCACCCAGTTACGAAGCGGTGTTTGATGTCATCAAAGTACCCATCCGGTGATGGTGATTAACACAACCTCATGGTCGAAGGATTAGATTACTATGCATTAAAAAGCTTACAGCAATACAAACTTAATGACTTGATCTTATGCTACGCTTACTATGGATGTGTGTCCATCATATCATTCTCCTAATGATATAACCTTGTTATTAATCACATCCTAATTTCCATGATCAGGAAACCATGATCATCAATTAATCAACAAGCTAGTTCAACAAGAGGCTCACTAGGGACTCTTATATGTTTACAAAACACACATGTATTAGTGTTTCCTAATAATAAAATTATAGCATGGGATGTAAACATTCATCATAAACACAAAGATATAATAATAATCACTTTTATTATTGCCACTTGGGCATATCTCCAACAAAAGGGTAGATGATTGTAGCTCCACCATTATAAAAGGGGGAAGCGAAACCCTAAAGGTACGACAGAAATCCAACCACGAGAAATCCTAGACTCGAAGAAAAGATAAGAGAGCAGATTCAAAACACGCAGAGGTAAGAGGAGAATAGCATAGGGGTAAGAAGTAAATACAGACCTAATCAGATCTATCCAACCAATTTTCCAAAATAATTTTGACACTCTACATTGGCCGTTAGCTAGGTTATCCTACAGGCTGGACTAGTGGGGTATCGCAACTACTGGGCTCTGATACCACTTTGTAACACCCTCGAATCGGCCCTATGCAAGTTTCAGCAATTCCCGTGAAACCCGCATAGAAACGATTCAAAGATGCCCACCAGGCACTTGCGTGCGGGTGGAACAATAGTACACGATGGAACCCACAAAACATACATATACAACAATGACTCATTGAGTCAACAATACATATATACAGTACAAAGATCCAAATTATCTTGAAAACGATACAACATCCGAGTACGGATAAGATGCAAATAGGGCTAGGAGCCCTGAAGAATAACCAATGGCATCCATAACCCTGCCCAGGCCAAGCCGGAAGGGTAACCCTGCTAACGGCATCGATCTTATACCTGTTAAAACAAAAGGGGTGCCGACAAAGGGCAAAGGATAAAGAGAGCGTCCAGTACTGAGGCTAGTACATGACGAGTCTAGAATTCGGCGGCTCTCGCCTACATAGGTATGGTGGACTAAATCGGCAGCAAAGCATGCACTACACAACCTATAGAGACTCGATACAACTGTCGGCTATTAGAGAGGGATAAGAAAGACCTATTCGTAACCAACCTGACAGTAACACCAAAACATACCCATCCTGGTATTTCTCCCCTCGATAGCAAACGAGAAAGTCAAACCGAGGAACTCAACAGTTGATAATTTTATTTATATTTCATTATAGTTGCAGCACTTACTAGTCAGATATAGATAGAATGAGTCATCCTGATATCATAAGTAGTGGGCAGTTTTAGTTAACCATTCCATTGTAGTAGTGATACTTACTAGTCAGATACAATTAGCATGAGACATCCCAAATCCAGCAGTTGTTGGCACTTTTATTTACTCATTCCGTTGTAGTGAAACAGATTACTAGACATGTCAAAGTCAAATTTATAGCACTACTATAGTTATGGCTGTCTATGATCGAGATACTGAGCTCCAAGTCATCCATAACCGTGGACACGGCTTTTACAAAGATTTACCATGCAGGAGTGCACAAATAGCAACACACGTACGATCAACCTTGGAAAAACCAAATAAGACCACAATGAGACATCATGATAAAGCAATCACAAGATTCATAAAATATTTCAGGGGGCCACCCCAATAAGCTACCCGCAACGAAGTTGGCCGGCTCCGAGATGGTCCCAGGTTTGCGACAATGGTTGTAAACGACTAGAACGAGAAAGTGTGACTGGGCTTGTCGATACCGCGAAAACATTCTGCATTCCTAAACAGTACAGACGCTCCACGCGCAATCGTAAATAAAGCAGTAAAGCATGGCATAAGTACAAGATAGTAATAAAGCCCCAAACTAGTTTGTGGCCCCAAGAAATAATAAATGAATCAAGCTCTGGCTAAGGGGATTCATGGTCCCATATGCGGATAGTGCGATAGTTAAGGAACAGGTATCAAGTACTCGGGGCCTACGTGACACAAGTGAGCGGTTAAAAACCAAATATTAGCTATTGCCCACCGGTGCCTCTACATTAGTTATATCTATTCCCAACATATTATTTATCAAGTAGTAATTAAAGCTATGATCATCTCCACCATTAAGCATGTGCCAACCTCCCAACAACGGTGGACAAAGCAGCACCTGAGCAAGCAACTACGACTCGCAAGGCCGACTGTCTATCAATAGGCAATAGGATGTGTCCAAGGCAATATAGATGCTACAAAGAATATAAATGGTGCACGGAAACTAAAGCATCGTAACATGGATAGCAATAGATCAATAGGAGGAAATAAAGACTATAATGCAAAATAGGTAGAAAGGGAGAGAATGCTCGCCTGGAAAACACTGTCGAAGATACATTTTCCAAAGAACTTGTCGATGCAATTAGGCAATATTAAGCGGAACGGGGTTCCGACAATTAATTATAAGGGTTAAGTTGTTTAGATACCCTGCAGTTTAAATGTTGTATTAACAAGGCAAAACATATCATCGGTTCACTATAAAAATTTAAATGGAGACAACATTAGGCTAGATTTGCTCGCATATGGTCTACATATTTAATTATTAGGTCAATCGACATAATGCCCCAAACCTCACAAAGATGTATGCAATCATGAACAATTGATGCAACAAGTATATTATATTCATCAAAATAGTGGTCTGGGAAAAGTGGTCACACATCGGAGTTTGACGATCTTGGGGTTCCGAGGTGTTCGAGTTCGGTCTCTGGGATCAGGCTCTTCGGATACGGGTTTCGTGAAGCAGACCTCCATGTTCCATGAAGAAGCTCTTTGGGGTCAGAGGTCTTGGCGATTCCACGTCAAAGGGGGCTCAGGGTTTCTGAACTCCATCTGAACCATCTGTCGCAGCGTCGGTCGACGGAACAAAAGCAGATCTTAGCGTCCATGGTGGGCCTGTTCGTCTGCGTTACCAAAGGTCACAGGCCAGCGCATGGCGGTACCTAAGTTGCCTGAAATTGCCGTGTTTCAAAATTTTGGGCCGCCAACTACTGAGAGGGGCCATTTCGAGGCAAACTCATCTCACCCTTGCCAAATTCAAACATTCTGTTAAACTGCCCCGTGAAGTAGATGGTCGGGACCCTCATGTCAGTCATCTGTCCGTGACGCGAGCGCTAACACGGCAACCTCTTAGGAAAATCGAGGAACTAAGTGGATTGGATGCGTTGACCAATTTCACAAATCCATTCCCACCTTTCCCCTGGCACCGGCGGCGTCGGAATCCACCCTCCAGGCAGGATGGTCCCTTCGGACATTTGACCTCCGGCGCCAAGTTGCTGCGCCTAGTCGCTGATCCCGAGCTCCAATGGCGCATGACGTAGCCGTTGTTGCGAGGCTTTAGCCCGCCTCCACCGCCGACGAGCCGAACAGTTCGGAGGATGGCAGTATCAAGGAAGAAGAAGTTCTGGCTACAAGCGGGTGAGCTACCCTTCTCTTTGCTATTCGCACTAATTATAACTGCTAGCTGGCTATTGAACCTCAAATTGTTTCTTAGCCCAACGCTGACAAACATATTTTCTCCATAGTTTACTGTCAAATGGGATCTGCGCGGACCCTCCTTACTTGGTTACGGTAATCCTCTACAGGTACGACTCTAAGGGCAAGTGGTATGGACACCAACGTTTCACGATGGAAGAAGCGCCTGCGCAGATCTGCACTATATCTGGTATGGTTGCTGCTCTGTGTAATCATGTTGAATTATGGCCGAAGCAGGCTGCAAAGTTCAGCTTCATGGATGAACGTGGAATCATGGTTCCTATAACGTGTGACAGTCAGCTAATTGGGTTGATGAAATGGTATGCTTCGGCTGCCATGTTTGAGCTGAAATGTGAGCACTGGATGTGGAAGCTGCTGCAACTAGGAGTCACCCTCCTATTCTTGGACAGGGTGGTTGCTCGAACCCAATGAGCTCCTGGTAAGCAAAGGTCTCTTGGGATTCGCATGTTTGTGCTAAATCGTAATTTTTATTTTATTTACTCTGTAGATATTGGGTAGTTATGCAACAGTCTTGTTTCTTTGACAGGAAGCGCCACAAGGTTAGAAACATGACTGCCGGGTCAGTCATTTTGTTGCCCGAAGAAATTAAAAATGAGTGGAAAGATGTCATTTTGCTGCCCGAAGAAATTAAAAACGAGTAGAAAGATGATGCTGGACACGATTCTAGTGCCCATTGTCCCGGCGATGCAGAGTACGTGAAGCTAAGAAAATTGGCACCGAGGAAGAGGTAGAAGGCAGGAAATGAAGAAGCCAGTGGACGTGAAGGCTTGGCACCCAGGCTGCGGAAGAAGGCTACTGGCAATGAAGATGCATAGTAATGTGTTGAACTTCAACCTATATATGTACTTCTGTTAAATTCTGATCGCTCTGTGTGTGGCACGTTGCTGGGTGAAACAATATACCCATGTTCTCTGAGTAAAATGTACCGCGACTTAGGGTTTGGAAACGCTTGAGTCAGTTGTTGAATCTGAAATTTTGATTGTGCCACTGCTATCTAAAAACACGCAGCACTGGTTCCACAATTGCTGAGGGGCAGGAGGTCTCCAAATACGACGGAATGTAAGTGGCACAGAAATAAATTATTTAAGCTGCCACACTCTATGAAGCAACAACTTATTTCAGATGCTGCACAATGACGTGGCAACATAAACAGCAATATTCTCACCGATAATGCCTAGTGAGGAGGAAATCAGTACCACTTTCTGGCCTAATCTTGAGCCCGTCTATCTCACCGCCTCTCTGCTCCTGCATCCCCTGCATCTGGCAAAGCTCCTGGATCTCCAGTAACCGGGCGTACATGCTTCCACTTTATAAATTGTGGTTGTGCCATTTGCATGCGGCACAATCCACGTAGATTACGTTTAAACAAACCACCAATGTCAGAATACACTAGTAGAAAAGGTGTCTTTGGTCCACGGTCACGTTCCCAATCCGGGACAGAGATCTAAATTGAGGCAGAAATTGATCTAAATCACAAATTCTTCACAAATTAATCGAGACAGAGATCTAAATCGAGGCATTTCATTACTTCAACCACAAATTCTTCTAAACAAAGGTGCGATTTCACCTCCTACATTAATTCAACCACTAGTCAACAATTTCACTTCCGCTGCCACTGTCCTCCGAGCCGCCGACTTCCTCGTCACTGTCGGACGGAACCTCCACGATTTCCGCATTGTTTGCGAGACGGAGCACCTCTTCGCGGCGAGCGGAGGCGATGACGGTGTACTTGGTCCGTCCAGGGACGGACCAGAACCTCTCCCGCCCTTCTCGGTTGCGGAGATCCCGGTGCACCACGCGCTCTTCAACGATGCGGTTGCCAATCTTGGCCTTCCGCTCCTTCTTGAACAGCGCCGGCCTGTACGGGATGGCCGCCGCGTACCGGGGTAGCGCCCTCTTCCACGCGGGCATCTGGCGGTGGCGTGCCGCGATTTCGCTCTCTATCTCGGCTCGGCCAGGGAGCGGAGCCACCAGCAACCCTGCAGAGCTGATGCGCCATCCGTGGGGCACCGTCGCGGCTGGCGGCGCGAGGATGTCGAAGTTTGCGAACATCACCGCCTCGTAGAAGTTCAGATCATGCATCTCGATGGCAGCGCAGTGGAGATTAGAGAGGGAACGAGGGGATGGACGACGAAGTGACGACGCGGTGGAGATTGGAGAGGATGAGGGGATGGACGACGAAGCGATGCGCTGTGGCGCCTCCTATTTGTACACGAGGACGACGAAGCGATGGGCGGAATATCCAAGGGGCATTGGTCAGGCAAAAGAAGTAACGCGGGGTCAGACTAACGGGAGAGCAATTTTTTCCTCCCCGGACTCCTGGACCAATAGTTCAGACCTCTAGGTCAACAAGTACAACTATTACAACTTAAAAAGGCACGAAGCTTAAGCTAAATAGAACTAGTTATCACACATCTCCTTGATCTTCCTAATCTTAGCCCGATGCGCATCTTCCTGCGAGAGCAAGGATCGAATCATCTGCTCCTTCCTTTTATCATTTTCCTTGCACGGCTTCAATTTTTTCTCTGTATTTTTCCTCATGCACTTGTCAATGCTCGTAGTTGTGAACTGCAGGACTTTGGCCTGGTGGAGATCATTCCTTGATTGAGTCAGTTCTTGCTCTGCTTTAGCCTTCAGGGCCAACACATCGTCCCTCTCCTTCTCAACTTTGCTAACCTTGTCTTGCACCCACCTGAGATCTCGCTTATGCTTGGTCGTGTCAACTGGTTCCCATAGCTTCACCTCAACACTATCAAGAAGTGAGCTGAATACGGATTCTTTCAACTCAACAGTCATTTCTCATAGTTTGTCCAGCGTTTTCTGCATCGATTTGGGTAACTCTGGATCTACCCATTTGACAATACCACAACTTCTGCCTTGCATCATTGCACGATGTCCTTGACATCGTAGAAACCTCCTGCCTACATTTTGTCCTTCGAACACTACAAATTTAGCGGGCACATATCCATGTTTACATAGCAGAGGACTGTCTTCATCCGCTAAACTGTGATAGTCGGAGTCATACATCGTCTGGTTGGCCTAACACATCATACGCGCATGAGTAAATAGATTAGATCTAGCTCAAAAAATAGATAACTGGCCACAGATGATAGAAATAGAG